>CM076579.1:468148217-468286239 GCA_034641835.2 Pinus albicaulis | reverse complement strand
TTGTTGAGCCTCAAATTTGTGCTTTCCTTCACCTCATTTTACCTCATTTTTCCCTTGTCCATTTCCATTTTAAACCCAATTGATCAATAAAAATAGTTAAAATTACTTCTAGAATGGTTTACATAACTGACTTGTTGAATTTTGTGATTGTTGCCATTGTTAAGCATTTTGACCGGAACTAGCTGCAGAATGCAGGCATTCCGTAGCTAACCGGCGATTCTGCAGCTACCTTTATGTTCGAGTATGTTCCAGGTGGCCTCTTGAGGAAAAACGCATATGGGCATGATCCACGTCGTGCCTACATGGTGTGTTGCTCGTCATGGAGAGGAAGGAAGTCTGTGGTATCTATTATGCACGTGGGAACACATTTTGTGAAAGAAGACTCCTACTAGGACTGTTACAGTCCAGGTGTCTTTTCTCTTTTACGCAGCCACGTTAAAGACTCCTAAGATGATTTGGATTAGGAAGACATCATTCCTAAATTATTGTAATTACTGTTACTTGCATTTACTTTAAAAACTCTTGAATAGGCCGAGAGCTTAGTTAGAAATTTTGTGTAGATTTGCTGCTAGATTTTGGTGTAAAACTCTGTGTTACGTCTTTTAAGACACAGAGCAATATGTTCAGACTATTGCATTGTTAATGGAGCAGACAAAATTATCTTGAAGGCGTGATTTAATTGTGAAGTCGAATGCCGTCAAGTGGTAGAGGGTCCCTGCCCCTTGAACGGATTTCCTTAGCGTAAACTAGATAAGTTTTTCCTAGCTGTCTTTACGTTCTGCATATTGAATTAGTAGTTGTTGTGTTTTATCTACTGTGGTCGTACTCATTCCAGTTCTTCCATAAGAAGACATTCTTCCAACAGACCAAAATGATGAATGATTGATGACTATGGTATTGTAGGATATCAGCTAGATTTGTATTTGTTTTAACTAGCTACCGTAGCCATAATTCAACTCAGCTTCTTCCATAAGAAGACATTCTTCCAACAGACCAAAATGATGAATGATTGATGACTATGGTATTGTAGGATATCAGTTAGATTTGTATTTGTTTTAGCTAGCTACTGTAGCCATAATTCGTTCCAGTTCCTCCACAAGAAGACACTTTGCCAATAAATCAAAACGATGAATGTTTAATGACTATGGTACTGTAGGATAGGATTTATATTTGTTTTAGCTAGCTACTGTAGCCATAATTCGTTCCAGTTCTTCCACAAGAAGACACTTTGCCAATAAATCAAAACAATGAATGGTTAATGACTATGGTACTGTAGGATAGGAGTTGTATCTGTTTTTAACTAGAGACTGTAGTTATATTCATCATAGTTCTTTCACAAGAAGACATTCTTCCAATAAATCTTAACAATGAAATGATGAATAGCTATAATGTCATAGGAATTAGTTGTAGTTTTTAGTCTTCACCATCATAGTTGCACTTGTCCTAATCACTCTTCCACAAGAAGAAATTCTTCCAGGACATCCTTAAGAAGTTCAAGATATGACTGTGATGTGACAACTTAGTTTCAATTGCTTTCAGTTCATTTGCTTTCAATTGCATACAAGTCCACAGTCAAAAATTGTTCTGCCTCTTCCACAAGAAGGAACTCTTCCAAAATATCTCTCATGATGAACAAACTGATTGTGTAACTTCATAGGATAGTGCATGTTAATTAGAATGCTCCGGAGTTTCATTTTGCATTTAATTCATGTCCAGCTAATTCATTTCAAAGTTTGATGATGGCTTATGGTTTAACATTGTTCTAGTTTAGAAGCATCTTAAGCTCATGTTTAAATCAATTCATTGCATTCACATTCTCACAGTCACACTGGCTTCTCACCCTTTGTGCGTAGATCAGATTAGTTGATAGGATTCTAAGTCAAATTTCTTCATTATTTACAAATATCTTTTTACCCCGAAACTATAAGTGATCCATAACTTAGGAACAAAATAAGATAAATATCATTGACAATACCCAAAATATTCTCTAAATTTCTTGCCACTATAGACAGAGCTTTTCCTCAACAGAACTACCCTCAAAAGAAACCAATAACTCTTGGAGAATAGACTCTGACCTTCAATTGAAATTGCAGAATAGAATTAGAAATTAGTCATGAAATAGATGAGTTTAGAATAGAATGTTGCATCATGATTAGTGTCCGATTGTCTAGTTAGAAAACTTGCATATTTAAGTGATCATTTCTCAAAGTCTAGTTTGTGTCATTTGTTTAAAAAGTCATCATCAAGCTCTTGTTTCTATTCAGTCCTAGTTTAGATGTTGTTTCAGTGTTTTTGATTACATTTTGCCATTCCATACATTAGGCTCAACTGTGTTTTTGACTACCACTCTCTTTTCATTAGTTTTCTAGGCATTTTCATTGTAAACATAAAACTCCAAAAGACTAAAAACATCATAAATCAACATAAAAGACCAAAACATCACAAAACACTACATACAACACACTAGGAAACAAGCACCTAGGTACATATGGTACATTTCACTTCAGCGCTACAAATCCCCCGCTGACAATTAAATGAACTCACTTAGGAGAATTTGTATCGAGGCACAACATTTCCAAGCCACATGTGGGAAGTGAAAACTAGTAACTTTGTTTTTAGCATCCAAAAACAATTTTATGCGTAGGGAGAGAGAGATTCAAGAGGAAGATTTATAAGCAAAGAGAGGCGTGTTTGATATCTAGAACACCACTTGTTTCATCCAGTCCAGACTAGTACACCTTCAACTCAAACCCATCTTCCATCCTTTACCAACTTCCGGACTTCTAGAAGATCTAAGGTCACCTATTCCACAGAGAACCTTCCACTCTAATCCACCTAGCACCGCCATAGAAGAGGATCCAAAACCTTGTTGAGGATACAAATCATTAGTCTTCCCAGCATTGTGAGAGTCATTTCCCTCATGGTGAAGGAAGGGAGGAGGAGGAGTTGTTAATGGAGAAAACACATTTGGAGGAGGTAGAGGTAGAGGTAGAGGAGAAGGAGAAAGAGGAGGTAGAGGTGCAGATGGAGGAAGAGGTAGAATAGGAAGCTCTTTTGGGTTCCCTATACTTGATGGAGAAACCAATACAACCATGAAAAACATTTCACCTTCTGTCCTTCCGAACTTCTATGGACTTTAAACTGAGGATCCTGAAACTTTCTTATTCGAATTTGAAGTACCGTGTAGGACTTATGACTACCTTCAAGATGCCCAAAAATTGAAATTATTTCCTTCAACTCTCGAAAGGAGCATCATTAAAGTGGTTTATGAGCTGGGCGTAGGTTCCATTAGGGACATGGAAGATGGCTGAAACAAGCATTTCTAGAGAGATACTTGGATTATTGCATGTCAGTTAATCATAAGTGAAGAAGTACTAAGATAAATACAAAAAGAAGATGAAAACTTAGAAGATTTGTTGAAAGATTTAAATACAACATAAAAAGGGCACAAATGGAAAACCTAGATCAAGACACTTTAAAACTTCTTTTGTTGAAAACCATTAGGGATGAGGTAATCCCCTAAAATGTGAAGAGTGGGAAAAGGGGATATATCACAACTCACATTACCCAATATCCAGTTAAGGGCATCAACCTTTCCAGAGGAAAATCCAAAACTGTCAAAGGTCCAAGAGATCCTGCTCTTGCAAGGGCAAGTAAATCTGCTTCTGGGACAGTAAGTAGATCAGAAGTAGGACACATGCTTGATGATTTTAAATCTGACATCTTAGGGAGTCTTAGTGAACAAATAGACACCCTCAAGATACAAAACAAGCAAAAGGCTGAATCTGATGCCTTGGCAATCTTTTGTTCCAAATGTAGGAAGAAACATGCCTTGAGAGAGTGCCCTTTGGATGTAAAAGTTGTAGAAACCTGTGTTATTTGTTCCGAGAAACATGAGACCAAGAATTGTCCTTCTCTTCCTGGTCTCAAGGCTGTTTTTCAAGAAGAAACTCCTACAGATTCCACAAAATCTCTTAACTTTGTATCTAGAAGACCTTGGCAGGGACCTCAAACACAGGGATTTCATGATCAAATGTATAATCAACCTCCACCTTGGAATTCTTGGCAGCAACCTTGGCCCCAATTTCAAAATCAATCACAAGCTTGGGCACAAGGATCACAAGGTCCCTATGGAAGATACTCTCCATATTATCAGTATCCACCATCCTATCCACCATACCCACAAAATTTTCCTCAAAATCTTCAACAAAATTTTCAACAAAATTTTCAACAACATCATCAGAACCAACCTCATCAAAATCAACCACTTCCATTACCATTCCCTCAAAAATCCAATCAATTACCAGCTCAGCCCATACCAAACCCCAATAATAAGAATCCCCAGAATACATACATGATAGAAGGACAACAATTTCCAACTTATTTAATTACTCCTCTAGACCTTAGTGATGTTCAACTTAGGTCTGGAAGGATACTTGAGAAGAGGAAACCTTCTGTGATCATACAAGAACAAGATGATTCTGAGGAAGACTCCCTACGGGTTAATAAAAGTCTTGAGGAAGAAACATCCTTTCAAGGCCAAAACATTGAAAAACTGAAACAAAAAGATCTAATAAGCCCAACTCCAGTATTAGAGCAACCATCCACATCTACTTCTATACCTCCCTTTCCGGAAAGATTACAAATTGACAAAGGTGTAGAAAAACAAATAATGGTGCCTAATTATCATTTCTTGGATGAATTGAGAAATGTTTGCATTAAAATTCCATTATTGCAAGCCATCAAGGAAATCCCAATTTTAGCCAAAACAATAAAGGAGTTGAGTATGAAGACACCAAAGAAAAGAATAAGAGAAACCAAGAAAATTCAACTGGTAGGACAAATAGCAGATATTATGATGGGTAAGATTACTATTCCAAAGTACCTTGACCCAGGAAATCCAGTTGTCAAAATTCACATTAATGGAATTGAAATTCAAAACACACTCATTGACTTAGGAGCAGCAATAAACATCATGAGTAGACAAATCATGGACAAACTGAAACTTCCTAATCTTCTCTTTACACCCACACTATTACAATTAGCAGATAGATCTGTGATCAGACCAGATGGGGTAATAGAAGAGATTCCAGTGTCCCTAGACTCTTGGGAGTACCCTGTGGATTTCATGATCCTAACACCCAAGAATAATCTAGGAGGCCATCCTGTTATACTAGGAAGACCTTGGTTAGCTACAGCTGATGCTTTTATTAGTTGTAGGTCCGGTGATATGTATATTTCTGATGGAAGTTCAACAAAGAAATTCACTTTATATCCTCCAGCTAGGACAATTACAGATCTAGATGACACTCAATGGATAGAGGATGAAGAATATTTGCAACCACTCTTCACAATTGCAGAAATTAGTGAAGATAATCAAATTCTGAATACTCTAGAAAATTTTGAATCTTCTCCAGAGCACAAACAAGAATCATTTCAAGAGAAATCCAATATTGAGTTCTTGTCATCTAGACAGATGTCTCTTCATTCTATGGACAAATTTGGCAGTTCTACAAGTGAAATTTTTCCAGGGAAAACTTTGAACATAAACAAAAATCTGGAAAAACCTCAACAAGAAGAACTAGTCAAAGTATTACAGAGACATTCTTCTGCATATGCATGGGAATACACTGACATGAAAGGGATAAGTCCCAAGAATTGTACTCATCACATCTATATAGAGGCAAATTGCAAACCAATCAGACAACCTCAAAGACGGATGAATCCAAATCTTAGGGAAATTGTCAAGGAAGAATTACAAAAATTGTTAAATGTTAAATTCATCTATCCTATTTCAGATAGTCAGTGGGTTTCCCCTTTAGTAATTGTACCTAAGAAAAATGGAAAATGGAGGGTGTGTGTTGACTATCGAGAACTGAATAAAGCTACTCTTAAAGACCATTTTCCCTTACCTTTCATAGATCAAGTATTAGATACATTAGCAGGTAAAAAGTACTTTTCATTCCTAGATGGATTTAGTGGTTACAATCAAATCCAAGTAGCACTTGAAGACCAAGATAAAACCACATTTACTTGTCCTTGGGGTACCTATGCCTACCGAGTATTGCCATTTGGATTGTGCAATGCACCTGCAACATTCCAAAGGGCAGTATTATGAATTTTTTCTGATCTGATACATGACTGTGTAGAGGTGTACATGGATGATTTTACAGTTTATGGGGATACATTTGAAGAGGCTTTAGAAAATTTGGAAAAAGTCTTAAAAAGATGTCAAGAAGCAAACCTTTCTCTTAGTCATGAAAAATGTTTTATGATGTTCACTGAAGGTATTGTTTTAGGGCACCACATTTCAGGGGATGGGATTGGAGTTGATGAAGCGAAAGTTGAAGTTATTTCTAACCTATCCATTCCAAGTTGTCAAAGAGATGTAAGAAGTTTTCTAGGATTTACGGGGTACTATCGGAGATTTATAGAAAACTTCACCAAAATAGCATCTCCTCTCTTCAAATTACTCACCAAATATTGTGAATTTAAGTGGACTTTTGATTGCCAGTTAGCTTTTGAAACCCTGAAAACCAAAATTTCTGAAGCACCTATATTAAGGGGACCTAACTGGAAGTTACCTTTTCATATCTCGACAGATGCTTCCGATACAACTCTGGGAGCAGTATTGGGACAGAAAGATTTAATTCCCTATGCCATCTATTATATCAGTAAAAATTTGACTCCTGCAGAGTTAAACTATACTGTAACTGAAAAAGAGTTTTTAGCTGTTGTTCATGCCATTAACAAATTTAGACACTATATAACCGGCTATGAAACTTTTATTCACACTTATCATTCTGCCATTAGATATTTAATGAATAAATCAATCACTAATGGTAGAGTTATAAGATGGTTGTTATTATTGCAAGAATTCAACATTACTATTCTAGATAGGCCTGGAAAACAAAACACTGTGGCTGATTTCCTGTCTAGAATTCAAAATATCAAAGATGACACTCCGGTTGAAGATCAATTTCCCGATGAATATCTTTTTGCAATCTCTACTCAAACTCCATGGTTTGCTGATATTGCCAATTATTTAGTTTCAGGAAAATTTCCTTCAATTATGAATGCAAGGGATAAAAGAAAAATCATTAATGATAGTGCAAGATATTCATGGGTCACTAATGAGTTGTACAAGACAGGTCCAGATTTGATCATTATAAGGTGTGTTCGTGAAGATGAGATGCCTGAAATTCTCAAGGCATGTCATGATGAACCTTGTGGCGGACACTTTGCAGATAAGAGGACAGCTTATAAGATCCTTAATTTAGGATATTATTGGCCATCTTTGTTTAAAGATGCAAGGGAGTATGTCAAAAGGTGTGACAGTTGCCAAAGGGTAGGGAAACCTTCTCCTTCAGGTGAGATGCCATTACAACCTCAGGTACACATTGAACCTTTTGAAAAATGGGCCTTGGATTTTATAGGACCTATTAGTCCTCCATCAAGACAAAAGAAATACATATTAGTTTGCACTGATTATGTTACTAAGTGGGTAGAAGCTAAACCATTACTTGTTGCTAATGAATCATCTGTAGTTACTTTTCTTTTTGAGGATATTTTTACTCGTTTTGGTGTCCCAAGGGAAATTGTTACAGATCAAGGATATCAATTTACATCAAGGCTAGTGGAGCAAATGATGGAGAAGTACAAAATCAGACATAGAACATCTACTCCTTATCATCCACAAGCAAATGGTCAAGTGGAATCCACTAACAAAGTCATTGAAGGTATCCTAACAAAGACTGTTCATCTACAGAGAAGAGATTGGGTAGATAGGCTTCCTGAAGCCTTGTGGGCCTATAGAACTACATGGAGAAACACAACAGGCCATACTCCTTATGAGCTTGTTTATGGAAAGCAAGTTTTGTTTCCTCTAGAGTTCCAAATCCAAACATTCAAGATGGCAGTTCAGCTAGGACTTGATCTAACGGAGGCACAGAAGCATAGACTGGAGCAAATTAATGAATTGGATGAGATCAGACAAGATGCAGTTCAGAAAACAAGTCTAGTCCAACAGCAAAGGGCTAGATGGCATGACAAGAACATCAAAGAGAAGAAATTTAAAGAGGGTGATTGGGCTCTCTTGTTTGATTCAAAATTCAAGGATTTTCAAGGGAAATTTCAGACACATTGGCTTGGGCCATATGAAATTGTTCGAATTTTTGATAATGGGGCAGTAAAAATCAGAACTATAGATGAAGAGGAGGTCACTTTTCTTGTGAATGGCCATAGACTGAAGCTATACCACAAGCCATTCTCAAGAGAAGAGTTTGTCAAGAAGTTCCAAGGAGACAATGATGTGAAGTTAATGAAGAAGAGTCTCTCTTCTTCATCAACTTGATTAAATTTTCTGAAGCATTTCTCTTTTGAAAAAAAAAAAGAAAAAAAAAGAAAAAAAGAAAAAAAAAAGGTATAAACATGAAAACCAATCACTGATTGGCATGTTTATACAGAAAAGATAGGGTGAAAATCAGAGTTTCTCTGACACTCTAACTTTTCCCATTTTTGTTTCTAAGCAGTTGTTATAAAAATCATAAGTTCAGTGCCATAGTACTTATGATTCATTTCATCTCATTCCATTCACTATCCATCCATACTTCATCTCATCCATCATTCACATCTCACTCCATTCCATTTCATTCATTTCACTCCATTCCATTTCATTCATTTCATTCCATCTTCCATTCACTTCATTCTCATGTCAAAACATAGAATTTGATATCTTGCTGCAAGAGAATAAAAATATGCCATGAATTGCAGTACAACCCTTATGTTCCTTCATTCCATGAACTGAATCCATTTTTATTTTCATTATCCATTTCATAATCCATCATCCATTTCATCCATTTTCATAAACATTTCACCCATATCCCAGAAACATTTCATTTTCATAATAAAAGTGTTCTACAGGGACATTCTGCAGCTCAGTGTACATTCTGTAGCTGATCGGCCTTTCTGCAGCCCGATAGCTTTTCACAGCTACAAGTCCTGAAGGCATCAACCAGCAGACATCAGAGTTACAACAAAGTGATCCAGAGAATTCATGAATCAAAGACATCAAGAAAATAGTGAAAGATTCCTCCAAAGATGAGCAGAGAAGACAAAGGCTACACAAACATCAAGGGCAGAGGTAACAAATTTACATTACGATGGCAATTCATGAAAATTTAGCATAGTTTAGTTGTGAAATTATTCAAAGAGTTGTTTTAATTATTTTATTGATCAAACACCAAACAAAACCCTCTATAGACTTTGTATTAAAACTTCCAATTCAAATTTTCTATCCAATAGCATTTGAGCGGGGGAACGGCCAAATCATTTGAAATTCCCACGACTCTTAACCAAGTTCTTTAATGATGAAGATTTTTCCTGCCGTCGTAAATCCTCCGCTGTCTCCTCAAATCATTAATGCATTCCTCCACCTCACTTCACCACTCTATGCCGTGACCATTTTCCATAACGTTATTCCGTAGCCAGTATTACATTCCGAAGGCAGAGGCATTATTATCATCAGGGACAGAACAGAAGAGGTACATTGCAAGCATAACGGTGTGAGAACTCACTGAACAGAGAGCATATCACTGAGAACAAAGTTCGGAGCATTGCACTGTCAACATAGAATTGTGGCCGTGAAGAGTTTAAAGCCTGTTGCTACCAGAAGACAGAGGTGCTAAAATTGAAGACTTTGCTACCAAAAACAGAGGTATGGTAGTAATTGAAGTTTGAAGTCTGTTATTACCAAAGATAGAGGTGTGGTAGTGACTGGTTTTGAAGTTATTGTTATCCGAGACAGAGAGGCTGTAGTGTTGAATTTGAAGCATACCATTTGCTATTAGAGACAGAGGTTGAGTTTGAAGTCTGGTGTTACTAGAAACAGAAGCGTTTTTCGGTGATTGAGTTTGAAGTCTTCTGTTACCAAATACGGAGGTATTGCACAAAAAGAAATTTGAAATCATCTACCACTGTCTATCAGAGACACATTAGCCCGAAAATTGAAATTGCTTCCATATCATTCCAAGGTTCAACAGAAGTACATCAGTCCGAGGATTCGAAGGCATTTTCCAAACAGAGGCATACAAACCAGAGATTTTTAAGACTGTAGCTATTTCAAAGGTATGTTCTTCCAAAATTGAAGCCATTTTTTTTAGAGATTGAAGCCATTTTAATCCGAAAGTAAAAGCCATTGTTTTGTGGATAGAGAAGAGTGTTAATTGATAGTGAAAATCATGGGTTTCATCGTAAGGATTGAGCCTATAGGATCAAAATATTTAGAAGGTTATCCACAATGCAAGGAGATGCTACAACAAATAGGATGGCTCCAATTCTTGGAAAAGTTTAATGGTTGCCATAAGGAAGTCACCAAAACGTTTGCTAGATAATTCCAAGGCACTGAGGTTGAAATAGGAGATGTTAAGTTTACTGTTAATGAAGCTTTTATAGCAGAGGCTACAGGATTATCCAGAGCTGGGGAAAGATGGTTTAAAAATAGGGAATTCCATAATGACTCATGGAAACAAATCCTAAAATCACCAAACATGGATGTTAGTGTGTTCAAGAAGGGAATTCCCAGTACAGCATTGAAGAGAAAATGGAGGAATATACTACTTCTTTTACAAAAATTTGTTACATGTGAGGGTAGATATGGGACATTTTATGTCTACCATATGAGACTAATGTTGCATTTTCTAGGAGAAGATTTGAATTTACCATATTTCTTGTATCAAAGTTTGAAGAAAATGGCTTCCTGTGTTCAGAGAAGAGTTCAGTTTTTGGAAACAACCCTGTATCATCATGGGTTAATAAAAATTTTAATTGAGCATCATCTATCTAAATCAAATGATACATGGGGTGATTTCTTAATAAGAAATCATTTTGAGGAAGCAAAAGAACTATCACCTGAACCACAAGCCACAAAGAGAAGTAGGAGATGGAGGACTCCAACAGGTAAAATTGACAAACCGGTTCAAGAAAGCAGTGAAGAAGTCATTCTGGAGAAGTTGACTAGAATCAAGAGTCAACTCAAGGCAGAGAAGGAAATCAAGGAATCTGTTATGAAAAAGGGGAGGGTTCCTCTCAACTTAGGAGAAGCCACAGATTAAAAGGAAAACTGAAGAAAACATCAATCAAACAAACCGGGGTAATCAATATTAAAGATGAAGAAACATCTATGGAAGAGTATGATGATGAAGATTTTTATGAAGGCACCCCTGAGATTGATCCTGCTCAACAGGAAATCTATGATTATGTGGAAACTCTAGAGAGAACAGCTTCAGAAAGAGAAGAGAGAACCCCCAGTCCTCCACTAACTGAAATTGATATATTGAGGAGGGATAGGTATGAGTTGGAAGTGTTGAATAGACACATCATAAATGAGAATGAAATTCTCAAAGATCAAATCAAGCTCAAGACTGACATGAACTCAACCTTATCCCTGCATATAGACAAAGTGGAGAGAACCAATGAGAAGATGAAGACAAGGAACAGAAAGTTGATCAGAGCACTCACAAACCTCAAGTTCAAACTTGTGATTAGGAAACCCAGAAGGCCTTTAGCATGCAGACAAAGGAAAAGAAGGGGATTAGATGTCCTTGCAGAAGCCTCAGAATTCATAGGATAATTTGCATGAGGACATGCAAAGAGACAACAGTGGGGGTATGTTGAGCCTCAAATTTGTGCTTTCCTTCACCTCATTTTACTTCATTTTTCCCTTGTCCATTTCCATTTTAAACCCAATTGATCAATAAAAATAGTTAAAATTACTTCTAGAATGGTTTACATAACTGACTTGTTGAATTTTGTGATTGTTGCCATTGTTAAACATTTTGACCGGAACTAGCTGCAGAATGCAGGCATTCTGTAGCTAACCGGCGATTCTGCAGCTACCTTTATGTTTGAGCATGTTCCAGGTTGCCTCTTGAGGAAAAACGCATATGGGCATGATCCACGTCGTGCCTACATGGTGTGTTGCTCGTCATGGAAGATGAAATGAAGTCCGTGTACGGTTATGCACGTGGGAACACATTTTGTGAAAGAAGACTCCTACTAGGACTGTTACAGTCCAGGTGTCTTTTCTCTTTTACGCAGCCACCTTAAAGACTCCTAAGATGATTTGGATTAGGAAGACATCATTCCTAAATTATTGTAATTATTGTTACTTGCATTTACTTTAAAAACTCTTGAGTAGGCCGAGAGCTTAGTTAGAAAATTTTGTGTAGATTTGCTGCTAGATTTTGGTGTAAACTCTGTGTTACGTCTTTTAAGACACAGAGCATTATGTTCAGACTATTGCATCGTTAATGGAGCAGAGAAAATTATCTTGAAGGCGTGATTTAATTGTGAAGTCGAATGCCGTCAAGTGGTAGAGGGCCCCTGCCCCTTGAACGGATTTCCTTAGCGTAAACTAGATAAGTTCTTCCTAGCTGTCTTTACGTTCTGCATATTGAATTAGTAGTTGTTGTGTTTTATATATTGTGGTCGTACTCATTCCAGTTCTTCCATAAGAAGACATTCTTCCAACAGACCAAAATGATGAATGATTGATGACTATGGTATTGTAGGATATCAGTTAGATTTGTATTTGTTTTAACTAGCTACTGTAGCCATAATTCATTCCAGTTCTTCCACAAGAAGACACTTTGCCAATAAATCAAAACGATGAATGTTTAATGACTATGGTACTGTAGGATAGGATTTTTATTTGTTTTAGCTAGCTACTGTAGCCATAATTCGTTCCAGTTCTTCCACAAGAAGACACTTTGCCAATAAATCAAAACAATGAATGTTTAATGACTATGGTACTGTAGGATAGGATTTGTATTTGTTTTAGCTAGCTACTGTAGCCATAATTCGTTCCAGTTCTTCCACAAGAAGACACTTTGCCAATAAATCAAAACGATGAACGTTTAATGACTATGGTACTGTAGGATAGGAGTTGTATTTGTTTTTAACTAGAGACTGTAGTTGTATTCATCATAGTTCTTTCACAAGAAGACATTCTTCCAATAAATCTTAACAATGAATGATGAATAGCTATAGTGTCATAGGAATTAGTTGTAGATTTTAGTCTTCACTATCATAGTTGCACTTGTCCTAACCACTCTTCCACAAGAAGAAATTCTTCCAAGACATCTTTAAGAAGTTCAAGATATGACTGTGATGTGACAACTTAGTTTCAATTGCTTTCAGTTCATTTGCTTTCAATTTCATACAAGTCCACAGTCAAAATTGTTCTACCTCTTCCACAAGAAGGAACTCTTCCAAAATATCTCTCATGATGAACAAACTGATTGTGTAACTTCATAGGATAGTGCATGTTAATTAGAATGCTCCGGAGTTTCATTTTGCATTTAATTCATGTCCAACTACTTCAATTCAAAGTTTGATGATGGCTTATGGTTTAACATTGTTCTAGTTTTGAAGCATCTTAAGCTCATGTTTAAATCAATTCATTGCATTCATATCTCATAGTCACACTGTCACCCTTTGCACAGTAGATCATTTTAGTTGATAGGATTCCTAAGACAGCCTTCATTATTTACAAATATCTTTTTGTTTTGAAAACTATCAGTGATCCATAACTTTAGGAACAGAAGATAACATCATTACAAGGTCTGAAATATCTCTGCAAATTCCTCACTATAAACAGAGCTTTTCCTCAATAGAACTACCCTGAAAAGAAACCAATAACTCTTAAAGAATAGACTCTGACCTTCAATTGAAATTGCAGAATAGAACTAGAAATTAGTCATGAATAGATGAGTTTATAATAGAATGTTGCATCATGATTAGTGTCTGATTGTCTAGTTAGAAAACTTGCATATTTAAGTGATCATTTCTCAAAGTCTAGTTTGTGTCATTTGTTTAAAAAGTCATCATCAAGCTCTTGTCTCTATTCAGTCATAGTTTAGATGTTGTTTCAATGTTTTTGATTACATTTGCCATTCCATACATTAGGCTCAACTGTGTTTTTTTGACTACCACTCTCTTTTCATTAGTTTTCTAGGCATTTTCATTGTAAACATAAAACTTCAAAAGACAAAAAACATCATAAATCAACATAAAAGACCAAAACATCACAAAACACTACATACAACGCACTAGGAAACAAGCACCTAGGTACATATGGTACATTTCACTTCAGCAGTTTACAAATCCTGGTTGACAATTAAATGAACTCAGTTTAGGAGACTAGATTGAGGCACAACACAAATCCCTCACATCTTTAATGGAAATCTGCGTTCCAACCTTTTTGGAACCTGGTACGCAATACACGTGGACATAGTCTTCCATGGTTAACCCTCCTAGGGGCTTCCCGTGCAAGTCTACTGGTTCTCCCCTCCGGGAGAGTCCAGTAATGAAATATATGTCTTCCACTTCAATGCATACTGGCATCTGATCAATAATGAAAAAATCCTGATCTGGTTCCCAGTAATTTACGAGCATTTCTAGCAACCGCACATTGCTTTTCATATTTGGCATCTTGAAGAATTTGAACAATCCGCAATTCCGAAGGATATTTTGCGCTGCGCGATCTTGCATGACCTCTTGGTCTATTGCGCTATGCTCACGTTCCCTCCATGAGATTGTCATCCTGTTAAATTTCATCAAATTATGCATTAGCCATGCTTTTTTGCATTCGGACCTGCACATACGCGGTTTTTCCTTTGCACAGTCGCGTGTATATGCGAGTTTCCTTTAATGAACCCGCGTATGCGCAAGTCCGTATATTTTAGCAAGGGTTTTAAAGCTAAAAATCACTTAATTTTAAATTCCAAACGGAAAAAATGAATAAACAGGATGATTTAGGAGCCTACCTGAAGTTTCGGTGCGTTTCGATGGTTGGTTGTTCCTGATTTGACGAAAGAATTTTTTTGCTCCAGAGCACTTTTTTCCAAATCAGCAATGCAATAATGAACCAAATATGAGGTAATTTGTCTATTTATGTCTAAAAAATTGAAAATTTTCGCAAAAATTCCTTATGCTCATTTTTTCAATCTATCTTAAGCTGCATAATCCGGATGCTTGGAAGTGCCCAGTTTGGTATGTTTTCAGGTACATTTTGACGATTTTGAGATTTTTCCCAGTTTTTGATCCATGATTTCCGACTCGTCACGGCAGGTATATGATCTTCACTGGCATATAGGTTAGGGAAATCACTCTCCGTTGCATATTGCATACTAGCCTCCATACTGATCACTTGCCTTAGGGTCGATCCCATCAGGTCATGAGTATTACACCCATTTCACTCACCGATTTAATCATGACTTGATGGTAGAGCCTTCCTTTACATGGGATTCCTAGTTAGTTCCTCGCTATCACTTGTTGCCCATACTGCGTTTTATGTAGGCTCGGGAGTCCTCTTTAGTCCCGCCATGTCTTATGTGTTGAAGCTTCATTCTTCTTCTTCATCACTTATCATTTTTCTGGCTTTTACCCTAGAGGCTCCTTGGTGTCGTTAAAGTTGTATTACTGCATTGCATATTGGCTACTTGTTTATCCTGGCCTTTAGCCGGCTTCATTTGGACTCGATGTTTAAGCCAACTTTTGACCTTGAATTTCTGTACAAGTTAACCATTGCATGCACTTAGCTATCACGACTTGACACCTTTTTACCCATGGATGGAACGTTCCTCTGAGTATCACTTACCAGTCTTCACCACCTTGCATTGAGCATAGGATTGTTCCAATCCCAGGAACTAGTGCATCTGATTTATTGATACTCGTTCTATCCATTGTACCATAGCATTCTTTTATTCTTTTTCAGGCTTATTATATGAAAAAGACAAAAAAAAATCAAATATAACAAAAAGAGCGGGAACGGGATGTATCTTCATTATTTTGATGGCAGTACAGAGTCAATTTTTCGCCCTTGAACAAAGCACATTTACTTATATATATCTCCTACATTTGGGATGGTTTTAGTTTTGACCTAGGTTCAGCCTTTACCATGTTTCACTTGTCAGTTCTCCCCCGGTTGGTTATCTCTTCCAATCATATGGAGAGTTTGTTCTGCCTCCTGCATAACAGACTTATACAGTGTCACTTTTTACTGCCATGGTCATCACGAGTCGTGCTTTTTTTCAAGGTAAGTTTAGCTTGAGTCGCCCATTCTGCGGTGTCTCTTGACTCATTATTCAGTCGGCCTTCCCGGTCTTGTCAGTATCATGTTCTATCACATCAGATGTTTTGGTCTTCTGCTCGTGCTGGTTTGAGAAGGTCCCCATTGACTTCTTGCCGGCAGGTTTGTCTCTTATCAACTACGACACATTGCTTTGAGAGCAAACCTAGAGCCGCACCTTGGGCCTATTTCCATCATTGATAGGTGACCTCGTGCTCAGAATTTGATCATCATCATGGGTCTTTGACTGAGTGGTTTCCCCTGTGTTCGACGTCAGCACACATTATCACACTTGGGATTCGTGCAGTACCTTGATTTCCATTTGACCCTATCGGTGATTTCTCGCCTCTGTGTCAGCTTTCATTATTGGTTGGTTCAGAGGGTTTCTTCCGTGCGCTAGCTTCATCTTGTGCATGTCGGAAACGTACTTCGGTTTTGGTTCCGTCACTCTAATTCGTCCGATTCCTTCCAAATCTTGGCCTGCGGGTTACACTCGCGCTGGACTGATGTGGGATGCCTTAATGCCTTCCTTCCAGCAGATCTTTTCCCATCGACTCCAACTCATTGCTCTGGGAATAAGGTCTAGAGTCTTTTTGTCAGTACCTTATGGTTTGCAGTCATCAGTGGCAGACTCTTCGCTATCGATATTGGGGATTCATCATTGCCTCCTGATTGGTAGATTCTTTCAAGTGTTCGACTTCAACTCATTCATTCGCACTTGTCAGATTGTACTGGGGCACCTTGACACTCATTATCATTATCGGTGGGTTGTCTCGCGTTGGTTAACGGTATACATCATTGACTGGTAATCCAACGATTTCTCACATGGTCGACTTCAGCTCATTTATTCCCATTGTGTAGAATTGTGCCATAGTGATCGGTGAAGACCTCGGGTTGCATCAGCATTCTTCGGTTCACTTTTGACAGTCTATTCAGTTTCTTCCAGTGATGCCGTCCACCCTTATATTTTGCAGTTCAGCACAACAGCATCTTATATGTTGGTTCCCGAGTTGCGTGATTGTACCGTTTGATCCACCTCTTATGATCCGGTACTTGGAGATTCAGTTACTTATTTGATCAGACATCCAGTTGCACCATCTTTGATCAGCTTTCTATATGTGATGCTTGGACATTGATTCAGACTTACACTTCCAGGCCATGCTTAGATGATTCATTGTGTACTTTCAGTTCAGCTATACTTGTATACATGTTGGATCTATTCAGTACTTTCTATATGATATATTTTTGACTAAGCATGGGTATGCCCGCCTCAGCATGAGTTGACTCTCTGTTTTCTTTCATTGGTTTTTGGCAGGCTGAAATCTGGTGAAGTCCTCTCTTGTCCTTGCGAAGTTCTTTCTATGTGCATAATACATTTCGACCATCATGTACCCCTTCTGACCTCATGTATTAGGGGGCATCTGTTATAGCATCATTTCTCACTTTCACATGATTCATGATTGCTTTGATGGTTTTGGGCACCCATTCCTACAGACTTGGACAAATTCACTAAAAAACAGTGTAAAAATCCCCATACGCGACTATGCCCGTACTTTTCCACATGTATACGCGAGTCCAGCTGCACTTTTCCACGTATGCCATTAAAAATGATTAAAAAAAAATATATAATTATTCCCTATTTTCGGGCTTGGTTGATGGTTACTCAGGTAGTTCAACCACCCTAGCACGTGGCCAACTATTTCCAACTGTTGAAACTACTTGGAGGGAGTATAAAAACCCCTCATGTGTATGGCCTAAGAGAGAGAGAGAATTATTGATATTATACTCTGTTGGTATTCCCTATCCAAGTCTGATTCCTCGTGCCTCCTGCACTTTCCCAGTTCATTATAGGAAACCCTTGTTTCCTTGAGATGCTCATTTCCCTATATGTCATCTCGTATGCACTAGTTTGGAAGGAGTCTTAGCGAGGCAAGGGCTGGACGGATCCGGACGACGGTTTGCTCGAAGGCCGTGGAAGGATCAGGTGATCTCTCCACTCGTTACTTTTGTACATGCTATTTATAATACAGAAGTACCGTGCTGTTCCCGAAATAAACGTGTTAGTGTATGCTTATATGTATGAGAATATTGTTATTTAAGCATTCATTATGATTTATTTAATGTTTTATATGAATCACACTAGCATTTAGAGTAGATATATGCTGTAGAAACAGTCCTTTGTGCTTGTTTCTTCTTGTCTTTTAGGTTAAGAAGGAAGGACGGTTGCTGGGGGTTTGAACCCTGCGGGATCTACTTCAACCGTAGGACCTATGGCTAACTTTCTCATTCTACTCTATTTAGTTTTTCTAAACGTGCATGGTTGTGTGAGTCCTTCTTAAGTAGCATGCCCCTGCTCTGTAGAGGTTGTAACCCAACGAACCTTTAGGGTGATATTCCCCGAAACAGACCATATCGTGTAATGCATTGGCAGGAATTACCACTCCTCAAACTCTAAAGATAGAAGGACATATCAAGAAGAAAAAGGTAATAGTGTTGATTGATTCGGATAGTACCCATAATTTTATTCATTGTAAGGTAGCTAAGGAATTGAATTGTTTCCTATACCCAGCTCCAGAATATCAAGTGATAGTTGCAAATGGAGGAGCTATAAATTGCTCTGGAAAAGGCCATAATATCAAGCTAGCCATGGTGGTATATGTATTGAATAGTCCAATGCTTTTCATTCCAATGGGAGGTGTTGATGTTGTACTAGGAGTAGAATGGTTACAATCTTTGGGGACGATAGCTTTTATTCTTCAAGAACTTTTCTTGAAATTTTTTTCAAAATGAAAGAAAATCGAATTATTGGGTATCGTAGGGAAGCTAGGAAATATAATAAGCTCTATTGTCATGAAAATTCTTCTGAAGAAAGAGTAATGAGGCGTAATTGCACAATTATGCTCACTAGAAGTTCCAACATCAAAATCATCTATTTCTCCAGATATCCAAAAAGTCTTGTACAATCATTCCAAGGTGTTTGAAACTCCCAAGGGACTCCCACCTATTCGTGATCATGATCATGCTATTCATTTGATTCTAGGAAGTGTTCCTCCAAACATCGGGCCTTACAGATATCCTTATGTCCAAAAGAGTGAAATTGAACGTATGATTGCAGAAATGTTAGAGGCTGGTATAATTCAACCTAGTCAAAGTTCTTTCTCTGCTCCAGTAGTATTGGTGCACAAGAAGGATGGATCATGGCACATGCGTCCAGATTATAGGGAGCTCAATAAACTCACTATTAAAGATAAATTTCCCATTCCTGTGATTGATGAATTATTAGATGAATTATATGAAGAAATTTATTTAACTAAGTTTTATCTTCGTTCAGGATATCATCAAATTAGAATGAAGACTAAAGATATTCTGAAAACAACATTTAGAACTCATGAGGTTCATTATGAATTTTTGGTCATGCCCTTTGGCCTTACCAATGCACTTTCTACATTTCAAGGGTTGATGAATTCCATTTTCAAACCCTTCCTTATAAAAGTTGTGCTAGTATTTTTTGATGATATAGTAATCTACAATAGGTCTTGGAAGGATCATGTTCAACATGTTGACAGGGTGCTCAAACTATTGGAGGAGAAACAATTATATGAAAAAACATCGAAATGTTTCTTTGGAGTACAAGAGGTGGAATATCTGGGTCTTATCGTATCTCACGAGGGTGTTAAAGTAGAACATAAAAAAATTAAAGCAATTAAGGAATGGAACATCCCCACAACCATAAAGAAGTTGCACAAATTTCTCAGGTTAACAGGCTATTATCGCAAGTTTGTTAAGAATTATGGGAGAATAGTGGCACCTCTAACAACATTATTGAATAAAGATGCATTTTCATGGAATCCTGAAGTAACTAAGGCCTTTTAACATCTTAAAAAGGCAATGTGCCTAGCACCAGTATTAGCTATGCCAGACTTCACAAAAACATTTATTGTGGAATGTGATGCTTGAGGAAATGGAATTGGTGTTGTTTTAATGCAAGAAGGAAGACCCATTACTTTTGAAATTCGTCCAATCAAAGGAAAGTATTTACAAAAGGCTATTTATGAGAAGGAAATTTTGGCAATACTACATGCACTAAAGAAATGGCAGCCTTACCTAATGGGAAGACACTTCAAGGTAAAAAATGTACATGATAGTCTTAAACACTTTTTGGAACAAAGAATATCTTCATAAGAGCAGCAAAAATGGGTCACAAAGATGTTGGGTTATGACTTTGAAATCATCTACAAAAAAGGGAAGCTAAATGTTGTTCCATATGCACTCTCAAGAAAGGATGAAGAGGTGGAAGCATTGCTTTGTGCCATTTCTATTACCCAACCAGATTGGATAACCGAAGCAAGGGATGAATGGAAGAAGGACGAAGAAGTGTGGACACTCATTCAAAATTTGCAGCAAGATCCTAGTACATTTGATACATTTAGTTGGAAAAATGATTCCTTGTGGTACAAATATCGCTTATATATTTGCAATAATTCCCAACTAAAACAAAAGCTTCTTTTGGAATTGCACACTTTTCCTTTAGGAGGACACTCAGGATTTTTAAAAACTTACCACAGGGTGAAGAAAGAATATTTTTGGGATGGCCTTAAATCAGATATTCAAAATTTTGTGGCGGAATGTTTGGATTGCTAGAAAAATAAAGTTGAGACAATTAAGACCCCAGGTCTTCTACAACCTTTATCCATTCCAAGTCAATGTTGGGAGGAGATTTCATGGATTTTATCACAGGTTTACCTAAGTCTGAAGGAAAGAGTGTCATCATGGTGGTAGTTGATAGACTTACCAAGTATGCACACTTTTGTGCATTATCTCATCCATTTAAAGAAAGTACAGTTGCTACTGCATTTATGGAAACAATTCAAAAGCTACATGGAAACCCAAAGATTATTGTAAGTGACAGAGATCCCATTTTTATAGGAAATTTTTGGATGGAATTATTTTCTTGTTTGGGTACTCAACTAGCTCATAGCTCATCTTATCATCCTCAATCCAATGGTCAAAAAGAGATAGTGAATAAATGTTTGGAAGGATATCTTCCTTGTTTTGTATCTGATAAGAAAGCACAATGGGTCAAGTGGTTACCTCTCGCTGAATGGTGGTATAACACTTCCTTCCATACTGCAGCAAAAATGACCCCATTTATGGCACTTTATGGATATCATCCACCGTCCATCACATCTTCTTTAAGGGAAAATTCTAGGGTTCAAGCAGTGGAAGATCACATCGAGCATCAACAAGAAGTTCTCCAACTCTTAAAGGATAACCTAAATTTGGCACAAAATCAAATGAAACAATAGGAAGATAAACATTGTAGCGAAAGAAGTCTTGATGTAGGAGACTGGGTATTTTTACGGCTACAACCATACAAACAAATGTCCCTCAAGCAAGCTAAGAAGGATAATAAATTATCGCCAAAGTACTATGGGCCTTACAAGGTGTTGCAAAATATTGGTACTATGGCATACAAATTGGATTTTCCTGCTTCTTCACGAGTGCATCCAGTTTTCCATGTTTCATGCTTAAAGAAGGTTATAGGGGATAAACTTCCAGTTCAAACAATATTTCTAGAACTTGATGAGGAAGGAAAAACCATATTGGAACCTGAAGCAGTCACAGAAACAAGAACTTGACAGCTACAAAATTGATCAATTTTAGAGTGTCTCATCAAATGGAAGAACTTACCCATTGAAGATTCTACATGGGAGGATGAAAATTTTATACAGAAGCACCTAGAGCTACTCAAGAATTGAGGACAACACTTTTTTGAAGGAGATGAGCATGTTAGGTCCCTATATTAATAGTATAGTCCCTTATTGTTGCTATTTTAACTCCCTTCTTGTTATTGTTGTACCCCTACAACCCCCATATTGTTATTATTGTGCCCTTACATTATTATTGTTAGGTCGGCTAGGATTACATTGTGGCCTCATGGACTCCTATATATAGAAAGGAGGTTTTTTTCATTTGAATCATCCAATATTTGTTCATTTATGTAATGTATTAGAGGTTTCCCCCTCGAAGTAGCTGATTTATAAGGTGTTGATCTCTCTTTTATTCTATTTTTGGAGTTGGTTTCATAACATATATGCCTTCTCAAGAGTTGGCATAGTTATCAAGGCTCTATTAATGGGAGGGAGAAGCTACCAGATTGGGAGTGACTTTGGTTGGATTTGGTACAAGAAGAATTTAGGCAGAATACCAGGGATGGATTCTCATCCAAGGCAGATGATGAGAAAAATTGCGCCTTGTTTGGTAAGGCAAAGAAGGGGAAAGGGAAGAAATCATATTCCAAATTTGAGATCAAAAAAGAAGGCAAGAAGCGTGACATGTCCATAGTGAAATATTTTCACTGTCACAAGCATGGACATTATGCCACTAATTGTCCATAGAAGAAGAACAACAACAAGAAGGCTTAAGGATCTATAGTGGGTGAGGCTTTGGCTTCGCAATTTGAGTTGGACTTCTCACTCATCGCATGCATGGTGTCTAGTGCGATGGGACCAATGTGGTACTTGGATAGTGGTGCATATTTCCACATGACGGGAGACAAATAACTCTTTAGTAGCTTGGAGGAGAAGGATCTTCAGATGCATATCGAAATGGGTGATGACAAGAGGTATAATGCTACTGGGATTGGTACAGTTACTTTCCAGAGACAGTAAGGTAAACCCTTCTTATTAAAATATGTAATGCATGTACCAGACTTGAAAAAGAATTTATTTTGAGTTTCTATGTTGGAGGATAGAGGATATGATGTGGTTTTCAGTGAAGGGAAATCATTCCTTTGTAAAAAATCCACAGGACAAGTCAAGAATATTGGGATTCATGTGAAGAATCTCTACAAAATTGATGTATATGGTCGTGCAACATTGATGGGTAAAGAAGACAGAGTGGTAAGCCGGGATGAGGGTAATTTATGGAAAAGGAGATTGGGCCATCTACACCATGGTGCTTCGAAGGTCATGCAACAGATTTCTATAAGGATTCTAAAGGATACTCTTGTGCAAATATACACATGCAAGGGATGTACCATGGGTAAGTATGCAAAGGATACTTTTCACGAGAAGGAGAACCGAGCAATGAAAATCCTTGAGAGAGTTTACTCAGATGTGTGTGTACCATTCTCTATAGCTTTTACATCAAAAAACACGTATTATTTTATTTTTGTTGATGATATTTCTAGAAAGTGTTGGATCTACTTCATGCAGAAGAAAGATCATACGTTCTCAAATTTTTTTGAGTTCAAAGCATTGGTTGAGAAAGATACAGGGAGTTCAAGGCTTTGAGGAGTGACAATGGTGGTGATTACATCTCTAATGGATTCAAGAAATTTTGTGCCAAAGAAGGAACTGAGAGAGAGTTGATTGCACCTCATAACCCACAACATAATTGGGTTGCAGAAATAAAGAACAGAACAATTATGGGTGTGGCACGAGCAATGTTACATGATTAGGGCCTACCATTGCATTTGTGGGTAGAGGCATGCAACATAGCAGTATTTGTGCAGAACCATAGTCCTCATCAGATACTTGGCTTGAGTACACCAGGGGAGGCTTTTTCTGGTAAGAAACCTAATGTTTCATATTTTAAAATTTTTGATTCATCTGTCTATTTCCATGTGACCAAATATTCCAGAAAGAATCTAGAACCAACAAATGAGGTTGGGATATTTGTGGGGTACATTGATACTCCCCACAACTATCGAGTGTATTTGGCGAACAACGGGATGACTGTTGTTAGACAGGATGTAAAATTTGATGAGGAGAAAGCCATGTGATTTTCCCTTGAGAAGCTTGATTTTCATGCAGATGAGGAACTCTTAGTTCCAAAGGATGAACCTCAATATGTGGAGAAGCCAAATCGAAGGATCATGGAGTGGCAAAATCCACTCATGCGGATCCATCCACCAGACATAGTAGAAGGCACACCATAGAAGCTGATAGATTAAGACTTGATGCGGTGGAACATGTAGGAGAACCTACAACACTACGTAGATAGAGACAATATCGAGATAGGTTTACTGGATACATGGCTCTTATGAGCAAGTGTATTGTGACAGAACCATCCTCTTTTGAGGAAGCGGTGTAGTAACCAACTTGAATTAATGCCATGGTTGAGGGGTATGAATCCATGGTCCAGAAGAGTGCATAAGAAGTTTTCCCAAGACCAGTTGGGAAATCAGTGATTGGATCTAGATGGATCTATAAGGTGAAGCAAGTAGCAGATGGGAGTGTGGAGAAGTACGAGGCTAGATTTGTAGCCTGAGGATTCTCACAAGTTGAGGGGATAGACTATGAGGAGACTTTTGCACCAGTTTTGAGGTACTCATCGATTAGATCTATCCTTGCACTCTCAGTGCAGATGGGGTGGTAGATACATCAGATTGATGTGAAGACTGCATTTCTCAATGGAGTTATTGATGAAGAAGTGAACATTGAGTATCCAGAAGGATTTGAGACCTTTGACAGTGAGTCACATGTGTGCAAACTCAAGAGAGCATTGTATGGGCTAACACAAGCACCTCATGCTTGGTACACTAGGATTAATAGCTATTTCATCGGGTTTGGTTTCACAAAGAGTGAAGCGGATGTGAACCTATACCAGATTGTGGTAGATGGTAAGCTTTTGATTGTCGTACTTTATGTTGATGATCTTATTTTGACAGGTGATGAGCAGCTCATAACTTCTTGCAAAGAGGATATTGAAAGATAGTTTGATATGAATGACATGGGACTCCTTCACTATTTCCTTGGTTTGGAGATATGGAAATGGGATGGGGAGCTATTTGTTTCTCAAGGAAAGTATGAAAAAGAGATTCTGAGGAAGTTCCACATGGAGAGATGAAAACCCATGGAGACTCCTCTTGCAAGAAATTGGAGGAGGGAGGATGCTACTTCAGGTGAGGTAGTGGACACTACTATTTACGTGTAGCTTGTGGGTTCACTCAGTACTTTGTGAACACATGACCAGACATATGCTACATAGTTAACTAGCTTAGTCAAGCTATGATTAAGTTGACGAAGATATTTTGGAAGGCAGGGAAGCATGTCTTGAGATATCTGATGGGCACTACAGAGTATGGATTATGGTACATACATAAAGAGGGAGTGAAGCTTCAAGGCTTCATCAATGTAGATTGGGCAGGAAATCCATATGATAGAAAGAGCACATCAGGAGGGATCTTCACGATAGGATCGATAGAAATTTCTTGGTACAACAGGAAGCAGAGATCAGTTGCACTCAGTTCAGCTGAGGTAGAGTACATAACAGCTATTCAGGCTCCATGTGAGGCCATATAGATGAGGAAGATTCTTTTTGGTTTGTTTGGTCGTTAGATGGATCCGACGGTGATACATTGTGATAACCAGAGCTGCATAAAACTCTTGGTTAATCTAATATTCCATGATAGTTCCAAGCATATTGACATCTGGTACCACCATCTCAGAGATTGTGTTCAGAGATGCATTATGTTACTTCAGTACATTCCCACAGAGGATTAGGATGCAGATATTCTGACGAAGGCACTCACCAAGAGAAAATTAGAATACCATAGAGGCAGGATCAGGGTAGCTGATAATCCCTTTCTTGTTGAGAGGGAGTGTTGAAAAGTCAACAAGAAATGTGTGTCTAATTTATTTTCCCTTAATTAAATTGGACAATAAATTGTAATCTTATCTCATAATCACTTGTAATAGTTAACTGGGTGTGATAAACTCAATTAGCTCATGGAATTCGAGTTGAGGGTGGTTGGTGAGGCATGCAGAGTGGTTCTATTTGTTTTTGAGTCCCAGTTTTAGTTAGTGCATTAGTTTAATGCATGATAAATCAGTTAACTCAATTAATTGAGTTAAAATCACTTTAACTAGTTGTAATTGATTGTTGCACTAGTGAGAGGTCAGGTGAATTAAATCATACTTAATTCACATGAAGTGATCTGTCAAGTAACTGATGATTTAATATTAATAGTTGCATGCATGTCAGTTCTGATAAAGACCCAGTTGAGACAGAGGTTAAATGGATGTTAACTATCAGTTGTGTTATTAGAAAACCGCCCACATGCAGTAATACACCCATAGGATTTCCCATGAACATTCTATAGTTTTGGAAGGCTGAAATTCCTAAAGAATAGGGATTTAATTCTACAGGAATTGTGCAAGAAAGGCAGGCTGAGAAAAGGCTAAGAATTGGCTAAGTGTTGGTTGATTTTGTCTAGATCAGTGTGAGACAGTTGTGAGAGTGCAACAAACTCTTTTGAGAAGAGTGCATTATAATTGTTTCATGATTCATTGGTTGAATATATAATAGAAGATAGAAGGGTTTTTAGCAGCCAGATTTCCCTAGGAAAAATATCTGTGTTGTGGATTGATTTTCATCTTTCTTTTACTTATTGTGATTGGTGATCGTGTTTATTTTTCGCAAATTAATTTTTAAAAGGATTCAGTATCTTGCTTTAGCATATCACATGATCGGATTGAATCCATTGGTATACATATTTTTTGTATAATTTCTACAAAATAACTACAAGAAACAATGGTGGGGGTCCAAGTGAAATAGGCAGGTGGCCACCAATATCTACCTGGATCATTCCCCCCCCCCCCTTAGGAAGAAATTATCCCCATTGTGTTGAGTGGCTCCATGAGATGGGGAAAATTCTATTTTACTTGGTCCTTGGTGAGCTACCTGCCTTGGTGCAGGAGTTGGCTAGCTTTGACAACCTGATACAGTTGGATCTTCTGTTGATGGGTGTTATTGATATGTGTGTCCATGATTCAATCAGTTGTGGCATGTTCCATGTAGTATGGGTTTAACTATGTTGGTGTTAGTTGTTATGAAATGTTAGATGAGTCCAATAATGGTGGAAAGTATGGTCGAAGGCAATCCACATTTAACACTGGGTGCAAGCCAAGGAATGGTGGAATGCTAATATTAAAGGAATTGTACCCTATAAGCTTGGTGATGGTGTATGACCCATATTAGAGCGGGAAAATATTGCAGTGTGGCCCAACGAGGTGCATCTTCTGCAAATTTACACCCCACTCATGAATGATGTACCACAGATATTACACCTAGGTCATACCAAAAATTCATTTCTCCACATTGGCACACAACGTGTGTTGTCACAGAGTTTGGAGAATTTTTCGAATATCGTAGAGGTGTTTTCCCAAGTATGGTTGAAGATCAGGATGTCATCCATCAACCTCATGAAGTTTGCAGGGGCATTCCTTAACCCGAAAGGCATGACCAACCATTCAAAAATGCCCTCCCTCGATTGGTACCTGGTGATACCGGAACTTCAAGTAGGTCTTGCTGAAATATTTGGCCCCCTTGAGCTAGTCCAAAATGTCATCAATTTGTGGGATTGGATACCTATTCTGGACAGTGATCTTATTCAGTGCCCAATAGTCAATAATGATGCTCTAGGTCCCGTCCTTCTTCTGTACCAACACGATCGAGCTCCCAAAGGGTGATGAAATTGACCTTCTGTGCCATTTTTGAAACAACTCATGAATCTGACTATTGATTTCATCATTCTCTAGAATAGAGCGTTGATAGATCAGTACATTAGGTAGTGGCGTGCCTGAGGTCATATCAATGGAGTGCTTGACCTGACAATGTAGAGATGCCCCTGTGGGTGAGTTTAAGAAGTCCCTGTACTCCTCCATGACCTTGTCCATCTATTGATTTCGTGAGGAGGAGCCCTTTCTAGAGGTTGTGGCCACAATATTCTTCTTTCCATGAGGGTAAATCATAAGGAAAATTAATTTCCTGGTCTGGGAAATGATCTTACTCCATTTCTTCGCAGTGATCAAAGATATGGTGGTAGGCGGTGCTACATTCGATATCCTATACAACTTATTGCCCAAAGTAATAATAACAGTGCGAAGCCTAGAATCATAAACACCATGTCATGTCCACAAGTATGGTTGGCCTAATAATACATTACAAACTTCAAGAGAAGAAAAATCACACAGTAACTCATCTGTGAAGGGACTGAGTTGTAGGAGAGGCGACATTGTTGGCTTACGTAATTATATCTTCCTTGGTGAAGGCACCCGCTGGTGTATAAATTTGGCTGCGTTATGGTTGTTAGGACCACATGCTTCACGACTTCTACTAAAATGAGGTTATTTTAGCTCCCACAGTTGATAATGAACTGCAATGGACAACCCTTCACCCACATCTGTGAGTGGAAGAGACACTCCCCCTCCTTTGGATCTTCGGGCTCATCCTTCTGGGTATTGGTGGTGGTAATGGTAGCACTGGGCCCTGCATCAATAATTTGTTTCCCTTTTTCATTCCCCCATTAGGGGAATTTTTAGGTCTAAAATGGGCCTCCTAAGGAAACTATAAAATAAAAGTGGAAATAATAATATAAGATTTGATGACATCATAAAATTTTAGAGGGAAAAAAGAAAAAATTACTTTTTTCAACTCGTATTTTCAACTTATCTCCCAAAGTGTTAACTCAAATTTTCAGGCGGGAGTACTCGTTGGATGTAAAATTTAATTCCTCATCCAAGGAGTACCCATGTTACATACTTTCGATGGAACCTGTTACACAAAAATGAGAATTACATGAAAAACATGATTTCAATCACGTGTTTCATGTATTTCTCATTTTTCGCATTCCAGTATCCATCAAAAGTATGAAACATGGGTGATCCTTGGATGCGGAATTAAATTTTTCATACAACGAGTATTCCTGCTCGAAATTTGAGTAAAAACTTTGGGAGATAAGTTGAAAATACGAGTTGAAAAGTAGTTTTATTATTTTATTATTTTTTAATTTTTTTACCCTTTTACTTAAAAAAAGGTGAATCATTCCCCATGGTTGACATCATCATCTTGAATCCTATTGGTTCTTATAAAGTTTATTTTGGTTGTACATTTTTCTTAGGAGGCCCATTTTAGACCTCAAAATTCCCCTAATATTATCAGGTTTTGACTCGGAGTCAGAAGATGCATCTGATTCGAAAGCCTTCAGCTTGGCCACCAGGGACTATTGTACTCGACAGTCACTTGTGTTGTGAGTGGGGCTCTTATGGAAATCACACCACTTTCCCGTGTCCTTATTTGTCTTCGTGGTGTCATTCTTTGCTTGTGGCTTCAGCGGGTTATTCGGGGTTGTCCTACCTTGGCTTTGCCCTTTGTTTTGTGGTTTGGGGGCACCTTTCCCTTGGTTTGGATTCGTAGATCCAAAGTCTCGCTTATTATATTTAAACTTATTATCAATCTTGAAAACATACAATTAGGTATCACTGAGTGAGGATATTTCCAAGAACTCCATTTCATTCTAGATGTACTTATGTAAGCATTCGTGGAACTTAAGTACCAAATACCGCTCAGAATCCTTGATACCCAACTCTGTGCAGAGAGCATGAAAACCATTTGTGAACTTTGAAACATCTTCGTCCCTTCCATACCGCAACATGGTCCACTTTATGTATTTATCTTCATAGCTCCCGACAAGGTAATATTGTTCATTGATGGTGTCTCAGAAATAATTCCAAGTGGGTGCAGCTGAAAACAATGAGGATTCCCTTTCATCATTTTTATCATAGTAGGTTTCCCACTAGTCCTTCCCATGGGGGGCAGCTTTGTGGAGTGTAAAAGTAATATTTTCCTGATTGGAAAATTCATGAACTGGAAAATATCTTTCCGACATATTTAACCATCTATCTACAATGTATGCATCTATTTGGCCTTCAAATATGGGAATGCCAAAGTTAAATTGTACCTTAAAAGGAGTTTTTCCTCCAGAGTGGTTGTTGGATGAAGGTGTGTCATGTGTGGGTAGTTGTTGAAGTATATGGGAAAATTTATCCGTCATTGCATTCCTATGTTTCTCGAGGGCCTCCTCGAGTGATACATTGAAAGGATCTCCTTCTCCCTCGTCTTTCTTTTCTTCCACCATGGGAGGTCGTCAGGGTTTTCAAGGTTGATCTTGCAATGGTTCAACCAGTTTGAGCCCTAACTCCTTGTGCCCTGACCTCATTGGGGAAATGAAAATAAAAATAGAGAAAGAGAAGACTTCTCTTATACCACTGATCCAAAATTATGCAGGAATGAAATAAAATACATATATAAATATAAACACAAAGATGCAGTGGAAATAAAATTTCATTTCATTAATATTAAAGAACTAAAATATGCTTACATACAGAATGGAAACAAACTAGCTCATGCGATGGTAGCTTTTCTATGAGAAAATATGTGGCAGATACATGCCTCTATATTGTGTTACAATGAGGTTCAAAGGCCTATTTATTATTGAGAAACAATGGAAAACCCTAAACATACAAAAACCTAACCCTAGGAGATGAATCACGAAATTTGTGGGCCCCGTTGGGGTAAATTGGTACATCAACTTCTTAGTGTCGTAAATAATTTATCCGAGGACTAAAAATTTGGTTGCAAACATGAGTCAAAGACTCATGTTTTCACGTTTTACAACAAAACTCATTTAGGGCCTCAAAATAGCTATGGAAATTCAGGACCCAAAAAACTGTCAAAAATAGTAAACTATGCTACAATTAAGGAAACTAAAAAACTAAAAGAAACAATTGTGGGGGTCCAAGTGGAATAGATGGGTGGCAACCAATATCCACCTAGATCATCCATTTCTTCCTCCATTTCAATTTCCATTTCCTTGGCATCCTCCACCATCTCTTCCAATTATATGTAGACTATATTCCACCATGTAGGAGGAGAATCGAGATGTAATTCCAATCGGATCCATGACGTATCACTTGTTGTACCTAATCATTTTTGTGTTTCTATTGAACTATTATGCTCTATTTTTTCTCATGCAATCAAGTTAGTATATGTGGGTATTTTATCTATATTTCTTTGCATTCTGTTAGCCCCCTATGAATTTTTGACAAGCAAACAAGGGGCTAAATTTTTTTTTGAGCTTTCAAGGAATGCATTTCCTCTGAAAACACATCATCCTTGAATCCTCCTTGTGCCTTTGTCCTTTGAGAAATCCTCACTACTGTTCCAAGTTTAAAAGCCTCTCTATTAAAGAATAATGCCCAAAAAAGGCCCTTTTTCCTCTTATCTCATCCCCATTTAACCTCTATTTTCTTCCCTTTTACTCCTCTCTATTTCCCCCATTAACCCTCTAAATCATCTCCATTCCCCTTTAAACCTTGCAAACACCCCTCGTTTGGTTTAATAATCCCTTATTCCCCTTACCAAATACCTCCTTTGGCCTTAAAAAGCATTAAAATAGGACAAAAACCCACTTTTTACTTTATAAACAGGCTAGCCCCCTTCGGCCCAGCCCTAACCACTTCCACACCATGTAACCGAACACCGGAACCAAGCATTTAAGCTCCGAGCACTTATCGCAATCGGAAGAGCGGGTGAGTGCATTTCCTTTGTCACTCCAAAAATCTTCGATGTGATTGACTTTCCTCTTTTGTGTTCCCGCTGCGATACCAACCGTTGATCTTGAAAAGATCCGACGGTCCAACGCAAATTGCAGCGCGCCCATCTCCTCTCCCATGTCACCCTCCGATTACATGAGAGTCGTCGATCTATCTCTAGATCGGACGGAAGTCGCACAATCGCCCAATCCTACATCATTGGTCCTCCCCGATTGATGATCCTCGATTGAATCTAAGCCGTCTGTCACATGCGATCCAATGGTCCAGATTTCATCATTCCTACACATCGCAGCTGAATTTCTCCAGTCGATTTAATCTCCGCCGTTGATCTTGTTCTAGATTGGACGGCTGGCGCTCAATCGCACCATCGCCAATCGGAAGTTCCCAAAAGTGTCACCCCTGCCACCTTCCAATGCGATTTGATCGCAACCATCCATCCCATCTGATCAGACAACCCACATTCATTCTTCCACCAAGCCTCCATTTCATTACATGTCCACCTTTTTCCTCCACAGCCTCCGTTTCCACTGTTCTACCACCATTCCGCAGTCCTTCACAGCATGTCTTCCACCACCCCTGGTTTTTATGATAGGTTTATTTTATTGTGCAGGGTTTTTACAGAGTGGCGAATTCACTCCTTTTTCCATAATCATAGCCATTGTGATTCAAAATACAGAGAGGCCATCACAGCAGCGGCCAGTGAAACAACAGAGAAGGATTAGAAAGAACCGGGCCTGTTAATTGCATATTTAGCATCTAACCCTTATTCAAAGGATAATACGGAGTTAGAAGACTAAGCACACTATCAATTCCTATTAGTGCTTCCAGCGCCAGCAGAACATTTTTCTCCAGACAATACACATTTCCACTGAAGTCTCCATGCCTCCTTGAGCCCAGAAATGGTTAATTACACTGACAGAAGCTTCTTAAAGACTGTCAAGACCAAAATTATGAAGCATGGAGGCCCACATAATTTTTATCCAGTTCACCAATTCTAGAAGGCAACGCAGAGTTCCAAACAGCCAGAAGGACTTCAAGAACACATCCGAGGTCAATATCGACCTGACAGAGACCTCTGAACCAGACTATAGAGTACAACACTGCAGAAACATTAAGCAGAGTGGGCTCGAACACTTCCTCCACTCTATCTTAATGAATCAAATTAAATGAACATCTACTCCTACTATTATTCATTCTCCTATAATAATCCCAAAGAACATATTGTAAAGGGTTGCGTTGTTGTTGTTGCTGTTATGGGGATTTTCTTAGCTATTAGAACAGTTTTGGGGGAGGGTAGTTGAGTAGTTTGTAATGTAGTAGGCTGGGAGGAGAAATTTTGGACTGTGTTAGCCATTGAGCTCAGTGTATGTGACTGGTTTTGCATCAATTAATCAAGCAGATTTCATAGGATCCTAGTCTATTACTACGAGTGATGTTTCCCTGTCTTATTTCATTTTTATCATACTGTTCACATTTCTTCGATAAGAATAAGTAAATCGGGCTTAGCATATACCATTGCATGGTACCCTAATGCCCACTGCTCTTCTTGACTTTGAAGTTTTCTGCTTAATGTGTATCTAAGAGAAAATGCATGTAATTTAACCAGTGTAGCAGCTGTTATTCACTGCTAGCTGATGTGTGAATTCAGGTTTGTTGCTTGGATGTCCCAGCTGGTGTCAAAACAGGGAAGGTTAAAAGTCCTTCTCCGATCTATAGACTCTAGCTTTGTGTCCAATATTATCTCTGTTTTTTCCCTTGGAGCATGCTAAAGCAGACCTGGAGTTAAATAACCTTTGGTCCGATCTATAAGCTGCCCCCTTTGTGACTTCATTGAAAGCTACCTTTGAGTATGTCCAAGCAGGTCTGGAGTTAAATGACCTCTGACCTGATCTATAGACAGAAATTGGGTTTCTTTCCTTCTTTCACCTTCAATATTAATGTTCCATTCCATCATCTATCTTGAAGATCCTTTGGTATAGATGACTTTCCCTATGGAAATTCTTGGCTAGTTGCTTGCAAGTAATCTCCTTTTATGACTCCATAGCCCAACGGATGGCACAGTCTTGACTCATTCTCTTTTGCTGAAACATCCTACTGCTCTACTCCTTTCCTCCCATTACGTTCTCAGTTGATGATCTTATGACCAACGCAACAACCAACCACATCATTTAAACCCCCACTCGTGCTTCATACCTAGCCTAATATCTCATTTTGAGCTTCAGAGATATATATCATTCTTTGTTTTATGGAGAGATCCCTCTCTGGATCCAGGAGGGCTAGATCCTAGGATCCCAAAGTGGTTTGATGTTGTCTTATCTTTTGGTATTGCCAAATCTACCAAAACATAGGAACCCCAACACATTCTACCTCTACCTAATGATTCTAAACAAGTATTCTCCTACTATCTCTTAAACTATACATACTCTATGTTTTCACTGCTACAAAACCCTTCAAATTTTGGCTTACATTCAAATTTTTGACCCTCCCATTGATCGCGTGAACTGTCTTTTTGAGTCATTAAATTTATTTCATTATTATTCTCTATGTTTTTCTAAGCGTTCAAGTTCCTTTATAAAGAAGCTTGGAGTGTTTTCTTTTGATAGAGACATCCCTGTCACACCTTTAAGATTCAACTCCAATGCACTCTATTGCATTAGTAGACCCTATTTTTTATTAGAACATGTGCATGACACATTCTCATGGCATAACACACCTTTAAGTTGTAGTGGATACTTGTGTCGTAAATATATATCTTAATTATCGCACTTGGGTATAAGTGTCGCTTTATTGTATTTTTTTGTATGCATGTATTATTTGGGTACTATGGGTTACAACAATTTTTGGTCATCTAACCTGTTACTATTAGATGGACCAAAGTACACCATGTAAGACCTATTTTAACCTAGTGAAATTGCTTTCACTATGAAAAATAACTTAGTAATCCATAATTTATTAAGTTGTTTATGGTCTAAACAGGAAACCCCATGAGGAAATATTGAATGAATCCTTATTTGTTTGATTTTCCTCAAGGGATAATTAATTAAACAATAGTTTAATTAATATTCCTGGTCATATTTAACCCAAAACATGAAAATTAATTAGATAAATCATTATTTATCTTATTATTTTCTAGGAATAATTATTTAAAACATTATTTAAATAATATTCCCTATTAAATTTGACTAAATCATTTATAAATAATTGAATAAATCACTATTTATTTAATTATTACTCAACCACATTCATAAAATAATAAATAAATCATTTATTTATTTATTATTTACAAATAAAGTAATTTGACCAAATTCAAATTATTTTTCCCTTCAACAAAAATAATAAAATATTCCATAAAAGTTGGATCTAGATTTGGTTAATAATATTTTAATTATGCACCAATATCTAGACTAACTCAATATTTTGTTATAAATAGAAGGGGTTTTCCATTCATTCACCACCTTTTTTTGCCTAAAGATTGCTCTGGATCTATACTTTTGGTCTGACTTTGATCATCCATCATTGTCATATTCTTTTATCTTTTTGCTTGTGAACTCCCCTTCAATGCCATTTTTGTCTAGGTTTTCTACACCATCAAGAGAGAGATCTTAGATCTGAAGCACTGAGGACATACAAGAACCCATACCATTGAGGGGGATTGGTAACATCTTTCTATGTTCCCTTCCTAGGTGTCATAAATATAAAATTATTTAAAAATATTGTTTTCTTGTATATTGGATGCATGGAGCAACTCTTGCTTTTATTTGCTGTTTAATGTCTTTAACTACATAGATCTGGATTTTGTAGCATTTATTATGATCAACTAACTACAAATATAAGGAAATTGACAACCATATTTGATGTTAGGGTTGTTTGTTATGCACAACTAAAGTGAGATTTTTTGATACGCTTGCGATTAGAATTGACACTAACACTATGTATCATATTTTCATGTGCTTGGTTGTATATGTATGTGTGATCATTTTCAAGACTTGTTATATGCTCTTGTTCTCTTGTCTCATTGATCTCACACTTTGTCAATTTTTGAGTTCTTCTTTTTCCTCACCTCTTGTGAAACTCATGAGCGCATTCAAATTCTTGATATGTGATGAGCACATTGTGAATTCCTAGGCCTCAGTGATGATACCCTTACCTCATGGACTTTCATTCTACACCCATCTAGAGGGAAGATCCCTTTACTGCGAATTGAGCAACTTCAGAGCATATTCACTCAACATTGTTGCTTACACTTTCCCACTACGCAAGCTTGGACTAACCCAAACTTGAATTGTGCATTGTGCATTATCAATGAATAGCAAGGCCATGTGTGGACCCTGGAAGTTTTCAAATTCCCAATCCCTTGAGCCTCTTCGGAAACCACTACGTACTGTGCAGTTACAGTGCCCAATATTTCCACTGTTGTCTCCTAAAATTTCCCTCTGTGCAATGTCTTGACCAACCTTACCTTTAATTTTCACTACACATTTTCACTGAGCATTAGGGTCATCCTTTTTTCCTTGTAGTGCTCAATTGCACAACACCTAGACCCTTCTTCTCATGCACTACACACTGTGCACTCTTAGTGAGCAAGTCGACCATATCTGCCCTAGGACCTATACAATGTGCATAAGCTTGAATCTTCCTTCCTTGCCACTATGTACTGCACATTCCTACTACCTAGTCCTTCACTCCTTTCCTCCTGATTCTATGCACTGCGCCCAAGAAGGTCTCTTTATCATCCCTTATGCATTGTCCTATCATAGTCAGAATCTTGCATGAGAAAACAAGGTAGACTAGGGGATTTTAGGATTGATATTTTTGTTTTCATGAGTGAACTGCAGTTGTTGATAATATCATCCTAACATGCCAAGATGATGCTCAAGGAAGACATAAAGGAGAAGTTGCAAGATTGTGGAAGTGAAGCACACAAGAAACACCTTACCAAGAGATAAAGTAACTTTGAACTATGAAAGATGGTTGAAGAAAAATGTAGGTTTTAACCCTGAACAGAAATTATCTACACACGAATCTTATAACAAAAAATAAACAATAGCAAGAGCATAAAACATAAAACAGATAAACACAGATATTTTCCCCTGGGTCCCAAATCGGGACGACCATCTTGATTTTTCATTATATTCCTTTTAGTGTTACAACACACATATATATACATGCCGAAGAATACATGAACCCTAATCCATTAACCCTGGATTAGAACATAACCGTAGTTCCCTTGACCGGATCTACAAAAATACCAGGGGCCGAAAACCATCGTACCCCAAAACCATGTGCAAAACCATGCACAAAACCATGGGTGCGGACTACCAACCAGAAATTAAGGACCAAAAAATTTTCATCGGGGTGCTGCCCTGAACCCTGATAGGGGGGGCTATTGGCCCCCTTGTGACCCCCTCATTGTGCCCAGCGTAAAGGGGGGGCTATCGCCCCCCCATGCATGCTTAGTCATGGAAAGAATATAACACATACCCAACAAACAATATGACATGGAAAAACATAATACTATAGAAAACATGTTTTGGAGGATGAATATGAAGTACAAGAAATATATACCATGAAGAGATGAAGAAGACATAGCAGTAAAGAAATGAAGTTGGCATTGATACACTATGATGAAGTCTCATATCATAGTCAAAAAATTGTAACTCTCCAAAGTGAAAACACAATAATATTGTCTTGTCTCATGTATTTTTTCCACATTATTGGTGGAAATCAATTCGTAATTTTGAAAATTGGAAAAATGTAAAATGTGTGGAAGTGCAAGGGTCACACATGGAATGTGTAGAGTCCCTAGCAAGTCCTAGAGTCAAGTAGGAGCTCAAATATCACATAGAAGCTCAAAATTAATATGGCAGTCCAAGAGTCATGAGGGAGGTGAAGAGTCACCTCATTTGTTATAAATAAACTCTCATAGCTAAAGAAAAGGAGTTTTCACCTTGGATTATTAAGCTAGGCATAGAAGAGATCATCCTTTTGAGGGGAAAGTTGTGGCTTAATGTTACACTATTGGAGTTAGTGATGTGTAATTGTAATCACACATCTTCGAAATTTCACTTAATGAGTTGAAGTTGTTAGAGCCTAGACACTTTCATGCATATATTGTGAATGTTGTAATACTATTATTTCAATGTTTACAATGTATGTTTGTGCTTATACATATACTAAGGAAAATGAAATATTTTGTTGGATTTAGTATACATCTTTGAATTTTTCATCTCTTGCTTTCATGATTGTTGTTTCTTTATGAACTATTATGAAAGATAATTAACAATTATTTTAGATATACGTGTTTGTGTCTTTATTATAATATTACTTTTAATTTTCTTTTAAAGTATTAATTTCTATTTTCCATCTGTGAAAGAACCTTTATACACATTGAAATTGAATACTTCACAAGGCTTAATTAATTACTTATCTTGAAAGTATATGAGCACTCTCTTTTGTTTTTTTTACAACCAAGGAAAATCATTAAGATTAAGGAAGTCAGGTCTATTTCTCAGATGGGGCTGCTACTCCAAATGGAATGAGGTCTGGTTGGGAATCATATTGGGGGGAACTCGTTAATGTTGGCAGTTTCCAACACCTTAAACCTTATGGTACTAGGAGGGAAACCTTTGTATGGACTATAACTCAACACATACACATAAAAACCTTTAATTCAAGGTAGTAATTGTATGAGTCTGAATATAACCAACCTATATAATAAAGAAGAGTCATCTCACCAAAGCTTAGAGGATTCTTACAAAGATAATTACAAGTAACTCCAAAGGATTTTCCCTATCACACTTCAATTTTATAGAGCTCTTGGATTACTCCCTATTACGTCTATTCTTCCTCATAAGCATTCAAGGAAAGAGACAACCCATCATGATGTTCTATTTTATTCAGTGGAGGATTTGGTTACCGTTAACCTTGAGGATTTAGATGAATCACCTGAAGAATCTCATCATCAAGGAGATATTCCACTACATATTAGGGAAAATATGGAGGGAGATGGGAAGGAATTTCATTTTTCAGACGACGAATAACCAAGGACAATGAACAACCAAACAATAATGAAAATATGAATAGTGAAGGATAAGAATATTCATAGTCAGAGACTACGGAGGAGGAAGAGAATGAAGACATCGCTTAAGATTAATTGGATTGGATGGACCAAGGGCCCCTTCCTCTCCTAGGAACCTTCATCGCTTACTAAAGTACCTGGAGAAGTTACTCACAAAGTATGATCCTAATAAAAATATGAAGGGTGAAGATAAGATTGATGACTTGTACTTTCATCTAATAATGTTAGAGCTACATTATGATGATGTTTCTTGTAGATTATTTTCGTTCACTCTTGAGGGTAGAGCATCAATTTGGTATCACAACCTTCTTGTAAATTCAATCCATAGTTGGAGGGATTTTAATTAGTTAATCTTGGAGAAATTTGTTGATGATAAAACTTCTTCCGTATTATGTAAAGAACTGAAAAATATAAATATGGGGGCCAAAGATAAGATCAAATATTTCAATCAAATATTTACTCGTATTTTGAACAAGTTTCCACTGATGTGCAACATCATTATTTAATCACTACGAATTATTACACTATGGCCTTGCCCACTAATATTTCTTTCTTTGTGAAGAGAGTTTCAAAGGAAACATTGGATCTTAAGTTTGCTAAAGAAATTTCTATGGATAAGGAATTAAGATCCATAAGAGTCATTATTGATCAAGAAGATTCAAATGAGTCGAAGGACACTGGTGAAAAGTATCAAACCTCTTCCACAAAAACTAAAGAGAAGGATACTTTTGACACATAAATCTTGACTAAGTCCTTGAAGTTTCTTACTAATGAAGTATCTGAGCTCAAAAGGAAGTTAAGTGAGGCATCCACTAGTAATAAGTCCTTTATTCAATTTTTAAATAAGAATTCCAATCAACCAACCAAGTCTACACAAAGCTCTAATGTTGTATTTAACATTTATAACATTGGCATGGAAAATTATTATAAATTTCATCAAGAAGCACATTCTGAAAAAAAAACATGCCCACAATTGAAAAATAATATGAATGTTATGGTTTCCAATGTCATAGAAAGTTTGTCAACAGAAGAGCACTCACATCATACTAAAGAGACTAATGAACTAGCCTCGAAAAAAAAAAATGATGGTGATTAAATTTTCACTTTTGATCTTATTATGAATAATCACCAACAAGGTGCTACGGATCCCCCAAAAGGTGAAGTTCCTCCACAAAAACATAATAAGAAATATATAATGAGGAGAAAAGGATAGGTGCCTAAGAAAAATGTAAGGAAGAAATTGTTGATATTTTTTTTACCACTAAGAAATCACACTCAGAGCTCTCAAATGAAATCTGGAAGCTCTCAGCCTTATAAGAATACTTACGGGAATAATAAGAATATGTATGCCACTCTTGAAGTTTCAAACAAAGTTTCAACACCCACGACTTCAACACACCCTGCCAACGATGAACACATTGATTACAATATCATTGATAATATGAAGAAATATCGTGCTGATATTTACATATATGAGCTAGAAAAATTGGCAGACCAACATGAGTTGATCATTTAGGCTTTCACATCTAAACCTCCATCAAGTAAGACAATTTATTCTTCCCAATATTTTTCTGGTAATACAACTACTATCCTTGAATCAATAGTTAATGCTGCCAATGTAAATTATTGAGCCACTTATCCCCCTTTTCTCTTAAATTTTGAAATTTTCCATAATAATGTCCATAATTTCCTTGTTCATTTTGCTGCATCTACAAATGTGAGGCATTTATTTGTTGCAAAGAAAATCAACGCAAAATGGGAAAATATTGATGGCAGAATCATATAATTAGATAGATCACTAGTGTAGGAAATTGGTGAGCTAAACAATGCCATAATTCGCTTATCCTGTGATCATAGAGTTCACCAATCCATTGACATGGTGATTGTGGACATTCTAGAAGCCCATGGATTGCTTCTGAGTAGAGATTGTTTTAGCAACTTGCAAAGATATTTTTCCATAGAATGGTCTCATTTGTGGATTCCTAATAAGGGAAAGAATTATTATATTTGAGTCGATAGTTAACATTTTATGAAGAATATCATTACGACGCTTAAGGGACACAATGATTCAATTATCTTTGCATAATAAATATTCATAATTTTTTTCTTAGAATTTGATCTTGGATATTATCTTGTGTAGCCATATTTTGTACTGCAAGATACATAGTTGTAGCTCCTTCCTTGAAATACAAATGGTTCTAATGACCTTTGTAACATAGATGTAAATATTACTAGTGTAGAAACCAACCTAGTTGCTACTAAAGTTTGGACTTTGTATTTTAATGGTTCAAAAAAATAAGAGGGTTCTCAAGTTGGCTGCATTCTGATTGACCCTGTGAAGATAAGTATCTAATTTCATGTCGACTAGAGTTCGATTCCATGAAAAACATTGTTGAATATGAATCACTCATACTGGGACTAAATAAATCCATAGACATCAAATTGGAAGAGTTAAAGGTAATAGGTGACTTAGTGATTTTTACACGTCAAGTATGAATCACTAATCACCATGTATCACCTAATCTAAACAAATACCAAGAAGAGGTATGCATCTTATATCTTCACCTAAGGAATTTAATATTAATTATGTTCTTAGGATTAGTAACACAACTGTAGACACTTTAGCTAATGCGGCTACTAGGTTACCACCACTTAGAGATGGTTTTTCTATTGAGATTATTTATAAGGCATCTATACCCGATAAAGTCACTAATTTATGTGTGTTTAATGATTACCAACATATACTAGATTTCAAGGCCAACGCTAACATGTTTAAAACTGTGGTGATCGATGAAGATGCGCGCGAAAAGGATTTGCAAGAAAAAACTTAGGAGCATAAAAGAAACCCAATGCCCATGGGTGTGTTCTCTTTAGAGAAGCTCCATGACTTGTAGAACTACTTCAGGGGACCAACCAATAGAAAGACCCAAATTTCCACATTGTTGTGCAAAAAAGTTAACTTATGTTAGTATGAAAATTCTTAGAAAGTGTACCAAAATACTTCACTTAAGTCACTGGTGACAAGTGACCCTAAAAATAAGATGTGGCCACTTATTATGCTTTATATCTACAAGAAAAGTGATAAAACCCTACAATAAAATATTAAAGGCAAGCCCAAAACATATAGCATCAATAAAGAGAAGTGCAATAACCCAATAGAAAGACTTAAAATGAATAATAATTGTATTGAAATACCCGATGAAGAAGATTTACTACATGGGTCTGTAAATCCCCCTCCGTGGGATGCCATCCTTTTGATGTACTTGTGCTTCAAAAATATTGTTCTTATCTCTTTTATTGAAATACCACGTGAATAAGATTTACAACATGGGTCTGTAAATCCCCCTCCGTGGGATGCCATCCTTTTGATGTCCTTGTGCTTCAACAATCTTTTTCTTCTCTCTCAAATATGTAGAAAACCAAAAAGCAAGATGAAAATCAAGTGGGAGCTCAAATGTTGTGAGATGATAATGGTGATGATGATAATGATCATGGGGAAGAATGAAAGGAAAACCCTCTTATTTATAACAAAGTATTGAGTTAAATTAGGAAATGGAAAATAATAAAATATTATTGACCAAATCAAAATCTATCTGATAGGAATACTTTATTATATTTTTTTGAAGGGGAAATTTTTTTCAAAATGGTCAAATATATTTATTTATAAAATGGTTAAAGTAATTAACAAATAAAATGATTTATTAATCACTTTGTGAGAATTAAGAAAAATGTGAATTTGAAATAATTATTAAATAATGGTTTAACAATTATTCCAAAAATAAGAATAAGGAATAATAAATAAATAACGATTTATTTAATTATTAGAATGTGATTTAGTCAAATGTATTAAGAAATAATTGTCAAATAATTATTTCTAGAGAAAATTGAATAAATAATGATTTATTTAATTATTCTCATGGGTTTTTTTAACTTTAAACAAAAATAATTTAATAAAAATGGTTTACTAAATTATTTCCTACGGTGAAAGTGATTTTACTATGATAAAATTAATCCTACATGGTGTTTTTCGATCCACTTAGTTAGAAATGGCTAGGTGGTCAATTTCTTAGGTGATAATAGATTCCCCCCCAATGTACAAGCAATAGGAGCAAATGGTATGACCGATATACGTTTTAGGTTACACTTCCACGAGACACCAAATGGGAGTCAGAGAGAGAGAGAGAGATAGGTAAAGCAATTCAAGGAAGGATGCCGAAATGGGTGGGGTTGTTAGCTCTCTGTAATTTCCTTTAGGCTGAGAAAGGATTACAAAGGTAACCACATACCACTATTAGGATATAATCTAGCCCTTCTAGCTTTGGTGAGGGCTCTCTCACTTAGGTTGCTCAAATACTATTATATTAGGCTAGGTATAATGCTCAATAAGGTATGATATTCAAAGGTTTGTTGGTAGGAAATGGGACAAATCCATTGGGCATGGAGTCATGTCAAATTTATTATTTATCCAGTGGTAGGATGAATAGAGAAAGGGTTTTTCCACAGGGGAAAGGTAAGTAGTATTGATGATGGAATTAATTATCTGTAGGAGGGTGAGTGCAAGAAATAATGAGAAAAAACATAATGAGTATCAAAATATAGATAAATTCTGAATTTTGTTTCAAGAATAAACATAAATCACTTGGTAAAACTAAGTCAGAGTACCATTATATGAAATATGAGCTAAAATTTTGGTTCATCCAAGCATGAAGACATACAATTAATAGATTTAAATTACATGAAACAAATTGACAACAATAAGGAAACACAATACCATCAATATCTGACACAAGAATCCCTGCAAGTAACCTTCAGCCTTTCATTCCTGGAAAGTAATCAGAAAATTTACAACATACTCCAGTATCTTCCTATCCAATATGACCAAAATTTTTCTCAATTACATTTACATCATCAATAGACAAAAATTAGTTATTTCTGACCTCTAGGGGTCCAATTCCTCATTTGAATTACTATCTCTAATTTCTACAAGGAAAATAGAACTGATTGCTAGAGTCTAGGAACTACACAACTAGATATTTTTTAAGCACTTTAAGTTGAATTCTCATCCTCAAAATGGGTTCATGAGTTACCGATGGATTTATTACAATTAATAACACTTAAAAAAAATTTACATGATGTTTTGACCAAGAGAAGTCTCTCAAAAAAACTTTGTTTAGAAGTGCAACACCAACATTGCAAAAATTCCAATTTCTTCATAAAGGAAAAAACTTAGCGAAAAAGCGCAAAGCTTGATGGTTTAGTTGTTTGTGGACAGTTTGTAAGATTCTTTATGACTCCAACACCTACAAATAGAACTGCATATAATCACCTTCCCCTTCAAAAACATTTCTTTACCCTACAAAACCTCAAAATATAATAAATCCTCACATAGGAAAAAATGCAATGCCTCTGAGAGGAGTTTGATATTTGAATTGGTAATGAACTGAATTTGAATGTTATTTTTTTTGTTCTAATTTCATTTTCATATATAAAACTTATTTACTGATCTTATGCTTGATGTACAGGTTCCCTTGTTGCTTATGTGTGTCAAAGAGGTAATTAAAATTGAATTTTATGAGTGTATTTGAGAGCATAAAACATGAATTTAAATGGCTAAATAGCAACAACATAAATAACAACAAACCATAACAACTAATCCATTAAAACAGAGCTTTGATGAAGGAGTTCATCCCTCTTGGGCTACATCTCCTTGATCCAACTTCATAGCTTGGGCCTCTATATTAGCTAAATTGTGCTCAAAATGAAGTTTACATGCATCAAATGATTTTGTAACCTATTCCAATGAGTTTAAAATGTTGAAATCTATCAAAAACGACTATTTATTTACTCAATTTGGTTACTAGATGCTCTAGGCATGGCCTTCCCTCTTGGTGGCCCTAGGCTTCAAAATTATTCAAGGCAATGAAACCTTTGTAGATGAGCTCCTCTAGCTCTGCAACCTGTTCCAATGTGTTTATATCATTCCAATTAGCAAATAATGACTCTTTTTGAGCTCAATTTCGTCAAAAATTGACTCAATTTTTCCAAAAACAAACTTTCCCCCAATTTCTATTCCAAATCTGGAAAACTGGAGTTACCTCCGACTAAATTTAGTAACTCCGCATAAAAAGGCGCCTCTGCCAATTCTGCAGCCAAATTAATCATTGCTTTAACTGGCATTTAATTAAATAATAACTAGGATTATCAAGAGGATAAGTGTGATTAAAATCCACATTATGGTTAACCTTTGGAGCTCGGTCATATGGTTTGGGTCATGTGGAGAAGGGTTGGCCCCCTCCTTCCATCGTCGAAACCTGGAACAATCTTCAAATAAAAATTTTGAACATACCTTTTCAATGGATTGGCCCAAGGCCTAATGGAAAAGCGTTGAGGAATGTTGGGGGGAGGTCACGAGGTCAAACCCCGACCTCGACCCCTGTATATTGTTTTTCTTGCACAGATTTAATATGCAACCCCCATATTAACATTGTGAAACCTTTGTAACGCCATTTAATATATATATATATATATATATATATATATATATATCTATATGCCATTCAAACTTTAATTCTTGCCACCATATTAAAATATGTCGGACCTCCGTTTATCAAAATGTATCATACCACCATTTAATACTTTGTCCATTTGAACCATATGTAATTAAAATGCGGACTTAAGGTTTGTAAATGTAATTCCAATGAAACTATAGGTTAATAAAAATATATATATACAAAAATTATATGTTAATTAAAATTAATTAAGGTTTGACTAATAATTAATATAAATAATATATATATAACTTTATAGTATAATATATGATTAAAAACCATATAAAATAATATATATATATATATATTAAAAAAATTCCAGCACATAATATCATAAGCCCAAATTCAACCTTAGGAGGTCATTGGAAAAATTTTACCTTCACAAACCAAACTATCGAATCCAGCATTGACACTTGTCACAGTCCCATTGGACTAAAATTGAAGAAGATTCCCTAAATTCTGATTGGGCTTCCATGTCATCAGCCTATACCTCTTCTAAAAATTTTTAATAAAAATTTTCCTATTCTGAACAGCAATCAACAGACTATAAATCCTTCATCTAAACCCAGTTTTCGAGGAAACAAGTTGCATTGGATTCCTTGCGACAGGTTGGTCGTTGTTGTTCTAATGTAATTAAATTTTGAGAACTTCCATTTTTGAGCTAAAATACTGAGCCTCTGATCATTCCTCCCCACTAGAAACCTTTTGGACCCCAAAATCTCTCTGATTATTGATTATGTGGATGAGGGTACTATTTCATCACCCTTTCAGTCTCTATCCACTGAAATTTTCCTAATTTCATCGTTTGGAACTTTTCACAAAAATTCAACTTTTTCCTTGATTCTAGCGACCTTCTCTTACTATCATTGACACTGTCATGCTGCAATATTTCTGAATTTTTAGAACAACAATCTATTCTTGCAGAAACCATATTGTTCCTACCTTATTCAACAATCAAAGGAAACTTAAAAACTTTATCACCTTGCACATTTTCACCATGGTGGTTTTTAGTTGATCTTGCTTTGTACTTGCGTCGACTCTTGACCAAGTATCTTTGTCATTGCAATGTACCTTTTGGAAACCATAAACCAACATTTGTGTAATCCATGCCTTCTTTTCCAAGCTGCTTTCTCAATTTATCTTTGACCTTTTCACTCTCTTACACCAGCATCTTGTTTCCAACAATGCTCAACACTAATGTTGATTGCTGCAATTATTTCACATCTTTTTCACATTCTTTCAAAGGAAACATGTTAAGATCCTGAAACAACTCTGTAATATTCCAAAATAGGAAAAAAAATAATATTGAACATAAAACTGGAAAATGCATTAAACATAAATACATCAAATACATGAGTAGATCATTGAGCCATTTTATTATATATGATAGCAGAAATGAAGTACAAGATCTTGATAAAAAGACACTCAAGCTAGGCAAAACAAGCCTAAAATGACCCTATAAATCAAGACATTAGTAACTGCTGCCACATAAACTGCTAGGAGGCTATGACTGCACAATCCCGTTCGAAATAACTGCTACTGGAGACTAGGAATGCGTAGATATTCTGATAGGGTGCTCAGAAAATGCTGAGAACAGAGATTTGGGCTCTCTACCACAATTCCAAGATAACCCATAAAGGGTTTCCAGAAATACCCAAGATGAAAAAAGTAGCCCTAGGGATGAATTACACTTTGCAGTTGGGTAACTACTGGGAGGTGGCTAATCTAATGATAAAATAGTCGATACTCATCCCCATTGACTTTCTGGATGAAGGGTTGCTCCCCTCACTAGAAAATAAGCTCAAAAACTTGGGTTATCAACCCTGCACTAAAAATTCCCTCCTTGATTGCGAAATTCCTGAAGGAAACTGCGCTACTGAAGGTGGTTGAAGATTGGCCTGATGCCGGATGATGGAATGCAGCTCAAAGGAACCTCTCCTGAGTGGGCACTCAAAGTCCCCAGAGGATGAGGGTGGGATTTCTACCCGAAAACACCCTTGTGTTAAATAGCACAGCAGGCTCTGCTAAATATCTAAAGTGTTCATAAAGTTATAAAATACCATACATAAACAATATTCAGAATGCCTTCTATGGCCGCCATTCCCTTCCTTATATACTTTGTGAGCCTCCTCCCCCTTGGCCCCACTCAATAATGATCATTAGGGGAATTTTGAGGTTCAAAATGGGCCTCTTAAGGAAATTATAAAATAATAGTGGAAATAATAAAATAAGATTTGATTACATCATCAAATTTTAGAGGGAAAAAAGAAAAAACTACTTTTTCAACTTATCTCCCTATGGGTTTAATCAAATTTCAAAATGGAACACTCGTTGGATGCATAATTTGATTCCCCATCCAAGGAGTACCCATGTTGCATACGTTCGATGGACCCTGATACACGAAAAATGAGAAATGCATGAAAAACGTGATTGCAATAATGTTTTTTCATGTATTTCTCATTTCTCGTGTAGCAGGGTCCATAAAAAGTATGCAACATAGATACTCCTTGGATGAGAAATTAAATTTTGAAAACAAAAAGTATACAACATAGATACTCCTTGGATGAGAAATTAAATTTTGCAAACAACGAGTACTCTCGCTCGAAATTTGAGTAAAAACTTAGGGAGATAAGTTGAAAAAGTAGTTTTATTATTTTATTATTTTTTAATATTTTTAAATTTTTACCCAAAAATGGTGAATCATCCCCCATGGTTGACATCATCATCTTGAATCATGTTGGTTCTTATAAATATTATTTTGGTTCTACATTTTTCTTAGGAGACCCATTTTAGACCTCAAAATTTATCTAATGGCTACTCTCACGGAGACTTCCTCCCATTATGATTGTGTTGTCCTCCACTATCTCCACTACCTCGATGACTGCGCTGTTGATTTGGTCAACATTGACCCCATCCACATGCATTGACCCCCATTCACACCAAGGAGTGATTTATTCAACTAGATACACTGATCCACATTCACATAAGAAGTGGTTTTATTCCTACTAAAGAGATGTATGGGTGCCTCTACCCTCTTATTCATCTACTTTGTTGAGAAAAAAAAAATTAATATTCTAACTATCTAAAAGCTAATTAGGAATATTACAGTCATCCCCTCCCATATGTTGCTTGTTCTCAAGCAACTGCAAGGATGGATGCTGCAGAATATTCTCTCCTTCCCAAGTAGCATCCTCATCCAGAAGATTCCCCCATCGAATCAGATATTCTTTAATCACCATGTTCCTTAGCTATCCCTCCCAAGTGTCCAAGATATATTTTTGGTTTAAAACCAAATGGTCCTCATCACAAAAAGGTGGGAGATGCATAGTGGCAACTACATGTTGTCCAATGGCCTTTTTGAGGCATGAGACATGAGAAATGTTGGGGATCTTACTCCCAATGGGGAGCTCCAATCCATATGCTACTTCCCCAACACATCGGATCACTATGTATGGCTCATATAAATGGGGCTTAAGCTTCTCAGCCCCTTTCTCCTTCAATGTAGATTGTTTTCACGATTGAAGATTGAGATGGAACAAATTATCCACCTCAAAATGTCTCTCTACCCGACCATGATCTGTATATAACTCCTGCTAATTTTGGACTGTGGCAATGTTGTCCTTAAGATCCCAAAATATATCCTGATTCTCTTGGATCCAATCTTTGGCTCTAGGATCCTTGCTTGCTCCAAACATCATACCAGCAACTGATAGAGCATCATAACCATATAGAACCCAAAATGGAGACATATTGATTGACATATGAAATGTCGGTTTGTAACAATATTCCCCGAAGTGGAGCTAGTGAAACCATGCTTTCTGCTACCCTGGAACATAGTTTTGCAAGTAGCTTCCCAGCTACTTCTTTACTACCTCTGTCTGCCCATCTATCTGGGGGTAATAACTAGTACTCGGTGTTAACTTGGTACACCCCAAATAGAAAAACTCCTGCAAAAAGCCACCCATGAAGCGTTTATCTCTTCCACTGACTATGGTCTTAGGAAGACCATGAAGTCTAAGGGAAATATTGGCCTCCTGTGAAGCAGTGTACTATGAATAGATGGAAAAGAAATGTGAAGTTCTCTCCCATTTCCCTTTCAGAAAGGGAAGTGATTGTAACAACCCTGCAGGATGGTTGTTTTCTTCTTCATTCTCCTGGCACACTACGCACTCCTTGATATGTTGGAGCACATCCTCCTTGAGTCCCTCCCATGAAAATATATCCCTGATGACTTGATATCTCTTTGTGAAATATTGGTGGCCTGAGATGGGTGAGTCATGTGCTACATGCTGAATTTTCTCCTTGAGATTAGAATCTCTAGTCAAGAAGATCTGGTCCAGGTAGTAGATGACCTCATTCATCACTCTATACCTCTCATCGGTCACCTACCCATCTATTATCTCACATGTGAAGTGGTCCTTGGTATACTCCACCAAAAACTGGGACTCCCAATTTGAATCCACACTCAACAATGACAACATTGCTGGTCTTGGTGATAAGGCATCTACTCCCACATTTCCTTCCTCTTTGACATATTCAATGTCAGATTCATATGTCAAGATTATGCTAACCCATTATGGCTGCCTCCCTTGCAGCTGCTTCTGCTCAAGAAAATACTGAAGACTGTGGTGGTCAATCTTCACTTGGAAATTGTTGCCTACACAATATTGCCTAAATTGGGCCAATTCTTACATGATGTCCAACAACTCCTTCCCATATGTAGAATACACCTCCCCCTGTGGCAGCATCTTTTGGTGCTCAAAGGTTATGGGATGCCCTTCCTACCTCAAGGCTGTGCCAACACCCTTCCCTAAAGCATCACATTCCAGCATAAAGGGCTGGGTGAAATATAAAAATACCGATACCGGAAAAATGCCCATCACCTCCTTGAGCCCATCAAAGGACCTTTGCACAGTGTTTGTCCCATCAAAGGCTCCCCTCTTGGCCAGATCTATGAATGTTGCTACTAGTTGTGAGAACTCTTTAAAAAAATTCTAGTCTGGTGGCCTCCCTAGTGGAATGCCTCAAAATACTATAGAATAATGGTTTAGAGTAGACTGCATATCTAAGTAGATTGATTTGTCTTTTCCTCCTCTGTGCAAATCAACCTCCATCTTATGTGCGGAAACCTCCTGAGATGGATAGGTGTGCATGCCCTTGATAATTTGGTGCTTCTCTTCTTATCTGTCCATTCCATCTTCAAAGTATCCCAATCCGTGGTGACCTTCCTCAGTGTAATCAACCACTATACACCCAATATCACATTGGTGTCAGGAATATCAACCACAAATAAGTGATCAATCAATGCGTATGTCCCCAAAGTTACAGTCAATGCCGAAACATAATTCAAACACTTCATGGTTCTGGCTCCTGGAACCAAAAATGAGAATCCTTCAAAATAATCTATGGGTATGGCTCTCTTTTCCACTAGCTGGGCATCAATAAAATTGTGGGTAGCCCCAGTGTCTATCAATACTGATACACGTTTCCCCTAGACTGTGCCTTAGACGCTCAATGTAAGATACTTGGGTACTCCCCACAAAGATGCAAGGGCTCCCCCAATTAAAGAAAATGCTCCATTTCCACTCCTTGGTGGTGGTGTATCCTCTCTTGGTGCCATAGCGCTGGTGTCTCCTTCCGGCTCCTCTTCTTCCTCCTCTTCACTATCAGAGAATACTTCAATATAGTGTGCCTTTCTCGCAACACACTAATGCCCCAGTGCCCATGGTTATTGGCAGGTGAAGCAAAGCTTCCTCTTCCTCAAATCTCTTTGGACATAATCACTATGAGGCCCTTTTCCCTAGTTCTCCTTTGGGGAAGGAACCTTCACATCTTTCCCATTTGACTGAAAAGGGATTTTTTGCTAGAATGGAGCTCTTACCCTTGGCAAAGCATATTGCAAGTCCCTAGCCCTCTCAATGGCATCTTGGAGCATAGTTGTTCTAGTGGACTTCACCAACCCATGCAAAGGCTCTACAAGTCCATCAATGAACATGTATACTCTTGTAGTTGTAGATAAATCTGGCACCGTGATGGAAAGTTTCAGGAATTTAGAGATATAGGTCTTCGAATTTCTCGACTACTTGAGCTTAGCTAGCTCAACAAAGTGTGCCTCTGGATCTCTTCGGTAAAATATTTCTACTAACCTCCAGGTGAATTTTGTATATGCAGTCACACTTGCATGCCCCAATGTAGATAGACCATGAAAACACCATTCATGTGCTTCACCTTCAAGGTGCAGCGCTACTATATTAATAGCTTCAACCTCTGGTACTTTCTTGAACTGGGAACAGATTTCTAATTTTTCCACCCAAGCCTTGGTTGTGCACTTGGATAACCCATCAAAAGCAAGCAGAAAGAATCTACCCATAGTACAATGCAGATCATTGTTCTACATGTACCCTTGTTGGAACATGGTCTCCTAACAAGCTGTGAAACTGGTCCATTTTGAATATTGTTGATTAGATTTAGTCTAGCACAGGGGTTTTGGGGTGGGTTAAAGCACCAAAAGCATTGTAATGGGTAAAAGGGTAAACCAGGGGTCTGAAAACCATGTTTTGCGGAACATAGGAAAGTCTAGGCTAGATTGTTATAAATAGAGGAGAATTTTGTATTGTAAAGGACAAGAATGATAAGCTATTGATGCGAATTGTGGTTTAAGCTATCTGTTTGGGTTTTAGGGAAAGGACTCTTGCTGGCTGTGTGTGTGGAGATCCAAGTCCAGCTATGTGCAGACCCTGCTGCTGTGTGCGCAAGTTGGGAAGGAAATTGTAAGGAAGAATTGATGAATGAATGAATAAGAAGGATTGATAGAGAAATGAATCTGTGAGTAATCTTGTGTGAATTGTTGGTAATTCCTGTATTGTGAATTTTCTGTCTTTAAGCTGCGAAGATCTGTGTAAGTGTGTTTCTAGATCTAGATCTATTCTGTTTTGTTATGTAATGTTGTGTTATTATCATAAAAGAATATAAATATATATCTAGCTCATGTGGATGCGAACAGAGACCTAATTAACCCTGCATAGAACAAGGTAATATAGGAATTACAAGACCTAACATATCTCTGCTTTCCTTACCCATCCTTTCTTAGGGTGCGGAAACCTGGTTCCAGCACCCACCCATACTAATTCGGGTGAGACTTTGACCTGCGCAAGCAAGTCACTGCCGAAAGGGCCAGTAGTATAGGGGTTGTTGGAAAACCTTGCACACAGAACCTGGGTCAGGACCCCTCAAGCCAAAAATGGTTTCATTTCCAGGACCCCAGAAGTCGGAGAAAGGGATCGGGTACTGACAAGAAAATACTAGGGAAGGACACCCACGACGGGCCTCGAGGAAACCATGGCGGTACACTTGAAATTACCTACCTTCAGAGGAACGGTCGATGAAGACATGGAGTAGTTTTGGTTTGTGGTAGAGTCGGTATGGGTTGCGCAGGGCGTGGTAAGAGATGCTATGAAAAAAGTGCAGCTATCCTTAGCCTTTGATGGTAGAGCTTTGGACTGGTATATGGGGTGCGTTTCACAAAATAGGAGCGCAACTATCTAGAACATTAAGGACTCCCTGAAACAGTATTTTCGGAAACCTAAATCCTACTCTCAGGTTGTAGCAGAACTAAAATATTTCAAGCAGGGAGAAACTGAGTCTATATGGGAAGCAGATCAACGCCTAAAAAAAGCTATCAGAGAAGGAAAATTTCAGTACGATGACAAACAGCTTACGGAATGGTTCATCGCCATGCTACTCCCTCACCTACGCATACCTATGGGTCACCAGAATTTTGACTCACAAGATAAAGCCTTGGAAACTGCCATGAAACTAGAAGCTACGCCTATGAAGGATGCTGCATTGGAGGTACAGTAGATCCAGGTGCAGCTTGGGGCTATGCACCAGGAAATTCAGAATCTACAATGGGAGAAAGGCAGAGAGGTTGGCACAAAACTAGGTCACCCAACAGGCCACCCAAGATCATGGGTGCAGAGTCCAGAACAACGGAGCTCAAGGGGATCTACGTTTTGGTATAGAGAGAGATGCGCAGATGGGGTGCGTAATACCAACTGATGCACCAAAGTTTCCAAACTGAAGTGACATTGGTGTCAGTTTTTTCAGTCAGTTGGCCATGAGGAATAGGATTTCCAAATCCATAATGAATTAATGGACTGGGGAAAGTCACCAAGAGACGCTACCTCACCAAAAACCCCTCGGGCGGGGGTAACTCCACCTTTGGAAGAAGGGACGGGAGCCGAAGTGGAAGCACAGGTCGGGGTCAGGGCCAGTCGATCTGATATAACTATGGTGGCACGAGGCATTTTGTGAAGGATTTCCCAAACCCATCACAACAGTCCTGTAGGTATTGTAGATAGTTTGGCCATATGCTGGAAGATTGTCCAGCCCTAAAATCAAAGATACAGGAAAATCAGCTCTCGTCTACGCGAAAAGTGCGAGGGGTCCAGACCGAGCTAAGGGGTAAGGACCCAAAGGTATATGTGGTAACGTGTAGTGGATTGTCGACTAGGGGAGCTAAGGAGGATGGTGAAATGGATGCACTGATCTGCAGGGCAGTCAACAACCAAGAAGGACTGGATCTGGACATAGTAAGGGAAACGTTTGTGGAAGCTCGGAAGGACTTCCTTGAGACTAAAGTTTTTCCATCTGCGCACCCGAGGGATGAGGAGGTAGCAGAGGAGGTTAAACCCTTCCTACAAGCATGCATAAGATTGTTACACAACCCCCAGGAAGTACGAAATCTACAGGCTATACTAGAGAGTTGCGCAACATGCACTACCCTGTCACCCTACATTAAGGATGTGCATAAGCTATACAAATATCAAAGACACACTGGTAGGGAAATGCGGCTCACAGGCCAAATCGGAAACTATGAGATGGATCAGGTTATCTTAGACCTTGGATCGGATGCCAATATACTACCTAAGCACACTTGGAAACGCATGGGGGAATCCAAGCTAGAAAGATCCACCATCCAGCTTCGAATGGCCAATCACCAAAAAATAGTACCTCTAGGGAGGCTCTCTGGGAGCCTCATGGATATCGCAGGGGTACGCGTCCAGGTTGACTTTGAAGTCATTCAAATCGTCGGGGATGCGGACCCCTACCCTGTGTTACTAGGGTTGGATTGGGCCATTGACCTGGGCGGTATCATTAACCTAAAAAAGTGAAGCATGGTCTTTGAAAATAATGGCACACAGGTCGTTGTGCCATTAGAACCTGTGGAAGGAAAACATTATATGGAACCTATACAGGGAGATGGGGATTATATCAATAAGTTTATTGCGTGAAATAGGGACAACCCAACCCAAGACGCAATACCGTGCTACGAGGGGGATGTTGAGGATCCCAATAAGGAACTAGAAACTTGGCAGACCCGGTTAGGTGAAGCCTCTATGCTGTGTTGTCTTCGTATCAAAATGGTCCTAGAGGAAAGAACTGGAGATAAACCAGGCCTGAGAAACTACGACGAAACCACCCCGGGTGAAGATCAGGTTGACCCACGACTGAGCAACAGGTTCCCTATGACACCTGTAGGTTCAGCAGTAAGCAGTTCCATGCATCGGGCCACCTCTATGATAGCGACACAGCTAAGGATTAGGCGGTATGTTCCGACACCAGTAGAACAAATGATAAAAATTTCTTGGTCTTGGGCCAAGAGCTACCCAGGAGGAAAGCCTGTGTTGGGGGAAGACAGGCAGCTGTCACAACTAGGAAACCTTAGCGTGACAAGTACGCCAAGATCTCTGGTGATGTGAAAACTAGCTGTTGGAACTGTACCTACTGGTAAAAAGCAGAAGTTACCATTAAGAGAAGCAGCTTCTGCACCTTTGGCGGGACAAGTTACGGGAAATTTTTACCATTCCTTGGGAAACTCGCCTCAAGTAAAATATCCCTCTCCATCCTACGACTGGAAGTGCTTAAAAGGGGGTAGGATAGTCTAGTTAGTAGTATTGTCTCATTTATCCAACCAACCAGATTCAAGCGTCTTGTGGAAGCATTTGAGCAATAAGCTTCTTCATAACTGCAGTTTCCCTCTCATGTCTGGTCAACCTCCTCCATCGGATAGTGGTCACCCAGAGCCAGGATTCATTTTTCGCACCAAGATACCGGCTACGACCCCTGCCGAAACCTTCACCCCAACCGAGCCTGAGGTTGAAGAAGTTCTGGAGGATGAGCCCGAGTTAGAAGAAGTCCCTCCCCCAATGGTCACAAGGAAAGGCAAGGGGAAAGCGCAGAGCTCGGGGAAAACCCCAAAAGCTGCAAGAAGGCCTCAAAGCTCCCCAAGACGTGCCAGGCCCCAACCCTGAGAACAAGATGACCAAGAGGTTGCTCTACCGGCTAACCCGATCAATTGGTTACCCTCCTTTGCTCGCCCATGAAGGCTGTCTACACAAACGCCGAAAAGCTTGGATGGCTTGGTCACCTACCTGCAAACCCCACTGACCCCAAGAGAGGTCCCCATCCTTAGTGATCCCTGTGGACGCCTCCATGAGGTCAAGTTCGATGACCACGATCTGGCGAACCATGATACCCTCCCGAAATTGGCCCCTGCATTATACTTTGAAACAATCCATAAGGATGATGGAATCACAGTAGTACCTCAGCGCTGGGTATGTGGCTTGGCAGGATTCAGACTCCTGAATCTGCTCCGAATGCCCCACTTTGGCCATTACAACGTCACAGATCGGTTGGCTCGCCAGTTACTCAACCTCATTCATGATAGCTGCTTATGGATTTGCGAGAGGGTCCCTATTGATGCTGCGTTGATCCACAAGATTATAGGCCTCCCGATGCAAGGGCCACACCTGCTACGCAGGTCGAGAAGAAGTATGAAGCCACTACCGCTGCGTCTGTCTGGGAGACCTATGCAATACAAAGAAATCAGTGGGGGTTTGTGATCCAAACCATCAACGACCCTGCTACGCAAATGGGTACTCGGCTTTTAGCCTACAAACTAATGAGGAGGTGCTAGGTTGCGACTATCCCCGCCTATGTAATCCAGCTAGTCGGATAGTGCGTGAAGGGTGTTTTTTTCAATTGGGCTCAATATTTGTGCGAGGAATTTCTAACTAATGTCTGTGAATCTCAGGAGTATGGGACATCTTTCTTCTATTCGTGGTTATGATTCCTAATAGCACTAGTCACCTGGGAAAAACCAGAGGAGTCGGTCATTCTGGAGTTCCCTGATGGGATGTACGAAGCTGCTCAGTATGCTCACTTATGGGACTTGAAGGATAAGTAGCACATTGAGGATAACAAGGTATTTTGGATCCTCTTCCAGAGCAGTGTTGCAGCTGCCATCAACTCCTGACCCTGGTTATCCCCCACCATATATGACAAATATAAGCATGTTGCCACTTTCCAAATTACCATGCACCATGTGCGGATTCGCAGCCTCGCCAATAAGACCTGGATGAAACTTTCTTATATGGTAGCCGATTAAGAAATTGACCTATTGATCTCACTGTGCCCCCCTACCTAGAAAAAAGGCCTCACCAACACTCCTGGGGAGACTGCAGTGCCCCACCAGCCTGCATTAGTTACAGCTGAGCCCAGGGGTAACCCACCGCAGCTACCTGATACGACTCTGGCCCAGGTAGGCTCCGACACAACTACCACCCCTCCCCCAGGCACTAAGAGGACAAGGGAATCGGCCTCAGGACCTAGAAAGAAATAGCACGCCCACCGCACATAGTACGATGCGACAGTCACGCTAATGGATGGTGACCTAGAGCAGATCACGGACGTAGTTACCATGGCCATGGAGGATAAATTGGCACTTTTCACAGGCCAGTGGCAGGCTGGGGTCGACTCTCTCCAGGTTGAATTCCGTGCTCTCCATATCAAGATTGATCACCCCTCAACCAACAGAGGCTAGGCACAACCCTTATCAGTTGACAGTAGTTCGGCACCACTCGAGGATGCCAATCATCTATGGGGTATCCCTAGCAGTGCCTTGGTCGGAACACAGCCCCCGGTAGCCACAGGAATTCAGCTAGACTTGGCTAAGCTGCCCCATGCAGCCTTAGAAATCCTCAATCTCGCTATCTTCTAGGAACTTCGTCACCACACTCAGTACGTGACCCAACAACTTAATACAGCCGAGCACACAATTGCACAACAGGCTGCTGACTTGATCCAGACGGAGCTTGAGACTATGATCCACTAGCTCTGCATGGAGGTTACAAAGGAATTCTTGGCTGAGGCTACATCTCGGGATAAGGTGGAAAAATTGGTCGCTGCCCTCAAAGCCTCTCGAATGGAGATGCACATTGTCAGGACATAGCTGGAACAACATATTTTGGATTTACAGGCCAGATTACAGCCCGACACACCCTCGGAAGTCCGTTCCCAGCGTACTGCCCTAATCACAGACGCAACAACTGTAATTACGAGGCAAATTTCTCAAGGTGCCCAGTTGCTAGAGTCAACCATACAGATTTGGACCTGGGTCCAGCGCGATCCAGTCCTCCAACAAATCAATTAGGGCTTACGAGAAAAAGAAGCAGTCATTGAACAGATCAATGCTACGCTGCCTACCTTGGTGCCTGCCTAGTGCTTGTCACGATTAAAAACCAACAATGACCTCCAGGACGAGATTGAGAAATTCTGACATAAACAACATGTCATGGCCGAATGTATAAATCCCTAGACTGCGACAACCCTCCGATTACCACAAGACATTGATGGTGCAACCAAGTGACTTAATCAACTTCTTGAAAGCATTACCACGGCCGCTGAAGATCCGCCCTCCCATAAGCTAGTCGATCTTGCACAGAATGCTTCTGCCCAAAGTCAGGATATACTCCCTTGGCTCAGCGGTTCTCTTGATACCTTGTGTGTGCAAATTGAGGCTACACCACCACAGTGACTCGAGACAAGCCACAAGATTGTGTTGGGGGAATGTTGGAAAAGGGTCTCCTAACAAGCTGCGAAACTGGTCCATTTTGAATATTGTTGATTAGATTTAGTCTAGCGTAGGGGTTTTGGGGTGGGTAAAAGCCTCGAAAGCATTGTAATGGGTAAAAGGGTAAACCAGGGGTGCGAAAACCATGGTTTGCGGACCATAGGAAAGTCTAGGCTAGATTGTTATAAATAGAGGAGCATTTTGTATTGTAAAGGACAAAAATGATAGGCTATTGATGCGAACTGTGGTTTAAGCTATTTGTTTGGGTTTTGGGGAAAGGACTCCTGCTGGCTGTTTGCACGGAGATCCAAGTCCAGCTGTGTGTGGACCCTGCTATTGTGTGCACAGGTTGGGAAGGAAATTGTAAGGAAGAATTGATGAATGAATGAATAAGAAGGATTGATAGAGAACTGAATCTGTGAGTAATCTTGTGCGAATTGCTGGTAATTGTTGTTTTGTGCATTTTCTGTCTTTAAGCTGTGAAGATCTGTGTAAGTGTGTTTTTGGATCTGGATCTATTCTGTTATGTTATGTAATTCTATGCTATTATTATAAAAGCATAGAACTATATATATAGTGCATGTGGATGTGAATAGAGACCTAATTAACCCTGCACAGAACAAGGTAATATGGGAATTACAGGACCTAGCACAGCTCTGCTTGCCTTACCCTTCCTTTCTCAGGGTGCAAAAACCTAGTTCCAGCACCCACCCATACTACTTCAGGTGAGACTTTGACCTGCACAAGCAGATCACTGCTGAAAGGGCCAGTAGTATAGGGATTGTTGGCAAACCTTGCACACCGAACTTGGGTCGGGACCCCTCAAGCCAACAAACCCCCACTTCTATTTTTATTACAAGGTCTCCTATTATCCTTGATCTCACGGAAATATTGGAAGTTTATATTCTCTTTGAACCTTTGAGATTAAGATTCATATTCTAGAAAGTAATCATCAAGAGCCTCCTACTCTTGTGGTCCTCCAACTCCATTCCCCACTGCTAGGAATGTATGCATGGTAGAGCGTTGGGAAGCTTGTTGCATTATTGGTTGATCACACCAATGATGTGAAGTGTCTTAACCTTCTCCATGTTGAAACCCTCTTGGGGTCTCCCATTGTCTTTCTACCCTCATCTCCTTGATTTATTTGGCTATATCTTACATGGTTTGGAGAAGAAGCTTGGGAAATTCTTTTTCATCCATTTCTCTTGATGTTGGAGACTTTCCTTTGTATTATTCATTTTTTTTGTAATCAAAATTTCGACCTCTATTAATATACAAATTCTCCAATTCTGTAAAAGGTTCTTCTTCTTCAGATGGCATAGATGTAGTTCCCCTAAGGCTGAGCCAAGATTATGCTCTGATACCACTGTAATATTCCAAAATATGAAAAACAGGAATATTGAACATAAAAATGGAAAATGCAGTAAAAATAAATACATCAAATACATGAGTAGATCATTGAGCCATTTCATTATATATTATAGCATGAATGGAGTACAAGATCTTGAGAAAAAGACACTCAAGCTAGGGAAAACAAGCTTGAAATGACCTATATAACAAGACATAAGTAACTGCTGCCACATAAACTATTGGGTGGCTATGATTGCACAATCCTGCTAGAAATAACTGCTTATGGAAACTAGGAATGCATATATCTGCTGATAGGGTGCTCAGAAAATGTTGGGAACAGAGATCTGGGCTCTCTAGCACAATTCCAAGATAACCCGGAAAGGGTTTCCGGAAATACCCAAGATGAATAATGTAGCCCTAGGGCTGAATTATTCTCTGCATCTGGGTAAATACTGGTAGGTGGTTGATATAATGAGAAAATAGATGATATTCCTCCCCACTAACATTCTAGATGAAGGGTTTCTCCCCTCACTAGAAAATAAGCTCAAAAACTTGGGTTATCAACCCCCCATTGAAACTGCCCTCCTGGATTGTGAAATTCCTAAAGGAGACTATGCTACTAAAGTTGCATGAAGATTGGCTTGATTCTAGATGATGGAATGTGGCTCAAAGGAACCTCTCCTTAGTGGGCACTCAAATTCCCCCGAGGATGAGGGTGGGATTTCTGCCTGGAAACACCCTTGTGCTAAACAACACAGTAGACTCCACTAAATAGCTGAAGCGTGCAGAAAGTCATAAAATACCATACATAAAAAATATTCAAAATGCCTTCTATGGATTCCATTCCCTTCCTTATATTCTTTGTGAGCCTCCTCCCCCTTGTCCCCACTTAATAATGATGTTACTCTCATGGAGACTTCCTCCCATTATGATTGCATTGTCCTCCACTATCTCCACTACCTCCATGAATGCACTGCTCATTTGGTCAACCTTGACCCCATCCACATGCATTGACCCTCATTCACACCAAGGAGTGATTTATTCAACTAGATACACTGATCCACATTCAAATTTTTAGTGGTTTTATTCCTACTAAAGAGATTTATGGGTCCCTCTACGCTCTTATTCATCTACTTTATTGAGAAAAACAATATTTAATATTGTAACTAACTAAAAGATAATTAGGAATATTAAAAACTCATTACAAGCATAAGAATATTTTTGAAAAGTGTGATTCAAAACATCTCTTTGTTTGATCATCAACAATATCAAGTTCTGACTTGAATTCACTATCCTCTTCATTTCGCTTGCATGCATAAGAGACAAACCTGTCTTCTTCTTATGTGCTCTAATTATGTACTCAGTACCATCCTTAAACAATTGATACTTGTTCTCATGGCAATGAAATATTGCTTTCCTATCATACAGATAAGGACTTCCCAATAAAATACATGATATTTCAAGTGACACCACATCAAGCTAAACTTCATCAAAAATGTTTGAGTTGATGGAAAATATTAGTAAATACTTCCTTGTAACTGCAAGTTTACATTCTTGCATATCCAAACCAAAGGATATGGTCTTGGATGTCTAAGATGTCTAATATGTTGAAAATGTAGCCAAGATGATGGAGCTTGAGTGAAGCGAAGTCGCTTTCACTAAATTGGGCCACTTGGCCGATTTTGGCGCAAAGTACGATTTTTAGACATATGGAGCATGGTCCGGGGATTGCAGTATGAGATTCTTGGAGCATTTGTCATGTTGGTAAAAATAGATGGGACTCTATTTTTTGGACCTATAGGTCGAAGTCTATTTTTAGACTGCCTCTCCTTAAAATAGGGAAGTCAAATATTATTTACCCTTAATAATATTTGGACTATAAACTTCAGTTTACTCTCTTGGAGCACTTCGGTTCGAGCCTTGGAAGTGGCTCATGCATCTGACAGAGGAATTACGCTATTCCTAGGGGTTTGGTGAGCTCATGCATGGTTGACTTCAGTTAGGACTTCAGTGGCAGAAGTTTGGTAGAGTTGATGAGACAGTTGGTGGAGTTGTGTTCGGTTTAACTTAGTTGAACTAGTTGAGATTAGTTTAACTAGCTAATCAACTAGTAATGAGTGGAGTGAATTAAATATTATTTAATTCACTAATTATTAACTCATGATTCAACTCAAGAACACATCAGTTCACTACAGTGCATGGACAGTTCAGTGGAGACCAGTGAAAGAGGTAGATGAAAGGGTTGAGTTAGCTATCAGTGGCGACATCAGTTGTGCATGATATTTGCACCACACTTGGAGGAATTTCCCATGATGATTGCGCTGTCAAGCCAAGGAGATTCGAACCTTGGATCTCTATATAGACAGGCCTGGATTGCGCAATAGAGGCAAGGCAATTGGCGGTGAGTTTTGAACCAGTAACCTGTTCAAAACTGAGCTAGTTTGTGTGTAACTTTATGAGAAAGTAATGAGTACTTGTGAGGAGTATTGTACTGAGTTTGTTACATGATTTCTCCATTATAATATACACAATAGCTGTAGGGTTTTCAGCTATAAGCTTTCCCCATACATACTGTGTTAATGTGTATGATGAATTGATGTGCTATCGCTTGTTTTATTTCCGCATGTGTGATGATCTGAGTGGAAGAGATTATGTGTTGCATATGAATTCGAATTGATATGTGATCAGGATAATATCGGTGGATAATTAATCATTATTCAGCAAATTTCTACATGGTATCAGAGCTATTGAAGCAGAGATTGATCATCACAGTGATTACAAACTTATTTCGGTAGACAGAGTCTGCATGCGGGCCAGGTAGCCTCTGGATCCATCCTTTCCTTTGAAAGGTGATACATCCAGTAAATGCCCCTGCAGTCGATCTCTGTGCTAGAAATAATTTGTTCTCACAGATCAAGAGCGATTGAGCTTTGAGTTGGAATTCGAATTTTGCAGCAGTTTTGTTTTCTTGGTGCCGGAGTTGAAAATGTCTTTCAACGGTTTGCGACTCAAATATGCTCTTGAAGGCAGTTCGAATTATGTTGCATGGAAGGATCGCATGGAGGCAGTATTAGAAGATAATGGACTGAAGGAGTTCATGGATATGGATGTCCAAAGGCCCACTGATCCTGCTGAAGTCGAAGCATGGCAAAAGAAGATGGCGAAATGTCGAAGGATCCTGTTGGAGGGCGTCAAGGATCATATTGTATCCAGCCTGCATGGAAAGGCTTCTCCATTTTTAATGTGGAAAGCTTTGACGGATCTATTCCAAAGTAAGAGAGACCAAAGGAAGTTGGCGCTCAAAGATAAGCTCAGGAACATCAAGATGGAGAAAGGCGACAGTATCGCCAAATACCTCATGAAGTTCACTCAATGCAGAGATGAGCTGGGAAGTGTGGGGGTGACTGTCGAAGACGAGGACATGGTCGACCTGGCTCTCCTTGGTCTTCCGAAGGCTTGGCACTCATATCAAGATAGTGTCAATGGTTGGGAGAAGTTGCCGGGATGGGAGCGCCTTTGGGCGGATCTCATGCAGGAGGAGATAAGGAGGACTACCAGGGACGGATCTTCATCAAAGGGAGCTGATGAAGAAAATTGCGCTTTGGCTGCCAAAGCAAAGAAGGGGAAGGGTAAGAAAACTTCTCATTCCGGTGCAAAGGGCAAGAAGCAAGACATGGCGAAAGTGAAGTGTTTTCACTGCCATGATCATGGACATTATGCCACCAATTGTCCGAAGAAGAAGAAAAACAAGCAAGCGGGAAGATCTGCAGATGGAGAGGCTTTGGCTTCACAGTTTGAGCTTGAATTTTCACTGATCGCATGCTTGGTTTCAAGTGTGATGGGATCAGTGTGGTTCTTGGACAGTGGTGCGTCATTTCACATGACGGGAGATCGGGATTTTTTCTCAGATCTGGAGGACAAAGATCTGGGCGTGCACATCGAGATGGGCGATGATGGTAGATACAGTGCGACTGGTATCGGTACCATATCCTTTCAGAGGGAGTCTGGTAAACCCTTTGTATTGAAGGATGTCATGCATGTACCTAGATTGAAGAAGAACTTGATCTCTGTGGCGATGTTGGAGGATAAGGGGTATGATGTGGTCTTCAGCGAAGGAAAATCCTTCCTGCGCAGTAAGACTACTGGAGAGACCCGAAAGATAGGGGTTCGAACTAAGAACCTTTATCAGTTGCAGGTAGATGGCTGCGCAGCTATGGCATGCAAGGCAGGAGAAGTGGTGAGCCGGGATGATGAGGGCGAACTGTGGCACAGGAGATTGAGCCACCTTCACCATGGAGCTTTGAAGATTCTGCAGCAGATTTCTACTGGGCTTCCTAAGGGCACTCTTGCGCAGTCAGATCAGTGCAAGGGGTGTACTTTGGGAAAATATGTGAAAGCCACCTTTCACGAGAAGGATAGTCGCGCCACGACGATCCTTGAGAGAGTTCACACAGACGTGTGTGGTCCTTTCTCAGTTGCTTCGACAACAAAGCACAAGTACTACATGATCTTTGTTGATGATTTCTCTCGAAAGTGCTGGATCTTCTTCATGCAGAAGAAGAGCGATACATTCGCGAAGTTCTGTGAGTTTAAGGCACTGGTCGAGAAGGAGTCGGGGAAGAATGTGATTGCTCTAAGGAGCGAAAATGGTGGTGAATTCGTCTCAGCTGAATTCAAGGAGTTCTGCAGCGCAGAAGGGATTCAGAGAGAGCTCATCGCACCCCATAACCCACAGCAGAACGGGGTGGCTGAGCGGAAGAACAGAACGATCATGGGTGCTGCACGGGCGATGTTGCATGATCGGGGCCTACCCCTTCACTTGTGGGCTGAGGCATGCAATACAACAGTGTATGTGCAGAACCGTTGTCCTCACAAGGTTCTTGGCATGAGTACACCGAAGGAGGCTTATTCTGGTAAGAGACCTGACATTTCTCATTTGAGAATTTTTGGTTCTTCTGTCTACATGCATGTGACGAAGGATGCCAGAAAGAAGCTGGATCCAACCGCAGAGGTTGGAATATTTGTGGGGTACACTGATACACCTCACAACTATCAGGTGTATGTGCTAGACAGTCGCAAGACTGTTGTGCGACGGGATATCAAGTTTCAGGAGGAGAAAGCCATGCAGTGTTCGCTTGAGAGGGAGCTACACTTGCATGCAGATGAGGAGCTGTTAGTTCCTAAGGAGGAGCTTCCGGATGTGGATCATCCACAAGAGGAAGTTCAGGAGGTGGAAGAAACCACCCATGCAGCGCCAACCATCAGAGGGCGCATGCGCACTACAGAAGCTGAGCGACTGGCTCGAGATGCAGAGAAGGTTTTAGGACCACCTACAGCACAGCGCAGACAGAGACAGTCACCGGATCGGTACACTGGATACATGGCTCTTGTGAGTCAATGTGTCGTGACGGAGCCATCCTCTTTTGAGGAAGCTGTGGAGGAACCCGCATGGGTTGATGCCATGATCGAAGAATATGGTTTGATCATCAGAAACAGTGCATGGGAGATTTTCCCAAGACCGGAAGGGAAATCAGTGGTGGGTTCCGTGGATCTGTGAGTGATTGGTGGGGTCGCTTATGTATCTGGTCAATACACGACCCGATATATGCTATGCTGTTAACCAGCTTTCGCAAGCTATGGTTAAGCCTACCAAGCTCTTCTGGAAGGCAGGCAAGCATGTATTGCGCTATCTTAGTGGCACATCGGGATATGGTCTATGGTACAGACAGGAGGATGGAGCGAAGCTTTCCGGCTTCACTGATGCAGATTGGGCAGGGAGCCCAACGGACCGAAAGAGCACATCTGGAGGTATTTTAAGCATTGGATCGACAGCAGTTTCCTGGTACAGTAGGAAACAGAGATCCGTGGCACTCAGTTCAGTAGAGGCCGAGTACATGGCAGCAAGCTTGGCTGCATGCGAGGCTATTTGGATGAGGAAGATCCTTGTCGGATTGTTCGGGTTGCATTTGGAGCCTACAGTGATTTATTGTGATAACCATAGCTGCATCAAGCTCTCGGTTAATCCATTATTTCATGATAGATCCAAACACATCGACATCAAGTACCATCATATCAGAGATTGTGTTCAGCGGAGAATCATGATGCTTTCATATGTTCCCACGGAGGATCAGGATGCTGACATCTTGACGAAGGCGCTCACCAGGAGCAAGTTCGAATTCCACAGAGGCAGGATAGGGGTTGCGGATAATCCATATCTTGCTGAGAGGGAGTGTTGAAAATGCAGCAAGATGATGGAGCTTAGTGAAATGAAGTCGCCTTCACTAAGTGGGCCCGCAGGCAAATTCTGGCGCAAAGTCTATTTTTAGATTATGTCTATTTTTAGACATATGGAGCATGGTCCAGGGGTTGCAGTATGTTATTCTTGGAGTATTGGTCATGTTGGTAAAAATAGATGGACCTCTAATTTTTTGACCTATAGGTCGATGTCTATTTTTAGACTGCCTATCCTAAAAATAGGGAAGTCAAATATTATTTACCCTTAATAATATTTGGACTATAAACTTCGGTTTACTCTCTTGGAGCACTTCAGTTCGAGCCTTGGAAGTGGCTCATGCATCTGACAGAGGAATTACGCTATTCCCAAGGGTTTGGTGAGCACATGCATGGTTGACTTTAGTTAGGACTTCAGTGGCAGAAGTTTGGTGGAGTTAATGAGACAGCTAGTGGAGTTGTGTTCGGTTTAACTTAGTTGAACTGGTTGAGATTAGTTTAACTAGCTAATCAACTAGTAATGAGTTGAGTGAATTAAATATTATTTAATTCACTAATTATTAACTCATGATTCAACTCAAGAACACATCAGTTCACTACAGTGCATGGAAAGTTCAGTGGAGACCAGTGAAAGAGGTAGATGAAAGGGTTGAGATAGCTATCAGTTGTGACATCAGTTGTGCATGAGATTTGCACCACACTTGGAGGAATTTCCCATGATTATTGCGCTGTCAAGCCAAGGAGATTCGAACCTTGGATCTCTCATTAGACCAGCCTTGATTGCGCAATAGAGGCAGGCAATTAGTGGATGTGTTTTGAACCTGTGACTTGTTCAAAAACCAAGCTAGTTTGTGTGTAACTTTATGAGATAGTACTGAGTACTTGTGAGGAGTATTGTGCTATGTACTGTTACATGTTTTCTCCATTATAATATACAGAATAACTGGGGGTTTTCAGTTACAAGCTTTCCCCATACATACTTTTATATTATTAATGTATGATGAATTGATGTGCTATCGCTTGTTTTATTCCACATGTGTGATGATGTCGAGTGGAAGAGATTATGTGTTGCATATGAATTTGAATTGATATGTGATGAGGATAATCTCGGTGGATAATTAATCATTATTAAGCAAATTTATACATAAATAGTTTCAAGGCCTAGTTTCTTAACCAAGTCTTCGCAAATCAAGTTAGCTTGTGACCCATTGTCAAAAAGTGTATCAATCTTGGTATGTTTAGAGACAACTCTAATATGGAAAATTTCTATTCTTGTATCTTCATCATGAGTATCATTTGAAAAATTTGAAGAACTAATGCTTGCAACATGTTTACCTTTCAAACCCATGGTTGTAATCTTTGTCTCATCTCCTGAATATGACCCAGAGTCATGTTCAACTATAGCAACAAATTTTCCCTTCTCTTTGGCTTTCAATCAGTTTGGTTTCAATTTTGGATGAATTTGCAAACAATGGTCTTCACCATGGCCAGTATTTGAACAATTTTTTCATGTGAGTTTTTCCTTATCTATTTTTATAGAGCTATTTATTTTTCCTCTTCCAAAAATCTTTCCTTTTCCTTTACCCTCGCTTTCACTTTTCTCATCCATGTTCTGTTTTCCCCTTGCCTCCAAGTGTGTGTCTTGAACACAAAATTCATTTAAATTTCTTGGGTTAAACATGAGAATAATATGTTTCAAATAGGAATGTAAACCCCCAATGTATTTCAAGAGCGTATGTTGGGAATTCAAGTTTATTCCTAACAACAAATCTCTCTTTCTAAACTCCTGGGTATACTCTTGAACTATTTGACCCTTGAGTTGCTTAAAAATTTTCCAACTCATAATAGATTTTTTCATATAGGCTAATGGATAAAACTATCTTTGAATGGAAGAAATAAACTCAACCAGAGAAATGGATATCTTACCATGGATTCAAATTCCCTCTTGAGTCTTTTCGTCCCACCAAACTAGTGTTTCTCCTTTTAGCCTTAATGAAGCTAACTGGATCTTTGTGTCATCTTCATGAAGGTTCTAAATTTTGTAATACACCTCCAATTGACGTATCCAATTTTCAAGCCTCTCTGCATTTACCTCGCCATTGTACATGGGAAGTTCAAACTTAATGTCCAATTTGAGTAATGGAGTTTTTCCTTTTGTGGCTTTTGAGTGAGTGTGAATGGTTTTGGTCGTGGAAGTGGAATATGATGCAGATGGTGATGATGAGGATGATGAAGATGGTGGAGATGGAGGTGGTCCTCCACCGCCCTTTTAACTCTTCTCTTCATCCTTCTTACGATCTAAAGGTCCTTCTTGATATGGAGGCTTAGAACCTTCTCCTACCATCCCAATAGTAAATACATCAAACATAACTTTAACCATCCTCTTTATGTCTTTGAAGTATCTCTTGACATATTCCTCTTTCGAATGTCCTTGAGTCTCTCCAACACCTAACATGATGGCTATGGATTCAAGCTCAAATTTTGATGCATGTACCTCTTCAACCAACTCATCTTCTTGTACAAATTTCACCTCTTCAATATCAGCTTCTTGAGACAAAACTTGAGGTTCTTCAAGTGCATCTATGAGTGGAATTTTGGGTGAGGATGATGCTCTTTCATCTCTCCTTCTTCTGGTCCTAATATCAGGACTTGCAACCAACAATTTCCCTTCACCTTTCTACAACTTTAACCTTGTCAACATCACAAATTTGCAACCATTAAACTTGCACAAATATTCAAGCAACTATCAAGAAAATAACCTTTAGCAACCTTGTGCTCTAATAGAAACTTGATCTGAATTTGAATGATAGTTTTTCTATGCTAATTTCATTTTCAGATATAAAACTTATTTATTGATCTTATGCTTGATGAACAAGTTCCCTTGTTGCCTATGTGTGTCAAGGAGGTAATTAAAACTGAATTTTATGTGTATTTGACAGCATAAAACATGAATTTAAATGGATGAAAAACAACAACATAAATAACAACAAACTGTACAATTGATCCATTAAAAAAGAGTTTTGATGAAGGAGTTCACCTCTCCTGGGTTACATCTCCTTTGTCCAAATTCATAGCTTAGGCCTCTCTATTAGCTAAATTGTGCTCAAAATGATGTTTACATGCATCAATTTATTTTGGAACCTATTCCAATGAGTTTAAAATGTTGAAATATATCAGAAACAACTATTTATTTACTCAATTTGGTTACCATATGCTCTAGGCATGGCCTTCCCTCCTAGTGGCCATAGGCTTCAAAATTCTTCAAGGCAACAAAAACCTCTGTATATAAGCTCCTCTACCTCTGAAACCTATTATAATTTGTTCATAGCATGCCAATTAGCCAAGAATGACTCTTTCTAAGCTCGATTTGGTCGAAAATTGACTCAGTTATGGAAAAAACAAACTTTCCCCTAATTTATCCTCAAAATCTAGAAAACTGGAGTTAAGTCCGACTAAATTTAGTAACTCTGACTAAAAAGGTGCCTCCTCCAATTCTTCCACCAACTTAATCATTGTTTTAACTGGTATTTAATTAAATACTAGCTAAGATTATTGGGCAGATAAGTGTGATTAAAATCTGCATTATCGTTAAGCATTGGAGCTCGATCATATGGTTTGGGTCACGTGGAGGAGGGTTGGCCCACATGCTAGCCCCCTCTTTCCGCCATCAGAACCTGTAATAGTCTTCAAATAAAAATTTTGTGCGTAGCTTTTTAATGGACTGGTCCATGGCCTAATGGTAAAGTGCTAAGGATTGTTGGGGGGAGGTCACGGGATCGAACCCCGACCTTGACCCCTGTATATTGCAGACTTAAGATTTGTAAATTTAATGCCAAATAAAATATAGGTTTATATATATATATATATATATATATATATATATATATATATGCGGAAATTATATGTTAATTAAAATTAATTAAGGTTTGATTTAATAATTAATATAAATAATATATATATATATATACAAATATATAATATAGTATATTATTAGAAACCATATAAAATAATTTATATATATAATATTAATTAATTAAAAATAAATAAAAATTTCCAACACATAATATCATAAACCCAAATTCAACCTTAGGAGGTTATTGGACAAATTTAACCTTCACAAACCAAACTAGTGAATCTAGCAGTGACACTCATCACAATCCCAATGGACTAAAACTGAATAAGACTCCCTGAATGCTGACTGGGCTACCATGTCATCAACCTGTACCTATTCTGCAATTTTTTAATAAAAAATTGCCTGTTTTGAATGGAAATCAACAGACCACAACTCCTTCATCCCAACTCGGTTTTTGACAAAACAAGTTGCGTTGGATTCCTTGCAACGGGCCAGTCGTTGTCATTCTGGTTTCATTCAATTCTTAGCACTTTAATTTTTAAGCTAAAATACTGAGCCTTTGATCAGGCAAGAAATGTATCACTATGTGGAAACAAAACACCCCCTCCTCCTTTGCACAAAAATGTATCCCGATCACACACAAAAATTATGATGCAAATGAACAAGAACTGAGAGATGTTGGATGAAGGAAACAATGCAAATAACCTCCCAAAGTGGCCTGGAGTGGAGTTGATGGTAGAAATATCGGTTTCAAATCATAATGATGAATGCACAAAACCTTGTTTGGAAGCGCAATGCATGGAAAAAACACAACAGATTGTCCTCTTGACCGTTTTATGCTTGATGAGGTCATGAACACTCATGAAATGACATCTAAACTGATCAAAACAACTACAAATTTGTGCCCAATGCTTTCTCATTATTGCTTGGATGTAACCTGACATCTAAATTTAAGTGACTAACTCATAATGATCAAATTGTTTTATGACATGACCCCTCACTACTCTTCCATGGTGACCAATGACTCCCTAATATTAACCGTTTAATAATTATCCTTCATGAAATTAGACATTTCAACCTTTAGAAAAATATAGAGACTTTTCATAACACTCAACCCCAATATAAACCCTTTTAAACTATAATAGTCAGGCCATCATGATTGATATTTACAATTTGACCTCAGATAAATAGAAAGACTAACATGACTAATATATCTGTAATATAGGACTCTAATAGGGGTGAGGCCTACTAATTTGATATAAGTCTCCTTTTATTTTGGAGTACATGATATCAAATGAGGTTGGGGCGGCATACCCATAGCTATCGATATAACTGAGTACAAATGATAATGGTGTGCCCAAAAATGTGGGATTGAGCTATAAATTACATGATACGCATGCATCAATGGGCCAAAATTTGATACAATAATACAATGATTCCCATATATATAATTCCCTTGGAAAATAGAGGCCAATACTGAATACAATAACATCTGTTGATTTGAGTACATGAGACATAATGGCCCTCAATCTGACATGGTGACGAGGAATAAAAACCAACAGGATATTAATATCTAAATAGATCATCTGAATGAGATAGACATGCTATTGGAGCTGCAAGAGGCTACAAACAAGCTAGTCAAATCTACGGAACTACATCTAAAGTTGGATCATAATCTGCTGTCATCTGGGGATGCAAGGGGGTACCTAAAGGGCCACCCCCTAATGAGGTCAAGAACATCTCACACATACCTGAGAAATGATGGTACGATTTTCTAGATCACCATGCCGTCAATGTATGATTATCGATAATTTGATAATGAGTTGTAGCCGAGCACGCGAGAAACATCCAAGTCCAAGTGAAACGGTGATTCCCTTTTCTTGATCCAAGGCATTGAATAATGATGAAAGTTGGAACCAAGGTACACCGCCCTATAGAACAATCTCCTAGAATAAATGTACTAAAGTCGACAGAGGAGGGATTACTATAGGTGAGGCAATGAGCATTCCTCAACAAAGGCACAAGGATCATAGTAATGTTACTGATGGATTGAAATCAGGGATGATGATGGAAGGAGACTAGATGAGATGTGGATTGATTTCTTCCCTTATTAGATCATGATATGCATGGTTGACCTGGTAGTGATTGACTCGATTATAGAGGGGATGGTCAATTACTCAGACGAAGGCCTTTCAAAGATGGAATATTAACATGACACAAGGGGCATAGGAATAGACTCCATGGATGCAAGGGTGACTCATGTCTAATTCTCTGAACAAGGGTGAATCGATGATGCAGCCACATGTCGGAGGCCGAAAGGGGAGCATAACACTACGAGGAAAAGATTGTCTAGCGGAGGTTATAAAGGAGGTTTTTAGTCTTATAAAATTGGCCAAAATTGGAAAAAAAAAATTCTACAACATCCGTTTTTGGTAACGGAGGTTTTTGCGGAGCTTTTAACAAAATTTCAACACAAATAAAATTTTTGGGCAGCTAGAGGTTATTACGGATGTTTTCTTCATCAGTGCGCTACTTAGGTGTCAACGCACCGGTGCTTATCATCTAGACGGTCGGCCCAGGGTGGTCGAAGGTGCATGCACCGTGTTCATTAGGGGAATTTTGAGGTCTAAAATGGGCCTCCTAAGGAAATAATAAAATAATAGCTAAACCAATAAAATAATATTTATGAATTTGTAATTCACCTTTTGCACCACAATTCATGTAACCATAGTTAAATTCAATTCAAAAGTTGTACCAAAATAAAATTAATAAAAAAATTGTATTGATGTGACTATAAATAAGAATGATATTTTCAAGAAAAAGTCATTATCATTGAACAACTAATGCATTTGTCCTTTGCACTTAAATAACTTAAAATAAAATATAAATATAAATTTATAAATTCTTAATTATATTATATGTTATTAATTAAAATTTATATTATTTAAATTGTATAATAACATGTAATTAATATACTATATAAAAAATAGTATAATATAATATAGTAAATGTATAAGGATATGCATTGTTTCTTTCAAGAAATATGAAATGACAATAATATATTTTTATTCAAAAAGTGTGAAATAACATTTATTATGAGTACTTTAGTTTGAATTTAAAAGTATTTAGGGAACTACCATGGTTAACCATGAGCTTTTATCCACCATTGAGAATGTTACAAGTAAGTAACTTTAACTCAAGCAATGCCACCTCAACCATTAGGGATAATTCCATCCGCTAAAATGTGATTGGTTCTCATAAAGTGAATTTTGATTGTCCTAGGAGGCCCATTTTAGACCTCAAAATTCCCCTAATGATCACCAAATTGAGTCCTATTGGGCTGCTTCAATGGCCAACTTGGAGTAACTCTTTCAAACCACTTGCAACTGGAAATTAGCCTCTCCAGTCTGAGAGGGCTCTCTCAATTTATCTAATGATTTGCTCAATTAGGTCTTAAATCAGATGGCTAACTCTATGAGTATCTTAATTTATTTGATTGTAGGTGAAAAATGGGATATATTTCACTACCATTGGGCCATGGAGTCAGTAAGAAGGAATTCAGTGACAAAATGAATCTACTTGTGGAAGCTGAGGCTTTTATGCTTTAAATGGAAGGACAATACTAACATAGAAATATTCAGTAGCTCAATGTTAAAAGGAAGTCAGAGCATGTGTGACATGAATTCTAAGTAATTCAACCTCAAGATAATGTGAGTAAGATAAATATAAACATAAAAAACAAACTCATTGAAACATTCAATAATCTTAGGTGAAGCAGAAACAAAGTCTATCTATATTACTGATATCGGAAATTACAATAGTAGCAGTGTCAAGTCACCATTTCCCAACCCCGTCTAACTCTAAAAATCTGTCTTTTATAGAATGAGGACCCATACAAATGATATGCCACCCTGATAGCTTCGAATTCCCACCTTATAGACCTATTTCAAACATGATTCCATCACTTGGAGACTTCCTAGGGATATTTCTGTTTTGTAGAGTTTGAATACAAAAAGGACCCTTCTTTCATTAATAGTTCAACAAATCAATTTAATAACCCTTATCAACTGCAACCAACTAATTTTCTGAGTGTAATAGAGTGCTGATGTGTCATTATGCCACGTGGATATTGAGCTAGACCTCCTCAAAGTCTAGTTTTACAACTTTTTCACAAATATGGTTAGTGAAAATTCTGAAAAATAGGCTTCAAAGATGAGTGTATAATTTCCAAACCCCAATGTCTTTGTAGAAACTGAGACAGGATTTTGTAGATGGACCTACGCTGAAGAAAAAACTCTTTCATATTTACAAAATAAATTTTCATGTGGTCTGAAATCAAACTTGAAGTTGACTACTAAAACAGTCATGTACAAAAATTTTCGTAGCGTGTTTTAGTAGCATGGGAAAAATGGGTTTTCCATCAATATTCTTGACTTATTTGTTGTTCCAACACCTTCATCATGTCATGAAACCATTGATATCCCTCCTTAAAACATGCCAAAACTGATTTTAAATTCAAAAAAGCACCTACAGGAATTTTCGTAGTGTTTTTATGGCTTCAAGCCTGAAGCACGCTACGAAAACTCCTAAAAAAGGAAGAATTTGGAGTTTAGAAATGAACTCATATTTCTTAATTCTTAATATATTTTGAAAAATTGGAGGATTTTTTTGTATATCAAAATGTTTTGAAGAAAAACCTCTCTTGTTTTTTTAAAGACCATCTCCATATGTCCAGAATGTGCATTTGAAAAACATGTATAAAATAGGAAAACTCTACTTTATGAAAATACGGCCGAAATACATCCCTATATCTCCCAACTTGTAGCACCGTTGAGAAAATTGAAAGACTTTATTGTTATTTGATATGTTTTATAAAATAACCTCTCTCAGTCTCTTAAAATACTTCTCCATTTTCCAAGAAACCTCCCTTGAAGTTGACTGCTCAAAGTCAGAAAACAGAGAAATACTTCATATTCGCTATGAAATTATCAGGTGTTTTCATAGCGTTTTCTGCCTATTTTACATTGAATTCGCTATGAAAATTTGCAAAACTGGCTAGTGGATTTTTTTTGAATTTAAATTCTTGGGGAATGAAAACTAACAGCATATGATGACTTATGGGACATGAAATGACCTAAATGGAGGTGGCCTTGAACCTTAGGATAGGTTAAACATGTAGGAAATGAAATTTTCCCACACCAACTTGAAAGGCTTAAGGAGACCTTTGAAAAATGAACTGTATGACCATGTCAAATAATGTTTCACATTTTATGAGTGATAACAGTGGCTCCACTTGGGATGGTGTGCCCCTGTGGTACACCAAATAACTTGTAGTTCCAGTGCCATCCATCTTTTTGGAAATAAAAAACTTTGAAATTTTCCAAGCCTTCTTCAAAATCTTATGGCCTTCACCTCGGGCTCAAGCTTGATGATTACTGTTGAAAAACCAAATTCGTACCTAATGAAAATATGCTCATTCTACTTTGAGCTTATTCACACACACTCCTACCTACCCTAACAACTGCAATCTTCATGCTTGATTCAAGCAACATGAAACCTCCAATAAAGCCAGTCAATAAGCTGATATGATACCTATACTCCTTGACTACACTTGAACCAAAAGAGAACTGTATTCTGAAATGATAAAGGTAAGAGAAGATGGGTATGATTTTCACAATGAAAACATAATTGTAAATTTGGACCATAGAACTCTTCCATGTAGTCAACTATAGGATCATAGAAGACATATTTTGTTTGATAATCCTCAAGAAATTCTGCAGTTTTAGACAGCTCATATATGCTTTCTTTAGAAACATAAGATTTTAGTTGTGTGCTATCAAACTAATTTTCAAAAACAAGGCATTCTTCCTCAATCTCAAAAGAAAAAGGTAGCAGCACCTTATTTTTGTATTTTGGCATGAAAAACTTTTGAAAAGACTGATCTTGACCATGAAGACTATAGGATTGAATTTGATCTTCTAAAACTTCCATTTCTTTCTCAATGTTATTAGCAACTTCATCCAAAAATTGAATATTATCTTCTGACTTGCACTCAATTTATCTAATGATTTGCTCAATTAGGTCTTAAATCAGATGGCTAACTATGTGAGCATCTTAATGCATTTTATTGCAAGTGAAAAATAGGATAGATTTCACTACCATTGGGATTATGGAATCAGCAAGAAGGAATTCATTGACAGAATTAATCTACTTGTGGAAGCTGAGGCTTTTACTATTTCAATTGAAGGACAATATTAACACATAAATATTCAATAGATCAAGTTAAAAGGAAGTCAGAGCATGTGTGACATGAATTATGAGTAATTCAACCTCAAGATACTGTAAGTAAGATAAAGAGAAACATAAAACATAAGCTCATTGAAACATTCAAGAATCTCAGGTGAAGCAGAAACAAAGTCTATTTACATTACTGATATCATAAATTACAATAGTAACAGTGCCAAGTCACCATCTCCCAACCCCCTCTAACTCTAAAACTCTGTCCTTTATAGAATGAGGACTCATCCAAATGATATGACAACTTGATAGCTTTGAATTCCCACCTTAGATACCTATTTCAAACATGATTACATCACTTGGAGACTTCCTAGGGATATTTCTGTTTTGCAATGTTTGGATATAAGAAGGAATCTTCTTTCATTAATAGTTCAACAAATAAATTTAATAACCCTTATCAAATGCAACCAAATAATTTTTTGAGTGTACTAGAGTGTCGATGTGTCATTATGCCATGTGGATGCTGAGCTGGACCTCCTCAAAGTCGATTTTTTACAATGTTTTCACAAATATGGTTAGTGAAAATTCTGAAAAATAGGCTTCAAAGATGAGTGTATAATTTCCAAACCCTAATTTATTTGCAGAAACTGAGAGAGATTTTTGTAGATGGACCTGTTATGAAGAAAAAAATTCTTTTAGATTTCCAAAATACTTTTTCATTTGGTCTAAAAACAAACTTGAAGTTGACTGCTAAAACAGTCATGTACATAAATTTTCGTAGCGTGTTTTAGTAGCGTGGGAAAAATGACTTTTCCATCAACCTTATTGATTTCTTTGTTGTTCCACCACCTTCATAATGTCATGACACATTGTAACCATCAATCTCCCTCCTTAAAACATTCCAAAACTGAGCTTAAATGCAAAAAAAACCTACAAGAATTTTTGTAGCATTTTTCTGGCTTCAAGCCTGAAGCACGCTATGAAAACTCCTAAAAAAGGCAGAATTTGTAGTTTAGAAATGAACTCATATTTCCGAATTCTTAATATATTTTGTAAATCTGGAGGAGGTTTTTGTAGATAATTTTTTTTTGAAGAAAAACCTCTCTTGGTTTTTTAAATACCATCTCCTGTTGTCTAGAATCTTCATTTCAAACACATGTATAAAACAGGAAAACTTTGTTTTCTGAAAATAGGGCCGAAAGACATCCCTGTATCTCCCAATTTGTAGCACCTTTGAGAAAAGTGAAAGAGGTTATTTTTATTTGATATATTTTTGAAAATAACCTCTCATTTTCTTAAAATACTTCTATGTTTTCCCAGAAACCGCCCTTGAAGTTAACTTCTCAAAGTCAGAAAACAAAGAAATGCTTCATATTCGCTACGAAATTATCAGGTGTTTTCATAGCGTTTTCTGCCTATTTTACACTGAATTCACTACGAAAAGTTGTAAAACTAGCTAGTGGCTCTTTTTTGAATTTAAATTCTTGGGGAATGAAAACTAACAACATATGATGACTGATGGGACATGACATGACCTAAATGGAGGTGGCCTTGAACCTTAGTATAGGTTAAACATGTAAAAAATGAAATTTTCCTACACCAACTTGAAAGGCTTAAGTAGACATTTTAAAATGAACTGTACGACCATGTCAAATAATGTTTCACATTTTATGAGTGATAACACAATGGGACATAAATTTCTAAAACCACATCGGGCGCACTTTAGGTGATACAACGCCCCGGGTCGTTCTAATTAGTATTGAGATTTGTGTGGTGCCCATAGGTCATATCAACGCACTGGTTCATAGTATTATAGAAATGCACTGGTGCGCAGTGTCACACAAACAGACCGATTCTTCTAATTCGTATTGGTATTTTTGCGGTGCTCATAGGTCGTACAAACACATCGGTGACTAGTCTCACATAAACGCACCGATGCACAGTATCACACAAATGCACCAAGAGTTATAAATGGTATTGGTATTTTTGCAGTGCCCATAGGTCGTAGAAATGCATCAATGTGATGTATCATACAAACGCACCGGTGTACAGTAACTGACACACATCGGTGTTCATTTTGTATCTTTTGGAAACATCGACCTGTGATAGTGCAATTATTGTGGTTTTTTAAAATTCATTATTCATCAAAAGTCGACACATATCTTATAACAATATTCATATTAATTAAATTTTTATTAATTCATTTGAATGTGATGTTTGGATTAAGTTGTTATATCATATCATAATTATTGTGATTTTTTAAAATTCATTATTCATCAAAAGACAATAGATATCTTATAACAGTATTCATATCAATTAAATTTTTATTAGTTCATTTGAATGTGATGTTTGGATTAATTTGTTATATCATATCATCAGATTTCAAATCTCTTCATTATAATATTTAATCATCCATAAATTTAATCAGTGGTGTTACATTTCACAGCGACAATAGAGAATGCAATAGAATAAATTAAAACATGTTTTAATATATATATATATTTGTCATACAAAATGGACAGTTATTGGTATCCCTTTGTCTTTCAATTGGGACACTATGTCCATTACATTAAACAAAATGTCGGATTTCACAAACAAATATTTCAAAAAATAAAACGCCTTGCTTTGATATCCAAACATAATGATCACCATTCTTCGCTTGAACTGATGTCACTTCTCGAGCTACTTCCATGACTTGGGTTATTTTTAGGAATGTTTTGTTCACAGTGTTGATTGTTTTCTTCTTCTTCACCTTCCATCTACAAACATAAAAATAAACTATAATGAGTGTATATACATTGGTGAGAATAATGAAAGTTTCAATATTAAATAATATACATCAATGTAAATAAAAAAGAAATCGTGTACCATAGCAACAATTGACTCATGAAGTATACATATTAATTCAAAACCAAATTTCATGCCATCTTTCAAGATTTCATCTGTTGGCACAGTTCCATACTTTGTTTCCTGCAAGTTTTATACCCCATAACAAATCATATATTTAATATAGGATTTTTTTTTTCTATTAATTATAGACAGAGCTAAGTAAAACAAGATTGATAGATGCTTACAAATTCCACAATTAATTTCTGATATGCCAACATATACTCAAAACCCATATTTAACCCAATGTCAAGCAATTCATCTGATGGTTATTCTTTGTATGCTAGCACATGTTTGAAGACATTCAATGATGATTTTTGTAAAAAAACCTAAAATATACAAAAATAAAATCTAGTTAAGTTGTTATAAGGAAGTAACAGTTACTCACAAACTTAGATATCAACCCTTTTCTTCCTTGTCGTCCTGTTTTATGTGCTGAATGGGTTCCATTTTCTTTTATTTTCTGCAAGAAAATACTTGAAAAATATTATTTAATGCTAAATTATTTATTTATTGTACCTAATGATCGAAAAGTTCAATTATTACATATACATTTGAAGCACGTTGTTGTTCAGATGGCTCCTCATGCGATGCAATTTTGTCCATTTCTTTAACCATCTCCTTGTACACCTTTTTGGACATTCATATTGGCATATTTATGATATCAGCTCATTTAACTTTTGAGGTTTTCATAATTTTCCTGAAAATGTAACATGACAATAAAGTATTTAATTTTTATATTGATATATGAAAAGTAAATATAACAAAAGTGATATTTATAAATAATAGTTATAAATAATTATAAAAAACATTTAAAGGAATATTATTTTTTCATTCCTTATTTTTTGTTGTTGTACGTTTTGGCTATTAAAATGCTGACATGTCTCATTGACCAATTCTCTTGAAACTCTTCCTGTAGTTTAGATAGAATTTGCTTCTAGAAATCATTTGATTGATTTTTGTATTGTAAGTGAAAATAACGTCTATACATTCGTTCCAATTTATCCCTCAAACTTTTGTAAAATTTCCCCCCCTTTCATTAACCTCCAACACCACTTCGGATGAGCTAAGGAGAAATTCATTTTCATTTGCATGTTCTATTTTTTTTCTTATCTTAGAACAACATTCCTTTTCTGAGTTGTTGGTCCATGCAGAACATTAAACATATTTGAATTAATAGATTGTTTGAAACATGTTATCTAATAATTTTAAGTATATTATTAATTAAAATTAAAAAAAGAAACTCATATTGGATCGATAGTATTTTTTCATTCACCTGATTCATCCTTTTGCAATTTTTCCATTAAGATTTTACGCTTTTCTGGTCCTATATCAGAAATAATCTTATCGAGCTTCATTATTTTGTGGCTCTGCATGATACACAGTAAACAATACATATTAGTTAAACTTACATATAATTCAAAAATAATATTTTTTGTAAATAATTTACAAAGAACTTGCCTTTTTCTCTTTTCTTGATGTGTTATTAGTATATTTGTTACTTGATCTCTTGTCAACCATTTCTTTATCAATATGAAACTTGTACCATATCATTCATTAATATATTTTATAAATAAATCATCAACTTTTCAGTTAAAAAAAAATATCAAGAAACCGGTGCAACTTTAAATTCTTTAGCACCGATGTTGGTGCGTTGTGTTCTTATAAACGCACTGCCAATATAGTATAAAAAACCATACGGTGCTCTATGTCAACAAGGAGCACTGGTGCGTTATATGTTAATCACCACACCTATTAACACAGACAAAAATAATAAAAATAGTCTAGTGTTAGTTTTTGTAGCATATGGTGTCGTGGAGGGGGTGGTGCGGCCTATTCTTATAAACACCCCATGCAAACAGGAGACCACCGTACAATGCTCTCTATCAACAAGGAGACCCGGTGTGTTATATGTTACAATGTGCACCGATTAACACAAAATAAAAATTTGTTTTTCCAAACAGTACGTGTGCAGTGCGTTATAATGAAATATCACACCGGTGCCCTATTTTACATATGGAAAACGAATTAAAAAAAAATTGCTTTTAAATTTTTTATTAAATATTACGTGTGTGGTGCGCTAGGATAAGCCAACGCATCGGTGCACTAGGTTACGCAGGGCACACTGATTAAACAAAATATGTTTTTTAAAAATCCGCACAAGAGCCGACATGGATTGGGATCATAATATGCAAGTCGTGTCATGGGTTAGATGTTAGAGGCCTATATATATAGTAATACAAACCATATAAATCTAAAATGAAAAGCCCTAATTCTGAAACCATGGAAATGGAAAGAAGCAAGGGCAGAAACAAAAAGAATGAAGGGTTTAGGGTAAAAATGGAATTTTTTTTCTTTCTTTTTCTGAAAATGAACAAAAAATTTATATTTTTTACTTACTGCATAAAAAATACTATAGAAAATGTAAAAAAAAACAATAAAATTTAATCACGAGATCATTTGAGATTCTATGCTATAGGGTTTGAATCACCAAAGGTTTGGAATTCTGATTGTTTGAATAGTTTTGTTTGAAATTATTTCACTACTTCATAGTGCTCTCGTGCTCTCTTGCTCCAGGTATGTCTCGTGCAAATCTCTGGTTGATTTTTTTTGTAAAAATAGTGAAATAATGAAAATCGGTTAGTATTTAAAGAATTTTTTTATGAAATTATATTTTCGAAAATATTTTGCTGCCCATTTTTCAACTTATCGTTTTTTTTGCTTTAAAAAAATAAAGTTGTGCTTTTTTTATTTGCGGCTTTTCGTCATCGGTGCGTCAATTAATAGCACCGCACCGGTGCGTCAGTTAATAACACGACACCGTTGCGAAATAACTAAAACGCACTGGTGCAGTTATCTGTACATAAGCACTAATAACAATGAGTCCATTTTTAAGGCACCAAAATTACTTTTAGGTGTGTGCACTAAAATTTATTGTTGATTTTGCTCAAATTCAGGAAGAAAATATCATAATTATATCAAATGGAAAATTCTTCAAAATCCAACCCGTTCCATAATATTTCTCAAAGTCCATCGCGGAGTTCTCCCTATCCATCTCGAGACGTAATATTTACTTCAGATTTTATTTATATTTTCATTATCTAATTGAATTTATGTTTTTTATCCATGTCAATCAGCTTAATGAAATTTAAAATGTATACAAATTTGCAGGTTCATGCAGATTTAGAATCGAGTTCAGATGCACAAAATATTCAAACAGCTCCAAAACGTCGGAAGCTCTGATCAGGAATAGCATACCACAAGGCGCATTTGGTAGATGAAAATGGACAACCACTTCACCTTGCCAATTGTAACAATAATGCATATTCTAACCACAATCCCGGGACAATGATGGTAATAATAATTGTTTGGTATATTAATGTAATTATTTCAACGTCAAACAAATTAATCACGCATTGTCAACGTTCTTACTAATTGATATCATAGATTTTCCACTAATCATGTTCAAATATATTTTTTGAAATTATTAGGATTCTAGTGATGATGAGCGACCTACCTACTGTCTTCTATTGCACCCCACGACAATGTCAAATCGAGAGAAGGCTGAACTAAGCGAAAAAATCAAAGAGGAAAAATACCAAGAATGGTTCAATAAACCACTGATTCAATTCCTGCTACATCTAGATTCACCGATTAGGAATGACTACAAAAATAGTAGTTCTTCACAATTTGGAAATGGAAGCAATCAAATAGAGGTTGGTATGGATGATTACTTAATGGATATGACTGCCATGGAGGCAATGTTGTTAGATTCATTCCAAAATGATGACCAGCTAGGGGATGATTCTCATATCGCTGACATATTTTTCAAAAGCCTTAAATTTTCTTCCACCACCCCTTTCTTTGGACCTAGCGGTCAGTCAATGTCTACCCAGTTGGGGACAACGATGTTACTGTACAAATTGAAAGCAAATTTTGGCTTGTCGAATACATGTTTCTTAGAAATTTTGAGGTAAGTTACCATAAAGTCCTCCCTTATATAAATTTGAGAAATATAATCGCACAATGAACATTATAAATCGTCAATTTTGTGAACATTAATAACTATATTGACATTAATGTACATTTAATATTTTCCATGATCACCAACTACTGGTTATTCAAAGACAAGGTTCTTCTGATAATGTCTTGCTCAGTATCTGCAAAGAGGCAAAGAAATTGTTGAAAATGTTGGGTGTTGAGTACATATCATATCATGCATGTCCAAATGATTGTATTCTATATAGAGGAGAATATGCAGAAAAATAGATATGTCCAAAATGTGGGCATGACAGGTATGATAAATAAAAAATAAGGGTAAATCACATGGTCCTCCCTTTAAGATATTTAGGCACATGCCTATAATCAAAAGGATTCAAAGGCTCTTTCAATGCAAAGAATTAGCTATGTTGCAGGGATGGCATGCCTCACACAAAAGTGAGTTGGGATTTTTGAAAATCCCAACTGATTCAATAGCCATGAAGCATATAGAGGATAGATGGCCCAAAAATTTCAAGGATGAAGTACGAAGTCTACGACTCAGCATAGCCATGGATGGTGTCAACCCATATTCCCTCCAGAACACCAACTATTATGTTTGGCCTGTAGTAGTGATCAATAACAATACCCCCCCATGGTTTTCCATGAAGAATGAACATCTTATATTGTTGGCTCTCATAGTCCCTGGTAGAAGACAAGTGAAGAATATGGACGTCTACTTACAACCACTGGTAGATGAATTGAAGGAATTATGGGATGGGATAAATGTATATGATGTATCAAGACCCATCACAACAGAGAGGAGTTTTACTTTGTATGGCATATGTGCTTACACGACACATGATTATCCAGGCTTGATTTTTCTCTGTTAAATTACATGTTTATTGATTTGTTTATATACATAATAATATTCTTTCGCGTATTCGTTATTTAATTCATTTTAAATTTTCTGATCTTCATGATATTATTTAGCATGCCATGCATATAAATTGTATACAATAATCTCACAGGTCTTGTAACAAAAGGGTATTTTGGATGTAAATGTTGTGGACCTTCTCTGAAAGCTACTGTATGACTGCTCCAGGGTATTCCTCCCAGAAGAACACACTTACAAAAGAGAAGCATTTTCTTTCAATGGTAAACGAGAGAGAACCCAAAGGCCTCCAATAACGACACTAGCTGAATGACTTAGAGAATATGAGAGAGAGAAGGAGAAGGAGTTCATAGAAATATTTGATTCAAATGGGTAGCCTATGTTCAATGATCTAGAATTATTCAACACATATGTTGAGAAATTTCCCATTAGGATGAAAAGGAAATATATCTTTTATAACCTCCCATATTGGGGGCATCCTAAGATTACCCACTTATTAGATCCCATGCATATATTTAAAAATGTTTCATCTTATTTATGGAGGCACATATCATCGAAACAAAGAGACACATTGGTTGTTAGGAAAGATTTTATTACTTCAAAAACTACAAAGAAACATTGGCCAAGACAATTAGAAAGTACATGATCACAGGAAAGCGTTGGTCCCTTTAATTCATGGTATTTCAAATAAGGTGATGTCCCATGGATTTTTAAAGAATATTATCTTTCTTTGGCAAAGGAAGTTATAATGGGTGTGAGGGTACCATCTTCATACAGGTCTTCACTAAGGCACTGCTTCACCATGGATGACCATTTTTCAGGGTTGAAATCGCATGACCATTTGAATCTTCTAAGAGTACGTATAATGCTAAAAGCATGATTTTATTATTTGTTATATTAATAATTTTTATCCCATGTAGGTATCATAAAACATAACTAATTTTTTATATTATTGTAATTGTTTATAACTTTGCAGTGCCATTATCCTTTGTTCGTGTATGGGTGTGTGAAACATGAATTCCCTCAAGGCCTAGGATGTGCCATATCTAAATTATCTGCATTTGTATGTTGGATCATGTCAAAGTAGATTCATGTGGCTAGCATTCCATGGTAGTGTCAATATATAGTTGAGATTGTTTATATGTTTGAGAAGGAATTGTCAACGAGTTTCATGGACTTGCATGTTCATCTTCTAATCCACCTAGTAGATGAGGTTGAATTAGTTGGGGTGGTTTATTTTCGTTGGATTTTCTTCTTAGAGAGTTACATGTATGGAAGTGGGGTACATATCATATGAGTCTTTCTATTATGCCAGTGAGTACATCAAGTAGATCGACAACATACCAGGTGTGGTGGTTTGGGACAATGAAAGGGATGAAGACAAAAGAGAAGGGGAGCTGCTCCAAATGAATGGAAAAAAGCGCTTGATAAAGAGTAAGCGACTTATAATTTTTCAAATTTAGAAAATGTAAATAATCATTTTGAACTTTGATATAATGTATATTTTTATCTCAATGTACTATATAATGTCAGTTTGATTTCATCAGCGAATGCAAAAATTGAAGAAATCAATAAATTCGTTCTTTACAATTCTAAAGCAACACAACCATGGGTCACATTGTACGAACAAAAGAGGATGAAATGGGATAGTGACAGGAAATAATTCAAATGGTTGAATGGTATAAGTGTGCCTTATCCCGATCATTTAAAATAAAATATGCAAAAAATATGCACCAAAAATTGGGTTGCTGACCAAGTCAGAGAGAAATACGGTGCAACTGGTCGTTACCCATGTGTTGAAGAGGATGCGCTAAACATCGAGTTTGGGTACACCAACTAGGTAATAATCAATTTAATTTATATGTACATTTGAAACTTAATAATGCACCTTTCAAATGTAATTAAATCTATATTTCATATTTTAACTGTTGGGTTATTATAAGACACATGACACTATGATTTTTTAACTTTTTTGTAGGTGCATTTGTTCCCATGTAAGTGGGCATATGGACACAATTTTCGCACAAAAAATTCCAATGATGGACACATGACACAAGACTGTGGAGTGGAAGTTGAGTTCGTTCAATCTATTCGATTTAGCTACCCTGATCAAAAACTAGTACGAGGAACACTAGGTTAGGTCAGAAAGATACAAGAGATCATTGAAGTGGATTTATCTTCTTTGCAATGTGTTATTTTTAGGTTCAAGTGGTGGGACACATTTGATCAAAATAATGTAAAGGAAGATCGTGATAGTAGGCTGATATGTATCACCTCTAAAAAGATGTGGGATGAAGCTAAGGAGTCCTATGTTTTCCCAAAACACTGCAACCAAGTGCTTTTTTACCTAGATGTGTTGGATAGGGATTGGTGGTTCGTATTGAGACATGACGATAGATCAAAACATGTTATGGAACCAACTCCAAAAATAGAAGAAAATAGATATAAACACCTTAGAAAGCAACCATTTCGAGGGGGCAACCTCCAATGCATTACATAAATGAATAATTCTTGGATGATACAAATGAAAAAAACTCCTTCTATATATAGGAGTCCATGGGATCACAATATAATCCTAGCCAACCTAAAAATAATAATGTAAGAGCACAATAATAACAATATTTGGGTTATAGGTGTACAACAATAACAATAAGGGGGTTACACTAACAACAATAAGGTACTATACTAGTGATATAGGGACCTAATATGCCCCTCTCCTTGAAAAAAGTGTTGTCCTCAACGCTTGAGTAGCTCCGGATGCTTTCGTCTAAAATTTTCATCCTCCCATGTAGAATATTCAGTGGGTAAGTTCTTTCACTTGATGAGATACTCTGAAATTGATTGATTTCGTAGCTGTCAAGTTCTTGTTTCCGTGACTGCTTCAGATTCCAATATGATTTTTCCTTCCTCATCAAGTTCTAGTAATATTTTTTGAACTGGAAGTTTGTCACCTATAACTTTCTTTAAGCATGAAACATGGAAAACTGGATGCACTCGTGAAGAAGTAGGAAGCTCCAATTTGTATGCCATAGTACCAATCTTTAGCAACACCTTGTAAGGACCATAGTAATTTGGTGATAATTTATTATCCTTCTTAGATTGCTTGAGGGACATTTGTTTGTATGGTTGTAGCCATAAAAATACCCAGTCTCCTACATCAAAAATTCTCTCACTGCGATGTTGATCTTCCTATTGTTTCATTCGATTTTGTGCCAAATTTAGGTTATCCTTTAAGAGTTGGAGAACTTCTTGTTCATGCTCGATGTGATCTTCCACTGCTTGAACCTTAGAAATTTCTCTTAAAGATGATATGATGGATGGTGGATGATATCCATAAATTTCCATAAATGGGGTCATTTTTGCTGCAGTATGGAAGGAAGTGTTATACCACCATTCAGCGAGAGGTAACCACTTGACCCATTGTGTTTTCTTATCAGATACAAAACAACGAAGATATCCTTGCAAACATTTTTTCACTATCTCAGTTTGACCATCGGATTGAGGATGATAAGATGAGCTATGAGCTAGTTGAGTACCCAAACAAAAAAATAATTTTGTCCAAAAATTTCCAGTAAAAATGGGGTCTTTGTCACTTACAATAATATTTGGGTTTCCATGTAGCTTTTGAATTGTTTCCATAAATGCAATAGCAACTGTACTTGCTTTAAAGGCATGAAATAATGCAAAAAATTGTGCATACTTGGTAAGTCTATCAACTACCACCATGATAACACTCTTTCCTTCAGAATTAGGTAAACCTGTGATAAAATCCATTGAAATCTCCCCCCAACATTGACTTGGAATGGATAAAGGTTGTAGAAGACCCGGGGTATTAATCATCTCAACTTTATTTTGCTGGAAAACCAAACATTCTGCCACAAAATTTTGAATATAATATTTAAGGCCATCCTAAAAAATTTATTTCTTCACCCTGTGGTAAGTTTTTAAGAATCTTTAGTGTCCTCCTAAAGGAGAAGTGTGCAATTCCAAAAGAATCTTTTGTTTTAGTTGGGAATTATTACAAATATTAAGCATTCTTTGTACCATAAGGAATCATTTTTACAACTAAATGTATCAGATGTACTAGGATTTTGCTACAACTTTTGAATGAGTATCCACAATTCTTCGTCCTTCTTCCATTCATCCCTTGCTTCGGTTATCCAATCTGGTTGGATAATAGAAATGGCACAAATCAATGCTTCCACCTCTTCATCCTTTCTTGAGAGTGCATCTGCAAAAATATTTAGCTTCCCTTTTTTGTGGATGATTTCAAAATCATAACCCAACATCTTTGTGACCCATTTTTGTTGCTCTTATGAAAATATTAGTTGTTCCAAAAAGTATTTATGACTATCATAGTCAACTTTTACCTTCAAGTGTCTTCCCATTAGGTAAGGTCCCCATTTCTTTAGTGCATGTAGTATTTCCAACATTTCCTTCTCATAAATAACAATCTGTAAATAATTTTCTTTGATTGGAAAACTTTCAAAAGAAATGGTTCTTCCTTCTTACATTAAAACAACACCAATTCCATTTCTTGAGGCATCACATTCTACAATAAAGGTTTCTTTGAAGTCTAGCGTAGCTAAGACTGGTGCTAGGCACATTGTCTCTTTAAGATGTTCAAATGCCTTAGTTACTTCAAGAGTCCATGAAAATGTATCTTTCTTCAATAATGTTGTTAGAGGTACTGCTATTCTCCCATAATTCTTAACAAACTTATGATAATACCCTATTAACTCGAGAAATCCTTGCAAATGCTTTATGGTTGTGGGGACTTTTCATTCCTTAATGGATTTAATTTTTTTAGGGTCTACCTTAACACCCTCATGAGATACAATATGACCCAAATATTCCACCTCTCGTACTCCAAAGAAACATTTGGATGTTTTTGCATATAATTGCTTCTCCTCCAATAGTTTGAGCACCATGTCAACATGTTGAACATGATCCTTCCAAGACCTGCTGTAGATTAGTATATCATCAAAAAATTCTAGTACAAATTTTCTAAGGAAGGGTTTGAAAATGGAGTTCATCAACCCTTGAAATGTAGAAGGTGCATTGGTAAGGCCAAAATGCATGACCAAAAACTCATAATGACCCTCTTAGGGTTTCGTTGCTCCAAACAGTTCATCGCGGAATTTTCGCCATAAATGTTTTTCTACAAAGGTTTAGAAGCTAAAATTTTTACAGAGCGAAGCCTAAATTCTGAGGAATTGAATTGTTTCCTATACCCAGCACCAGAATTTCATGTGATGGTTGCAAATGGGGGAACTATAAATAGCTCTGATACCAAATGTTATGGAACTAGCTCCAAAAATAGAAGAAAAGAGAGATCAATGCCTTAGAAATCAGCCACTTCGAGGGGGAAACTTACAATACATTACATAAATGAACAATTCTTGGATGATACAAATGACAAAACCTCCTTCTATATATAAGAGTCCATGGGATCACAATATAATCCTAGCCAACCTAAAAATAATAATGTAAGGGCACAATAATAACAATATTGGGGTTACAGGGTACAATAATAATAATAAGGGGGTTACACTAATAACAATAAGGGACTAGTAGTAATATAGGGACCTAAAAAAACATATTTTTGAGAACAATAGTGTTGTCATGCCAAGCGAGCTGGAAGATAATGAGGGTGATCATGAGAACTGAGAGTGATATGGTACATGTATTATTTCACCAATATTTATATTTTTTAAGATGGGTTTTTATAAATAAAAGGACTTAATTACCTTATAACTTGTAAGACTCTTTTTTTCGAAACATTATAATATTTATTTTGAATTAATTGGTAATTTGCATTGTGTTAATGTTAAAATAAATATTTCACTTGATAATTTGCAATTATGTTGATCTAAAAAAAAATGGCGTACTGTATAATGTTTCTTTTTTCTAGTATGTAAGATCATAATAAAATAAGGATAATTTTAAAGTACATGAATTTATTTACATTATTTTCTAAACTTTATTATGTTAAAAAAATTCATATTGTTCTAGATTTATTATTTTACAATTATTTACAATTTTACAAATTTACAATTTTTAATAAAATCATTTCACATTAATAAAATTAAAATTTTACAAATATTTTACATACAATTAGAATTACAATTACAATTACAATTAAAATCACAATTACAATTTTACAATTACAATTACAATTACAATTTTAGAATTTTACATACAATTACAATTACAAGTACAATTTTACAGTTACAATGATTTCACAGTAATACAATTAAAATTTTACAAATATTTTACATAGAATTAGAATTAGAATTACAATTACAATTACAATTTTATAATTTCACATACAATTACAATTACAATTTTATAATTTTACATAAAATTTACAATTACAATTACAATTTTACGTTTTTACATATATTATACCATTATAATTACAATTTTACAATTTTACATATATTATACCATTACAATTACAATTTTAGAATTTTACATAAAAATAAATTATAATTACAATTTTAAAATTACAATCATTTCACATTAATACAATTAAAAATTTTCAAATATTTTACATACAATTACAATTAGAACTAGAATTACAATTACAATTTTACAATTTCACATACAATTACAATTAAAATTGCAATTACAATATTTATAATTATAACTTTAGAATTTTACATACAATTGCAATTACAATTACAATTACAAATACAATTTTACAATTACAATCATTTCACATTAATACAATTAAAAGTTTACAAATATTTTACATACAATTACAATTACAATTACAATTTTACAATTTCACATACAATTACAATTACAATTAAAATTTTAGAATTTTACATACAATTAGAAATACAATTACAATTTTACATATATACAATTACAATTACAATCATTTCACAATAAATTAAATATTACAAGTACAATTAAAATTTTACAAATATTTTACAAACAATTACAATTTTACAATTTTACATACAATTAAAATTAAAATTTCAATTACAATCACGACATAATATTTAATGAATATCATGATTTAATATTAAATTAAAAAAACATCACGATCATGATAAGCATCGTACAAACATCATATTCGACTAAAAAACACATTCAAATTCGCTAACGTCATCTAATCATCGTGATCATGATCATCTAACAAAACACAATTAGCATTGTATAACATCATCACAACACAAACATCAAATATACATCTCATGTAAAATAATGGTTATCACAGCCACATCTATCTGCAAGCTATACATTAAATGAACATATCTTACAGGACCTAAGAATATACACATCATGATGATTACCAACATGTAAATTAAGTACAACTACAACATGAACATAAAATACATGGATCATCTATATATATATATAATTTAAAGAATATAAAACTATAATATAAATGTCAAATATCAGCTGGTGGTACCTCATGATCAATAGTAGTACTAGTCAAGGCATGCTCAATCAATGGTGCAACCTCGACAAGCTTAGATAGATGTCGATCATCACGTGCCTGCTAATTTGGTGGTGCCTCATGCTGATCAGGATCAACTGTCTGCTGCTCATGATGACTCGACATGGATGATCCAGCCTGCTCATGATCATGAGTACTGCTAGATGTTGCAGGTTGTTTATCATGATGACTCGACGTGGATGGTACAACCTGCTCATGATCATGAATGCTAGATGTTGCAGGCTGAGAAGGCTGACTCGGCATGGATGGTTTAGCTTGATCATGATCATGACTATTGGTCGATGCTCCAGGTGAACGATGATCACTCCCTTGATCGTGATCATCAGATGATGTGTTGCTACTCTCTTGTTGACCACGTACTATGTCTCAACGACGCCTACATCGAAGGTCCCTCCTCAACTGCGTAACTAAGTTGGTAGCTCCTACGACATGCTGCATCAAGGTGAACATGTCGTGCGACATGCCTCTCCACATATGTACCAGCCTAGCATTGGCCTGTATCTCTCTCATAGTGGCGGGCCTGACTCCCACCTCCACAAACAGTGCACAGAGTTGGTCGCCCAACTCCATCCTCAATCTACTATCAGGCCTACGCCTCGCAAAATGTGGTACCAGTGCACCATGAGGACTAGGTTTGTCTACACCGACCTGATCCTCGGCATCTCCCATCTCTTGATCGTCATCAGGATCTACACTTGGATCATTTGGTGGCAACGGCATCTCATCGCCATCAAATGACCCAATGTCTGCAAAATAAATATAAGTACACAACAATAATTAGACAATTTCATTAAACATTTTAATAAAAACAAGTTAAAGAACATGTTATAATAAATTTAAATAAAACAGTAACAATACTTCTATCATCCAGCGGCTCATCATCTATGAAGAGGATGTTGGCACACCCTCACTAATCCAAACCAGCATACGGAAAAGGGACCAGAACGAAGGGATGCTCATCAACACTGGCTAGAAACTCAAGTGCCTTATGTGATATCCTCGGGGAAAACTCTGACTCGCCCCTCTTGGGCATCATCTATCCCCACATCTGCATCTGTACATGTAGCATCGGCCTACGAGGCTGCTGCATAAAATTAGGCCTCATATCTACAGACCTCTCAAAAAATAAACAAAATAGCTCTAAAGCAAAAGGGAAGTTCACCCTCCCTTGTGCCTGAGCATGACATCTATCTAAACCTGTATAGAATTGCCACAAAAAAATGGTAGACCACCTCACAAGTCATGGCGCCTACAAAAAAGAATCAACATAAAATAGAAGCGAGAAACTAATGTGTTCCCCGTTGTTGGTATGTTGTGCAATGGTCAAAATCAATAGTGAGAGGCACCTCACCTCCTCTCCACCAAATGAAGCAATACATAACTGACCTCCAGAGACCTGAAAATCTGAAGGAAATAGTATATCCGCGCTAATGTATCTCTGGGAGTACACCAACTGAATCCCTGCTGCATATCTAATGGGGACCTCTGGGAACGAGGGAAAATCCACCCCTCTCCTCGATAAGCCATTATTGAAATATATGTCCTCCTTAGTGGGTGCTTACCACTGGTTAGGACCAACCCAGAAAGCCTGTAGGTGGGCATTCCACCTACGGATAAGATATCGCAAAAACCACCATGGCCCTTTAGGGATGTAGCCTCCTCATAGAACTTGAGGAGGCCTATCTACCTTAGGAGCCCTTGGGTGGCTTCTGTAATAGGGTGAGGGTATGTATCTCTCTCCCTCTCTCGTGCCTCTCACAGGTGAACCATGTTATATTGGTCCGCCTGTTGTTGTTGTTGTTCCCTCTCTTCTCTCCTTTGACGTCGCTAAATGACTGACATATTAATTTTTTTTTTTAATTAAATGAGACATGTATTTAGGAATATACATATACAATTTTTTTTGAAAAAACAAAAAAAAAACAATTGCTGCGCCACAAAAAACAGGCATGCACCGATAATGGCGCGTCTTTTTTTGTCTCGCACCGGAGGTAGTGCACTTGAAAATTTTCAGTGCACCACCCTCCTCGCATTGTTACAAGGTCAACGGTGCGGTGGTATAACAGACTGCACCGTTGACTATATACCAGTGTTGGGAGGGTGGTGCGCTAACCAAAATATATGCCCTGGGGCATATAGTCTAGGAAGCACAACACCCTCCTAAAATCACTAAAAAATCATGGTGCGTCGTTTTGGTACCGCCCCGGAATCAGTGCGGATACCGTTAGCACCGGTCACAGTGTGACCTATAAATTTATAGACAACACCGCGAACCGGTGCGAGACGAATGAATCAAGCGCACCGTGCTGGAATTTTTTTTTTAAATAAGGTGAATTTTAAGCTATTTTAGAAAACTAATCCACTAAAAGGTTTAATTATGGAAAAACAAGGAAAATACCTATATATTTGGCCGTCAGGGAGGCATATTGGCTGTAGAATTTTCAAAACTAAATTTTCCCACCGTTTTTCAAAATTTGAAATGGAGATGGTGGGAAATGGATAGCAGTAGTGCGTGCATTGGGAGCACCGATGGCAGGGCACCTCATAGAAGGTAAATTTTCACTAGTGCTTGAGAGCTCTGGAGCATTGAAAAGTGAAAAATGTAGATTTTTGGCTGTAATTTTTTTTATTTTATTTAACCCTGTTCCGGTGTGCAGGTTTTATAGGCGCACTGGTGCGGTTTCTTAAAACCACATTGGGTTGTTTCAGTTTTGGTGCGGGGTTTAAGGACGCATTGGTGCAGAATATTTGTAGAGCATCAGTGTGATATAGTAATGAGACACAATGTGCGGGTTTGCACTGAGTGCACAGTGTCCTGTTGTGCCAATTTTTTGTGCGCACTAGTGCTTTCTCTAGTTGAACGCATCGGTGTGATTTAGGATGATAAACACACTGGAAGAAAACATCTGCAAAAACCTCCACCCGCTAACCTCCTCTAGTAACGTCTGCTACAAATGGATGTCTGGGTTATTTTTATAAGGGATTCCTCAAAAACATCCGCTAGAGGGTCTTTTCCTTGTAGTGTAAAAAAAATGAGTAAAAAATGGTTAGTTATGAAGAAAATAGAAATGGAAGTTGACTAGTGCAAAGGTGAAGTGGTACCAGAGTACATGAGACTCATATGAAGAAATTTGATTTTAATAGGCGACAAAGTGAGACCTGGCATGGAAAAAATAGCTTCCCGATGAAGTGTCAAATTACCAAAAAAAAAAGAGACCCATTATATAACTCAATGAGAGCTTTCCAATGGTGCTAGTATTTCGTCAAACCGAGCTATTATTTGGTCACAAAGGGTGATGGAAAAACTAGGGTTTTCCCTATAAAAGGGATTCTTGCCCCCAAATCCAAGTCAATTGCATAGTGATTTGTTGGAGAATTTGGAGAGGAGGAGGCGACCCTAAATCTTGAGGAGATAATAGTGGACAAACTGAACATCAGAATTAAGATATATGAGTTTCAAGTAGGTGGCATAGCCATACTCATCAATTTCAGTGGATTGAGTTTTCATATTATGGCTTCAACTCAGTGGGGGAATCCCTTTATTTTCTTCATGGTCACAATGCATATGTTTTCCCCTTTTCTACATTCTGTAACACAGGAAATGGGGTAAAAAGTGTGTTCAACATAGTTTTGAAGGAAAAAATTGCATTGTAAAATGAAGGGAAAAGCAGGTCTAGGGGTCTCTGTTGAGATGAAGCTATGAACCAGAAGTAGATTCTTTTTACTCTAAACTAAAAAACATTATTTTATTTAGCATGTAGAGCTAAATCTAGCATGGAAAGAATGATATTTTGATACTCTTTCTATTGAGGTTCAAGGCAACCAAGTAGTCATAGGGATTTTGGTGCGATATGGGTTGCTTAAGTTTTTGGAGAACCCATTGATGAGGGCTCGTGAGCCACTATTTTCTAGGATTGTGAGCTATTGGGACCCATATCATGATTTTTTTGTGGTACAGGGCATACGATTGAGATCACTATATATGAGATATACTTTTTGACATAATTTCCACCTTTGGGGGTGGTGGGGGAGATACATCCAGTACTACCTCATGGGAAACATATAAGGGAGTTTGTGGAGTGTCACTCTATACCAGGTGCTTGTGAAAAGGGTACAACCATCTAGATTCAAGAATTATAGAGACTCGAGTCACGGGCTACAGCTGCAGTAGTGGTCCATATTTTGGGTATTTATTACTTTAATAACCTCACTGTTGGGTGTGGAGCCTGATTATCTTGTTTATTTTGTATCACAGCGTTGGACCCCTGTACCTTAATGGGGGTAGCAACCCCTCGCTTGTATGAGGGTATTTTATTGCGGCTGTGTATTGTATGTGTATTCTCAGAGCGAGAAACAGATAGGGAGACTATGAGAGAGAACAAAGGATATTATAACGGATCTTCTGTAGGTTGTGTCTCTTCATTTTGCTGGATAATAGAAAGGAAGGACTTGCTGTTCGGGGTGGACATAGCCCAAACTAGGTGAACCACGTATCTCTGGTTTTATGTGTTTTGTGTGCTTGTGTGTTCCACATATTTTATGCATTTCATTGCTCTGTAATATTTAATTTTCTAACAATTGGTATCAGAGCCAAAGGTCTATTTGGCTTATAAACTCGTAGGAAAGAATGGTTCCAGGTTCAAGTGGGAGAAATGGTAGAAGATGGTAAATTTAGGGTCGAGAAATTTAACGGCCAAAACTTCCCGTTGTGGAAGATGTAGATGGAAGATTATCTATATCATAAAGGTCTGTACCTACCATTGAGCGGAAAAACAAAGAATTCGACGACTATGACAGACACAGAATGGGATATTATTGATAGAAAGGCACTCAGAACAGCACGGTTGTGCCTCGCGGTGTCGGTAGCCTTCAATATTTCAAAGGAAACAACACCATAGGGTTTTATTAAGGCGCTGGCGAAACTATATAAAAACCCTCAGCCTCAAACAAGGTATTTCTTATGAAATGTTTATTTAATATGAAGGTGTCATAAGGTGGATCTGTTGCAAACCATTTAAATGATTTTAATACAGTTACCAATCAGTTAAGTTCTATAGGGGTAAACTTTGATGATGAAGTTAGAGGTCTGTTATTTTTGTGTTCATTGCCAGAAAGCTGGAATGGTTTAGTTATGGCCATTAGTAACTCTATCTCTGGATCTAGTACTTTAAAGTTTGATGATGTTTTCGGTGCTATCCTTAGCGAGGAAATGCGAAGAAAAAGCTCCAGCGAGACATCGGGTAATGCTTTGAGTGTAGAGTCTAGGGGAAGAAAAATGGAAAGAGGAAAGAGCTCAGGATATTGTAGCAAATAAAGGAAAGGAAAATCTAAGTCTAGGTAGGGAATGGGTAATAAAAAAATCACGGAAAGAAAAAGGACACTAAGAAAATTTGTGGATCTCGGAAGGAAAAAGGAAAAGAAGAAGACGCACCAAAAGAAAACAATCATGAAGCAAATGTGACAGGTGATGTGTTACAATATGCCTTGATTCTTTCTTTCAAAAATATTACGGATTCCTAGGTAGTAGATTTAGGGGCTTCATTCCATGCGACACCTGGTAAAAAAAAATTCATGGCTATGTTCAAGGAGATTTTGGACAAGTCAGTTTGGGTGATGATAAACCCTGTAAAATTGTTGGAATGGGTAAGGTTCTTGTAAAACAACAGAATGGAAACCAATGGCTATTGAACGAGGTAAGGCATGTTCCAGATCTGAAGAAAAATTTGATTTCAACAGGGCAGTTAGGCGGTGAAGGTTGTGTGACAAATTTCACAGATAAAACTTGGAAGGTCACCAAAGGAGCCCTGGTAATAGCAAAAGGCGAAAAGGTTGGTACATTGTATTTATGCAATAGTATTTCTAACTCTATTAATGCTTTAACTTCCAAAGGATCAGATGCAGCATTATGGTATCATAGGCTCGGACACATGAGTGAGAAGGGGATGAAGATTATTCACTCAAGAAATTTTTTGTCAGGTTTGAAGAATGTTGATTTGGATTTTTGTGAGAATTGCATTTATGGAAAATAGAAGAGAGTCAGATTTCTCAGAGTTGGGAAAGAAAATAAGAGAGAAAAATTAGAGCTTGTGCATACAGATGTATGGGGACCTGCTCAGGTATCATCTCTTGGTGGCTCTTGTTATTATGTCACTTTTATTGATGATGCAACTAGAAAAACTTGGATTTATTGTATTCAGAATAAATCTGATGTATTTGATACTTTCAAGAAATGGAAATATTTGGTTGAGATTGAGACAAGAAATAAGTTGAAGTGTATCATATCAGACAATGGAGGTGAATATTACATCGAGTTTGATCCAACGGTTTGTTCATCATGGGTCACAAAAGAGAAGACGTTCCAAAAGAACACACAAGAAAATGGTATGTCGAAAGGATGAGAACAATCATGGGACGTGCAAGGTGCACAGGTTTTCATCACGGGATTTCCTTTACAATTTTGGGCAGATGCTGTAGATATTGTTGTTTATATAATAAACAGAGGGCCTTCAAGTTCCTTGGATGGTGGTATTCCAGAGGAAGCATGGACAGGTAAAAAGGTAAACTACTCTTTTTTAAGCCTTTTGGTTGTGAGGCCTTTGTCCATATTAATAAAGAAAATAGAAAAATATTGAGGCAAAATCAAAGAAATGTACCTTTATTGGATATGGTGTTAATGATTTTGGTTATCTCTTATATGATTATGAAAATCACAAAATCATTAGGAGCAAAGATGTAATATTTAATGAAAAGGTATTGTATAAGAATCAGTTGTAGGAAAAGAAATAGGAAAAAGAAAACAAATAATACACAGTTCTTGATGAGATCACAGAAAAGGTAAAGGTGCCTGAAAATAATAATAATCAAGAGCCACAACAACAGAAACCACCACCACAACAACAGGCACCTCAAACACTTGAAAGTGGTGTTAGAAGATCTACAAGGATAAGTAGACCCGCTAAACGATACTCTCCTTTATTATATTATTTGACGTTGTTGATTCGATGACAAGAAGTTCTTGCTCGATATGAAGAGGCAATCACAGTTGAAAAGTAGGAAGAAGTGGGAGCTATTAATGAAAGAAGAGATGGACTTCTTAATACATAATCAGACTTGGAACTGATAGGTTATCAGATGCTTACATTACAGAATAAATGGGTTTATAGGAAAAAGGAAGAAGATGGAGGAAAAGAAAGGTACAAAGCTAGAATTTTGGTGAAGGCATTTTCACAGAAGAAAGGTATTGATTTTGATGAGATATTCTCTCCCATTGTTAAGATGAATTCAATCAAAACTATCTTAAGTCTTGTAGTAGCGGAAGATTTACATCTTAAACACTTAGATGCAAAGACAACATTTCTCCATGGAGATTTGGAGGAAGAGATATACATGCAGCAACCAGAAGGATATGAGATCAAAGGGAAAGAAAATTTGGTCTGCAGGTTAAAGAAGAGATTGTATGGATTAAAAGAGGCTCCAAGGTAGTGGCATCTAAAATCTGACAAGTTTATGTCTGAACAAGGTTATACTAGATGTCACTGTGATCATTGTGTTTATCTAAAAAGAAAAATGATGGAAGCTATATTATATTGTTATTTATTACCTTAGATGACGTAGCATTTAGGGTCTAACATGTAGGAAATAAATGTGCTCAAAAGAAATTGGCAATTTCATTTGCAATGGAAAGGATTTGGGAAATTTTGCAAAACAAATCCTTGGTATGAGAATAACTAGAGACAGGAAAAATCGCAAATTAACACTATCTCAGAATGAGTACATAGAGAAGGTGTTGAAAATATTTAATATGCAGAATGCAAAACCAGTTAATACACCTTTTGCTAGCCATTTCAAACTTAGTAAGGAGATGTGCCCAAAGACCCAAGAAGACATGGATTATATGTCTAAAGTTCCATATGCATCAGCAGTTGGAAGCTTAATGTATGCAATGGTCTGCACAAGGCCTGATATTTCACATGCAGTGGGAGTTGTAAGAAGGTACATGAACAATCTAGGAAAAGAACATTGGATGGCAGTAAAATGGATTCTCAAATATTTGAGAGGTACCACAAATCAATCACTATGCTTTGGTGGTTCAAACATTGCTCTACAGGGATATGTTAATGAAAATATGGCAGGTGATAAAGATAATAGGAGGAGCACTACAAGATATGTATTTACTGTAGGTGGAACAACTATCAGTTGGGTTTCAAAAATTCAAAGTGTTGTTGCACTTTCAATAATAGAAGCAAATTATGTTGCTGCTACAGAGGATAGTAAAGAAATGATTTGGTTACAAAGGCTTATGGATGAATTGGGTAAGAAGCATGATATGGGCACGTTATACAGTGATAGCCAAAGTGCCATTCATCTTGCAAAGAACTCAGCATTTCATTCCAAGACTAAACACATACAGGTCAAGTACCATTTCATACGGTCAGTATTGGAAGATGGACAGTTGAAGCTGGAAAGGATACACACTAGCCAGAATCCTGCAGATATGCTAACAAAATTTATAACCAGTGAGAAACTAAGAACATGCTTAGTTTCAATTGGTCTTCAAGGATGACGATGAAGATGAGAAACATCTAGGTCCAAAGATGAGTCACTGTCCAACAAATGAAGCAGCGGTGGAGTTGCTACAATTAGTCTCCAAGTGGGAGATTATTGGGTGTAGAGCCTGATTATCTTGTTTATTTTGTATCACAACGTTGGACCCCTGTACCTTAATGGGTGCGGCAACGCCACCCGAAATTAAAAGTTGCCTAGGGGGTCCAAGGGGGGTGGATGCAACTTTATGGAGCGCCCCACTGGCGGGGGGTTTCGGGGGCAGCACCCCCGAAGCTAAAAACAAATGTAAAATTGCCTTGTAAAAGTATAGTAATTTCTAGTCAATCTGGGTCGTTCATTAGGCAGATGATCTGACAGTAGAAGTTATGTTTAGTTTAGGGTTTTTTTCCCTAGAAGGCAACCCCTTGCTTGTATGAGGGTATTGTATTGCGGCTGTGTATTGTATGTGTATTCTCGGAGCGAGAAATAGATAGGGAGACTGTGAGAGAGAACGGAGGATATTACAACGGATCTATTGTATGTTGTGTCTCTTCACTTTTCTGGATAATAAAAATGAAGGACTGGTTCTTTGGGGTGGACGTAGCCAAAACTGGGTGAACCACGTATATCTGTGTCTCTCTGGTTTTATGTGTTTTGTGTGCTTGTGTTTTCTGCATATTTTATGCGTTTCACTGCTTTGTAATATTTAATTTTCTAACAACTGGTATCACAGCCAAAGGTCTATTTGGCTGATAAACTCGTAGGAAAGAAGGGTTCCTAGTTCGAGTGGGAGTAATGGTGGAATATGGTAAATTTAGGGTCGAGATATTTAACGGCCAAAACTTCCCGTTGTGGAAGTTGGAGATGGAAGATTATTTGTATCAGAAATATATGTACCTACCATTGAGCGGAAAAACAAAGAATTCAATGACTATGACAGATGCAGAATGGGATATTCTTGATAGAAAGGCACTCGGAAAAGTACGGTTGTGCCTCGTGGTGTCGATAGCCTTCAATATTTCGAAGGAAACAACAACAGAGGGTTTTATTAAGGCGTTGGCGAAACTATATAAAAACCCTCGGCCTCAAACGAGGTATTTCTTATGAAATGTTTATTTAATATGAAGGTGTCGGAAGGTGGATCTGTTGTAGACCATTTAAATGATTTTAATACAGTTACCAGTCAGTTAAGTTCTGCAAAGGTAAACTTTGATGATGAAGTTATAGGTCTGTTATTTTTGTGCTCATTGCCAAGAAGCTGGAATGGTTTAGTTATGGCCATTAGTAACTCTGTCTCTAGATCTATTACTTTAAAGTTTGATGATGTTGTCAATGCTATCCTTAGTGAGGAAATGCGACGGAAAAGCTCCAGCGAGATATCGGGTAATGCTTTGAGTGCAGAGTCTAGGGTAAGAAAAATGGAAAGAGGAAAGAGCTCAGGATATCGAAATAAATCAAGGACAGGTAGATCAAAGTCTAGATCGGGGATAGTGTGCTGGAAATGTGGAAAGAAAGGACACCTAAAGAAAGACTGTAGATCTCAGAAGGGAAAAGAAGGAGACGCGCAGCAAGAAAACAATCATAAAGAAAATGTGACAAGTGATGTTTTACAAGATTCCTTGATTCTTTCTTTTGAAAATGTTACTGATTCCTGGGTAGTAGATTTAGGGGCTTCATTCCATGGCACACCTGATAAGAAATATTTTCATGACTATGTTCAAGGAGATTTTGGACAAGTCCGTTTGGGTGATGATAAACCCTGTAAAATTGTTGGAATGGGTAAGGTTCTTGTAAAACAACAGAATGGAAACCAATGGCTATTAAAGGAGGTAAGGCATGTTCTAGATCTAAAGAAAAATATGATTTCAACAAGGAAGTTAGGCGGTGAAGGTTGTGTGACAACTTTCATAGATAAAACTTGGAAGGTCACCAAAGGAGCGTTGGTAATAACAAAAGGCGAAAAGGTTGGTAAATTGTTGTCAAGGCATAAAAAGGTATCTTTAAAACACCTAATTAGCTTACATTAATCATCACTCCAGGAGCGACTTTTTATTTCAAGAGTGTACTCTGTCTAAGGCTGCAATTATCTAAGAGTAATGCTGTGAAGATGTAGTATATAATTTTGAATACAAGAATTAAAAAATGCTTGTAAAGGAACCTAATTACAAATGGAAATGCTCTGAAAATTTAATTAAATCAAACTTCAAAACATCAATCAGGGATGCAGTAGCAATAACTCTTTCCCTTAGAAATCAATGCAAGATAACCAATCTGGGGACTTGGAAGCAATAACCTCTATCCTCTATAGTTGGTGATCTTGAAACAATCGAAATGAAATCAAACTCGAACTACTTGCTAATAAATATAACTGAAAGGAACTGCAAAGGCTAAAAAGGAACAACAATATAATTTGAATAGAAATTACAATCTTAACTAACTTCAATCTATCGCCAGCCAATGCTACAGATCAATCGATCACAAAGAATCGTAAACTAAGAGAATAATAACTTAGAGTTGAATACAGAACAGTAAAGCTTCACAATGATAGCAGAATAAATGAACAACAAATGTCTTTCTTACAAAGAGTAAAATAGCAATGCAATTCGTTAATGAATCAATATTAAATCAACTCTACAATCGAAATAAACTGTAAACACAACTTCACACACAATAAACAAAGGTTAAGAATACAAACAACAAAGTAATTCCACCAGAGTTGGGCCCTTAGCGCCAGTGAAATACTGTTGGGCTACTTCAGATCTTAGGAAATGAAATGAAACGCGTGCTTGATATTAATTAAACATAAAGTATTACAGAGGCTGTTCTCTCAAAGCCAAGAGTCAATAAACATAGTATTGCAGAGGAAATGTCTAAATATAAGAGCTTTTTCCGACCAACTAACTCTCTGATCACTAAAGGACATTGCTTTATATATCAAATCCTGACGGACAAGACGAGGAATAATATGAGTTTGAACAGCGATCCCTCAGGATCGAAGGATCCTGAGGGATTCGCTCCCCTTTGTTTAGTTATCAACTTGTCTGCTTTGACCGAGGCCGAGCTGTCCCCTGCCTTTTCTTGGCAATTCGTTCAGATCTCCTTGCCTTTGGCTAGATATGGTTCAACGCTGATGGAGCAACAGTTACATTGATCTCAGCCTCGCCTTTGGTAAATCTGTTCGCTTCGTCTAATCCATGTTTTATTAACAAAAATCATCCTTTAGTCATCTTTTTACAATGAACGTAAATCTTTCCAATCCCATCATAATTCTTATAATAAATTACCTTCTCAAGGCAAAAAGGAGTATGTCCATAGTAAAAGAATTAGAAAATATACAGTAATTTCATACCTTTTTCACTGCCCAACATACCCCCCTGCTTAATCTTTTTCATGTCCTCATGAAAACTATAGTTCACATGGAGAGCAGTAAAAGAATAAGCCGGATAAGGTTTGTCATCGACAAGTCTAAAACCATGTAGTGCAGCTAGTTCCTCAAAAACATGTTCTGTCTGTCCTTCGGGGAGTTCGTAAATAGCTTTGTAGTATGAAGTAGGAAACCATGCAATAGGGTTGTGGAACCTACATCCTAACCAGAATGGTCCTTCTTTTAAAACGATATGACTATAGGAAATCAAGCGGTCTGCAGCTAGCCCAAAGTTTCTATAATTAAGTGGTTCTCTATTTTGCACGTTCTGATTGGAAATTCTCCACCGGACCTTAGCTTCTATATAAGCTTGGTTTCTAATGGATGAGAAATAATCTGTTCCATTCAAGATAATCGATTTGTGGATAGGCCCCAATACTTGGATAACGCCTTCCTTTGTCATCAAACTTCTGTGCCTAGCCCAAAATTTGGATGGGTTCTGAGGTTCACTCCTAACCTACAAATATAATTCATTCTCTTGCCTTTGGAAAGTATTATAGGCTTTAAGCCATTTTAATTGATTTACAACAAAGGAAATGAATGCTTGAAATTGAACATCTCCCACAAAAGGGATAGGGTTTGATTCACAATCATTTTCAAGTATTAGATTATGTAAATAAAATTCACACAAAAGGCGTTGTACTTTTATCCCATAAAGTTTGCAGCATGATACAAAGTCATCTATAGTTTTTAGCTCTATGGATTACCCTGCTTTAACTTCCTTGATCTTTAGCTGTAAATATCTTTCTAGTAAAAATAAAGCATAGTTTTTGGCGGGGCATCTACAGGCTAAGACATCAGTGTATAGGGAGCAGAGAGTGTTCATTCGATTGTAGGCTAGTTTTAATTGGTTCATTACCTTGTCAGTCTTTTTCTCTTCTCTTTGACACTTTTCGTGAGCTTCTGCTTCTGCTTCATGAATACTCTTCATCTATTGCTGCAGTTCCTGATATCTCTTCCTTGGGACAGTGTCTTCTTCCAACCTTTGTCTTTCTATTCGGGCCTATGCCAACTCCTCTTGGAGTCTGGCTAGTGTCGAGTCACTAAAAGTATGTTGACTACTAGATTTCATGTTTTCACTTGAAACAGGTCCCTCTGGAACAACTTGTGTTGGAACAGTTTTTTGTTGTTCCGTATCTCCATAATTGGGTTCAGGCATGGCTTCTTCAACTTGGGGGTTCCTCTTAGCGGTCGCTTTTATCTTTTTCGAAGCTCGCTTAGTAGCTATTCTTCTTCTTTTTGGGGCTCACTTAGGCATTTGTTTCATTCTCAGAACCCTAATGGTTTTCCTGAGCTGTTCTACGAGTTTATGAAGCTTCATTCACTCCCTACGAAGCTTTTCAATCTCAGTTACTTTCCTCCTCTTTTTTAATGGGACAGTTGTTCCTTTATCTGAACCTGTTTGCTCGACAGAGTGTTGGTCCATATCAGCAGTGCCTTCAGTTAAGTTCTCTTCTTGGTCTTCTACTTGGGGTTCCTCTTCCACATTCATATGCCCTTGGCTAAATTCTTCAGGAATCATATCCTCAGTTAACTCTGCAATCTCCTGAGGGCTTCCAAGTTGGGATATTACTTCAGTGTTCTGATTTTCTTGTTCATGCCTTTTAGGGGAAGCAACCCTAGCTTTGCTAGGGTTTGCTGTTTCATCCAGTATTTCTCCAGTTGTATTTTTGTTGACTGCAGAGTGCTCCTGTAACTCAATATTAAGATCCAAAGGGCTATGAGGCTGCACATAGTTACTCATATTGGCCAAAATTTGGGCCAATTGGTCTTCTTGTAAAGGGCTTATGGTAGTATTCTCGGGAGGCTCTGTTCCTTCTTTTTCATTGTTATGATTGTCTTCATTCTCCTCACAGGTATGATAGCTTCCTTCTTCCTCATCCGAATATCGAATTTCTCCTTCAATTTCTTCTTCCTCAATATTTCCTTCCTCTGCACTGGATTATTTTTCACCATTGCTATGGTGGCTTATTTCTTCTTCGTCCGAGTAGCGAATTTCTCCTTCCATTTCCTCTTCTTCATCAGTACAAGGGCTTGCTCCCTCCAATTGTGGAGGTTGTTCATCCTCTGAGCTGTGCAATTCTAGGGGCTGGCTACTACTGCCTGGAAGTCCTTCCGTCATCCCCCTACTTCATTTTCAACAGAGGGACTATCTGTGAGTTGATGGCTTGGCTATTGAGCCAACCATTCTCTTCTGTTTCGGGGCAGATAGGGCCAACCCTCCATCAATGGAGAATATCAATTCTTCCCATCTGGTCTATTGCTGGGCGAGGCTACGACTTATTATGAATCGAATTAAGCAATGGTGGATGACCACCATATCTGCATGCTGGGCTTTTCTTATGTTACGGTCAATATCATACAACAGGGAATTCAAAAATGCAGGAAAATTGATAGTGCATTTATGTTTTAATATAGCCAGTAGCTTAAGGTGGCGAGGTATTACCACATATTTTCGTCCGTCGCACGTTATGGAGGCCTACACAATCTTGGCCAATTCCATCCATGGTTCTCCCAATGATGCTAGATGAAATCCTTTTCCTTTGATAACCAATGTCTATCTGTCATCTTGAAAGATCTTCATGGCTTCTCAAAGCCTAAGCTTCTTCTACATCCATATAGTTCCTTGTGCTAGTATGCCTGATAATTCTGGAATTATTTCATCAGATATAGCTATATGTCTTCCTCTAACCATGGAGAATCCTTCTTGCAAGTTTTGTAAAAATTCTGTGGCCACTGCTTCGTGAGGTTGTTGCATCCTCATGAAATATGTAGTCCATTCTATTCTTTCCAAAATCTCTCGTGCAACATCAGAAATGACCAACACCTATGGTTCACTGTGAATTGGTCACCCTCCCATCGTCTCTACACCCTGTTATTTTTTTCCAAACACACAGTGATCGCAATGGAACAACATAGAATGTTAAATTGGAATAATGTCGTTATTTCCTAAAATGCAGGGATTTAATTCACATACAAGTAAAGAAATATCGGGATTTTCTCTGCATGCAAACATCCGCACCCCCCCTGCTTGATGATAGGTCACCCTCGACCATCAGTTGAGAGAGGCAGCGTGGCACAACAGTAGTACAAAAGGAAAAAGTAGGCACAATTATTATACATTCAATCAAATTATAGAAATTACTGAAATCAATGCGTGTGATAAATCGGTAATAGATATAAAATCATTTTGTAATGATTCAAATATGAGGAGAAGGGACAGCTTAAGATAAACATACGTATAGATGTATTTATTACCACTTCAAACTAATATGATCGATTCGTAATGATATTCATGTATAATAGGTTTGAAATGGAAGGTTAAGGATTCATACTTTCATTTGATCCTAAATAGAGATATAGGAAAAAGGGTTAAATATGACTATTGATGTGTATAAATGTGACTACAATACCATCAATAGAGCTCTGTTGCCCACAGGTGTCCATAACCTTGACAATGTTGCTTTCTCACCCTTGGAACCATTGTCCTTTATTTATACTGAGGAAGTGCTTGTTAAATGTCATAATGGAGGCCATTATGCTGGCTTGGTGACCAAATAAATCACAATGCCATTCACCGGGAAGAAGTGAAAAGTGGGCAGGCCGGCTCGTGATGAGACCTCGTGTTCCAAGGACTTCCTTAATTTTTTTCAATTTTCCATTGGACCATATCCCTGGTTGGGTGGCCATGATGGGAATGCCACTTCACTGACTTCCTTATGATCATGGTAGGCTGGCTCTTAATGAGACCCCCTATCCTCCATCTGCAAAATCATAAAATTATTAATGGAACATATATATATATATATATTTTCTTTTTCATATAGCACTTTCCTAGTTACTCATAAAAGATGGCTCAGCACTTCTTAAGAGTAGGGATGGTGGAAGAAGTCTGAACATCTCAATAGAAAATAATATGCCCTTATTCCTACTCCATAAATAAAAATCAAAGAAAGTTATATCATATGGGAAAGAATCAATCATGATAAGGATAATCGATCAGATTAATTCAATGGTAATAAAACAACAAGATTATGTTATTAGTTAAGTCCCTTTTTCTTGTTTTCTTATCATTACTAAACAATTTCTTAAAAATGACGATTTATTTTGATTTGCTGATTATAGTAAGCTTTAATTTGTATGATTGTATATGAATAATATGTTTTCCTTTAGAAGAGTCATCATAAATTCTCAAAATGTTAATCTAAAACAAAAAAAAAATTCACTCAAAAGGCGTTGTTCCTTTAAAAAAAACAGCAGAAACAATCTGTGAAACTGTTGTTCCTTTCAAAAGGAACAACAAAAATTGCAAAACTATTGTTCCTTTTAAAAGTAACAGCAAAAATCTGTGGAACTGCTGTTCCTTTCGAAAGGAACAACAGAAGTGTTGTTCCTTTGGAAAGGAACGACAAAAATCAAAACAAGAAAAATGAACAGAACAAATTGTATAAAACAGACAGTGAAAACTGAAATAACCAGAAATTTGAAAAAAATGAATTTTCTAAAACAAATAATCCAAATGAATAAACAATATTTATGTACAAAAATTTAAAAAATAATTGATTTAATGAATTGGTGCCGAGGAGGAGTTATCCCCTTCAACAAGAATTTCCATGGTAGAATCTTCCCGTAATTGGTGGTAAAAGGATTCCCAGGTAAGCGGTTTATGATACAATCGTACTCGAAGACCGTTTACCTTAAAGGAATGCCCAGATCCATCAATGGTAGCTGATGTAATAGTGCCATTATTATGCACTTTTTGTATTTCATAGGGTCTGAGCCATCGTGTCTAGAGTTTCCCTGGAAAATCCTAAAACCTAGAATCATATAAGAGTGCCCAGTCTCCTTCATGGAAGATCTTTTGTTTAATCAGGGCGTCATGCCACTTTTCTCTCTGTTGTTGAATTAACGTTGTGTGTTGAAGAGAAGAGAGCCTAATTTCATCTAACTCATTAATTTGCTGCAGTCTTTTGGTATGGGCTTCATTTAGATCTAGACCCACCTTCTGAGATGTTCTCAATGTTTGAATTTCAAATTCTATTGGAAAGATGGGTTCTTTTCCAAATACCAATTAATATGGTGAATATCCCATAGTTGGTCTCCATGTTGTTCGATATTCCCAAAATGCTTCTAGAAATCTGTCGGCCCAATCGTGTCTATGTGCGGCAACGATTTTTGGTAATATAGATTCAATGACTTTGTTCATGCTCTCAACTTGGCCATTGGCCTATGGATGGTATGGAGTTGTAATCTTGTGCTGAATGTGATAGTTTTGTAGTGTTTCAGCTAATTTATTACCTACAAACTGTGGTCCTCCATCTGTGATTATGTCCCTTGGGAGGCCATACTGAACAAATATTTGGAAAAGAAACTGTATTACAGAGTCCTCTGTAGCTTTTGAAAGAGCCTCTGCTTCAACCCATTTGGTGACATACTCAGTTGCAACTAGGATGTATGTTTTCTGGTTTGATGGGGGGCTAATGGGACAAACAAAGTCAAGGGCCCAGCGTTCAAATGGTTCAATCACTAGTTGAGAGTTCAAAGGCATTTCATCAGACTGCCTAGGGCGACCTTCCCTTTGGCAGCTATCACAAGCCTGCACAAATTTCTTGGCATCTTTAAAGATAGTGAGCCAATAATAGCCTGTTCGTAAAACTTTATGGGAAGTTCTACAATTTGCAAAATTCCCACCACACTGTCCATCATGGCATGCTTTCAAAATGTCAAATACCTCATCCTCCTGAACGCATCTTCTTATTTGCATATCTTCACTTGTATGAAATAGGTAGCCCCCAATCCAAGAGTATCAGGTACTACGGTGTATTATCTGCTTTCGTTCATTAAGGGATAGATGTTTAGGTAATTTACCTATTGCCAAATAATTTTCTATATCAGCATACCATGGGGTTCTAACAGTAACAGCGAACATATGTTCATCTGGGAAGTGGTCTTCAACTGCTTCTGCATCTATTGGCTTTGGCATTCTTGACAAAAAATCAGCTACAAGGTTCTCCTTTCCAGGTCGATCTTTGATTGTAATGTCGAATTCCTACAATAAAACCAACCATCTTGTCACTCTTCCATTTGTAACAGGTTTATTTGCTAAAAACTTAATGGCAGAGTGATCAGTATATAATACTACAGGATACCCAGTTATATAATGTATAAACTTATTTATAGCATGTACTACAGCTAAAAATTCCTTCTCAGTCACAGTATAATTTAATTCAGCAGGAGACAGATTTTTGCTGATATAATAGATTACATATGGCTTCTTGTCTTCCTCCTGCCCAAGTACTGCTCCAATTGCTGTGTCTGAGGCATCAGATGAAATTTGGAATGGAAAATTCCAATTTGGGCCCCTCAGCACTGGGGCCGTTGAAACAAGCTTCTTCAGATCATTAAAGGCATTGTCACATTTATCTGTCTAGATGAAATCAACATTTCCAGTTAGTGCATATAAAGGTGTAGCTATTCGAGAATAATGTTCTATAAATCTTCTATAGTAACCAGAAAATCCAAGAAAGCTATGCATCTCTGTATGTGTGGTAGGTGTGGGTATTAACAAGATTATTTGAATTTTAGCTGGGTCCACCTGAATTCCAGTTGCTGAAATATAGTGGCTTAAGATAACTCCTTCAGTCATCATCATATGACATTTTTCATTGCTTAAACAAAGCCTAGTGTCAATACATCTTCGCAACACTTTTTCTAAGTTTTTCAATGCTGGCTCAAAGTCATCCCCATAAGGTGTGAATTCATCCATATATACTTCGAGACCTTCATTTATTAAGTCTGCAAAGATGCTAAGAATGGCCCTTTGGAATGTAGCAGGGGCATTGCATAGGAAAAAAGGTAAGACTCGGTAGGAAAATGTCCCCCAAGGACAGGTAAAGTAGTTTTTTCTTGGTCTTCAGGGGCAATCTGAATTTGATTGTACCCACTGAAGCCATCTAGGAAAGAAAAAAATTTCTTTCATGCCAATGTGTCTAATACCTGGTCAATGAAAGGAAGGGGAAAATGGTCCTTCTGTGTTTCCTTGTTAAGTTCACGGTAATCTACACATATTCTCCACTTTCCGTTCTTTTTTGGTACCACTACTAATGGAGAGACCCACTTACTATCAGATATTGGGTAGATGAAATTAACATCCAATAGTTTTTGTACTTCAGCTTTCATAATATATTTAAGGTGAGAGTTTAGTCTTCTTTGGCGCTGGTGAATGGGTCTCACAACTTTTTCAATATAGATGTGGTGTGTACACAATTGAGGATCAATTCCTTTCATATCGGGGTAATCCCATGCAAAGGCTGCTTTGTATTTCCACAATAGTTGGACCAACTTCTCTTCTTGTTCAACAGTCAGATTTTTGTTAATGTTTAGAGTTTTTCTCGGCTCAATTTCTACAATCTTGCTATTATACACAGAAGTAGTCTGTATTACTTGATCAGGATGTCTTTCAAAGGATCTTCTTCTTCTTTATTATCAAATGCTGCCTTGATCATGTGACATTGCAAATGAGTTCCGATTTGTGGTTTATTAACAAAACTATTAATGATATCATCCTCTGTTTGATCTTTAAAATCAAGAGAATTTTCTATAGTTAGAGGTGATCTCATATTTTCCATAAGATATGATACAAGTGGTTTTCTTGTTTTGATTATTGATAGACTTGGCTGGGCTGGGGGGTATAAAGCTAAATTCTTGACACAGTTTCCCCTTGTTATTGTCCTGTTGCCTTGTCAGCATCCAATATAAGCATCAGTAGTTGCCAACCAAGGTCTATCTAAGATTAACGGGTGTCCATCTAGTCGGTTATTTGGATTGATAACCAGGAAGTCAGCATGTTATTCCCAGGAATCTACAGATACCATTACATCTTGTAGTGTACCCTCTGGTTTGACTACTGATCGGTCAGCCAATTCCAATAAGGTTGTTGTTGGTTCTAGTGATGTAATGCCAAGTTTTTGACAGGTAGTAGTTGTTAGGATATTGATTGTTGCTCCCAAATCAACTAAGGCATTTGGAAATGATTTTCCATTGATTTTCACTGTCACTATAGGATTTCCTGGGTCTTCATATTTGATAGGATTTTCCATCCCTGATAATAAGTCAGATAAAGTACCGACTATTTGGACAGTTGGATTGGTGGTTGGTCTCCTCTTTGGCTTATTTATGCATAATTCCTTAATGGTTTTTTCATATATAGGAATGTCTTGAATAGCTTGGAGGAGAGGGATTTTTATACATAAATCTTTTAATTCTCCCAGAAGATCAAAATTGGGCTGTTCTAATGGGCTTGGTATGATTAATCGTTCTAGGAATGGTGGAGAGAAAGTTGTTACTTGTTGTTGATCTTGTTGTTGAACTTCCTTTTATTTCTGTAATGTTTGTTCTACAGGTAACGGATCTTCAACATGAACATCATTGTTTCTCTCTGTTTCTACTATGCGTCCAGGCCTTAATTGAAGATCATTGCACTCCCTCAGTTTAGTTTCTAATTCAGGGGGTTCCATTGTTTGGACAGACTTAACTGGCCTATTGTTTGGGTTTGGGTTGGGCTGGGCTGGGAGTTGCGGTCTTAAGTTGGTCTGGGGATTTGTATAGGGAGCTGGCAGTGTAGATTGAGAGAGAGGGATTGTTCCAGCTGGCTGATTTGTAGGTCTTTTCCAGTTTGACTGCCAGGCCTGACTCTGTGAGGTAGAGCGGGACCATTGTGTTGGATAGTTATTGTTTTGCCAAAACGGTGGACAGAAAGGAAAACTAGGCCAATTTTGATTTGTTCGATTTGGCCAAGATGTTATAGGGAATGGTTGTTGTGACCAATTGGGGAAAGGCGGTTGATTTTTCCACATTCCACTATATTGCTGAGCATTGTATTGAGGAGGCTGGAAAGAAGAAAATGGATCAGTTGGAATACCTGATTGTCGTGGCTGCCATTTTCGGCACTGATTAAGCAGACATACCACTTCTGATTCTTCTTCTGCCTCCTTATAAACTGCTTTTAGGCCAAGAAGCGAGGGGCATCCTTCTGTAGGGTGATCTTTCGCACAAATGGAACAGACTTTGATTACATCCAATGGACATTCTTTGTGGATGTGTTTCTTTCTGCATCTAGGACAGAATATAGCCAAATTTTTCTCTGCTTCTGCTTGCTTTTGTTTGGCTTGCATAATATTGAACTGCGTTGTTAGAGTCCCAAGTATGTATATCCTAAAATCTTCCAATAGGTTTCCAATCTCTGCACGAGTCACACCTTCATTGGAGGTCTTGTTGCCTCTTGTAATCATATCACGTTCTGCTTATTTTAGCCTTGTATTGCCCCTTGAACTCCTGATACATAAATCAATGATGTCAGCATAACTTTCCTAATATATATCACCTTTTCCCATAATATTCAATGTTTCAACCCATTGATCTTTCATTCCCCTAATTAATGTAGTTTTCAACACATTATCAGGTAAGGGTAAGGATGCATAGGGAGATCTTTGAAGATTGTATTGTAACCGTTCCACATATTCTTCCAAGGTTTCATTTGGTTTTGTTGTCATTTGGAATATTTCATCCTTTGGTTCCCGAGACCTGTAATAGTCTTCATATTTATTTAATAACGCAGCCTTCATATTATCCAATCAGTTATGACACCCCCACCTAATCCCATAAACCATCGTAAGGTTGCCCCTTTTAATGTATAGGGGAATAGTTTTAGTTTTTGGGGATCGGTGGTATAATCATATCCCCTACATAACACATCAAATTAAAAAAAAAACGCATCTGGGTCTTCTGATGTTAAGCCATGAAATGTGGGAATATGTTGAAGGGGAATGGCCTTCATAGGCGCATTGACTGCAGTATCTACTATAGGATATTGCAGCGTAGAGGTTTGCTGGGGTGTCTGCTGATTCTGATTTTGGTTCTGGGCCATTTGGTCAAAAATGTGCCAATATCCTTCTAGGATCTCCAAGGAATTCCTAGGCTAACTAGCAGGGACAGGAATGGCTTTGAAAGCACTCCCCTTGTCTGGAATAATGAGTATTCCTTGTTTTCCTACTGTTTGATGTGATTCAGGACCTTGATTTTGATTGAGTTTAACAGTGATTCCTTTATCCAAATGTTTACCGTTTGGACTATTTAATAGGAGATATTGAGTCTCCTGTTCCTCCAGTTTCCCCTTCTCCTTCACGGAGATTACTAGAGTTCCATTCTTGAGGGGAAATTATGCAAGGATTCTCAATTTCTTTCTCAATTCCCTCTATCTGACTGTGTATCTCAGTAAAGGCTTCAGATGGTGACTCTATAGCCTGAAGGGAACTAGTACGCTGTCTAGAAATGGATTTTTTGAATCCTATTGATGGCTGAGATTCAGTTCTTTTAAGGATTTCGTCAATAAAGATTGTTCGCCCAAGGGTCACTGGTCCCTTAGGTTTTTCAAATTTAGGAGGAATTTTGTTTTTCTTAGTCGGTCTATTCATTCAAGAAAAAAAACCTTCATTCCTACCCAAAGAAATAAGCTTACCTACTTCTGCTATGAAGCAGACTATGAGCAAGTGTGTTTCTTTCCCAGTGCGCAAGTTCTTACCTTCCGTCTTTAATACCCAATTCTTCGCAAGCAAAAGAAAATCAGTTGTGCATCACTCCTTTAAAATGGCATACACTCTCCCCGACAACGGCGCCAAAATGTCGAGGCATAAAAAGGTATCTTTCAAACATCTAATTAGCTTACATTAATCATAAATCTAGGAGCGACTTTTTATTTCAAGAGTGTACTCTGTCTGAGGCTGCAATTATCTAAGAGTAATGCTGTGAAGATGTAGTCCAGAATTCTGAATACAAGAATAAACAAATGCTTGTAAAGGAACCTAATTACAAATGGAAATGATCTGAAACTTTAATTAAATCAAACTGCAAAACATCGATCAGGGATGCAGTAGCAATAACTCTTTCCCTTAGAAATCGATGCAAGATAACCAATCTGGGGACTTGGAAGAAATAACCTCTATCCTCTACAATTGGTGATCTTGAAACAATCGAAATGAAATCAAACTAGAACTACTTGCTGATAAAGATAACTGAAAGGAACTGCAAAGGCTAAAAAGGAACAACAATATAATTTGAACAACAATTACAAACTTAACTAACTTCAATCTATCGCCGGCCAATGCTACAGATCAATCGATCACAAAGAATCGTAAACTAAGAGAATAATAACTTAGAGTTGAATACAAGACAGTAAAGCTTCACAATGATAGCAGAATAAATGAACAACAGATGTCTTTCTGGCAAAGAGTAAAATAGGAATGCAATTCGTTAATGAATCAACAGTCAATCAGCTCTGCAATCGAAATAAACTGTAAACACAACTTCACACACAATAAACAAAGGTTAAGAATACAAAAAACAAAGTAATTCCACCAGAGTCGGGCCCTTAGCGCCAGTGAAATACTGCTGGGCTACTTCAGATCTTAAGAAACGAAAAGAAACGCATGCTTGATATTAATTAAACATAAAGTATTACAGAGGCTGTTCTCTCAAAGCTGAGAGTCAATAAACATAGTATTGCAGAGGAAATGTCTGAATATAAGATCTTTTTCCGACCAACTGACTCTCTGATCACTAAAGGACATTGCTTTATATATCAAATCCTGACGGACAAGACGAGGAATAAGATGAGTTTGAACAACGATCCCTCAGGATCGAAGGATCCTCAGGGATTTGCTCCCCTTTGTTTAGTTATCAACTTGTCTGCTTTGATCGAGGCCAAGTTGTCCCCTACCTTTTCTTGGAAGTTCGTTCAGATCTCCTTGCCTTTGGCTGGATATGGTTCAACGCTGATGGAGCAGCAGTTACATTGATCTCAGCCTCACCTTTGGTACAACTGTTCGCTTCGTCTAATCCCTGTTTTATCAACAAAAAGCATCCTTTAGTCATATTTTTACAATGAATGTAAATATTTCCAGTCCCATCATAATTCTTATAATAAATTTCCTTCTTAAGGAAAAAAGGAGTATGTCCCTAGTAAAAGAATGAGAAAATATACAGTAATTTCATACCTTTTTCACTGCCCAACAATTGTATTTATGCAATTATATTTCTAACTTTTTTAATGCTTTAACTCCCAAAGGAGCAGATGCAGTATTATGGCATCATAGGCTCGGACACGAGTGAGAAGGGGATGAATGTTCTTCACTCAAGAAATTTGTTGATGGGTTTGAATAATGTTTATTTGGATTTATGTGAGAATTGCATTTATGGAAAACAGAAGAGAGTTAGATTTCTCAGAGTTGGGAAAGAAAAGAAGAGAGAAAAATTAAAGCTTGTGCATACAGATGTATGGGGACCTGCTCAGGTATCATCTCTTGGTGGCTCTCATTATTATGTTACTTTTATCGATGATGCAACTAGAAAAACTTGGATTTATTGTATTCAGAATAAATCTGATGTATTTGATACTTTCAAGAAATGGAAAGCTTTGGCTGAGATTGAGACAGGAAAGAAGTTGAAGTGTCTCAGATCAGACAATGGAGGTGAATATTGCAGTAAAGAGTTTGATAGGTACTATTCAGAGCATGGAATTCATAGAGAGAAGATAATTCCAAGAACACTGCAATAAAATGGTGTGTCAGAAAGGATGAACAGAACAATCATGGAGCGTGCAAGGTGCATGAGATTTCATGCAGGATCGCCTTTAGAATTTTGGGCAGATGTTGTAGATACTGTTGTTTATCTAATAAATAAAGGGCCTTCAAGTTCCTTGGATGGTGGTATTCCAGAGGAAGCATGGACAGGTAAAAAGGTAAAATACTCTTTTTTAAAGCCTTTTGGTTGTGAGGCCTTTGTCCATATTAATAAAGAAAATAGAACAAATCTTGAGGCAAAATCAAAGAAATGTACCTTTATTGGATATGGTGTTAATGATTTTGGTTATTTCTTATATGATTATGAAAATCACAAAATCATTAGGAGCAGAGATGTAATATTCAATGAAAAGGTATTGTATAAGAATCAATTGCAGGAAAAGAAACAAGAAAAAGAAAACGAATAATACACAGTTCTTGATGAGATCACAGAAAAGGTAAAGGTGCCTAAAAATAATAATGATCAAGAGCCACAACAACAACAACCACCACAACAACAACAGGCACCTCAAACACTTGAAAGTGGTGTTAGAAGATCTACCAGGATAAGTAGACCCCCTGAACGATACTCTCCTTCATTATATTATTTATTGTTGACTGATTCTGCTGAACCTGAATGTTATGAAGAAGCAATGCAGATTGAAAGTAGGAAGAAGTGGGAGCTAGCCATGGAAGAATAGATGGAATCCTTAATGCATAACCAGACTTGGGACTTAGTCAGGTTTCCTGTAGGTAAAACTACATTGCAGAATAAATGGGTTTACAGGCTGAAGGAAGAAGATAGAGGAAAACAGAGGTACAAAGCTAGACTTGTGGTGAAGGGGTTTGCACAAAAGAAAGGTATTGATTTTGATGAAATATTTTCTCCTATTGTTAAGATGACTTCAATCAGAACTATTTTAAGTCTTGTAGCAGTGGAAGATTTACATCTTGAACAGTTAGATGTAAAGACAACAATTCTCCATGGAGATTTGGAGGAAGAGATCTATATGGAGCAACTAGAAGGATATGAGGTCAAAGGGAAAGAAAAATTAGTGTGCAGGTTAAAGAAGAGCTTGTATGGCTTAAAACAGGCTATAAGGAAGTGGTATCTAAAATTTGACAAGTTGATGTCTGGACAAGTGTTCTGTAGATTAATCCGTCTTGCGGACAAGACCGATCTCTCTAGTACTAAAAGTAACTAGCAACAAACAACCAATTATACTAATCTCTCTCTAAGCATACAAGATTCATAAAAATGCTATATAGGTGTAAGGCCTACCTTATGTCCAGTGCTTGCTTGATCTCGTTGAAGTCCCTCATGCACTGAAGGAATGTTCCTCAATAAATCTGCTGTCACAAACAAGCAAAAAGATTACATAGCACCTGTATAGACATTATTATAAACCATACTCATCATAATGATCAAGGAATTTATGAAATAAACTATGAATAGACAGTTTAATGAGAGAAATGAGTATATTTGTATTAACTTCAAATAAAAGAAAACCTTTACAACCTGTGCCTTGATGTTGTGCAGGTCCTCCTGGGGTGCGAAGCAGGAATCTCTTCTAATTTGACAAGCATTGCACTCTTTGAATCAAGACGGATAAAGGAGAGTGATTTAACCTCACAGAAAGTCTTAGTTAACTGAGTCTGAAACTCAACAACATTTAACTTCAAATATCTTAAGGCTTGAAATCCCTTTGAGGCTACCCAAGGCCTCTTTTTATAGTGGAAAAGAGGAGGTTTTCTGTTCCAAATATGAAGGGATAGAATCCTCCTTCAAAGGGATTAGCTCCTTACATCAAGGGGTTAGCTCCATCAAGTGAGGGATGCATGAGCCTTCTCAAAGCGTATCCATTCCCGAAAATTCCCATCTAGAATCTTCTAGAATTCATCTGAAATCAACTTTTTATCTTTACTTTCTCGCCTTTTTGAGTTTTACAGAGGTCCGCACCCATAACAAAAAGAACGTGCGGTATGGTTCCGCAGGAGAGCTGAAATTTAGGTGCGGGACCGCAGGCAATGAATAGAGAAAGTGCGATACCAATGTTTAGGGGATTTTTAGGAACTTTTTTCTGATTTTGAAAGCTTGACATGAGGAGCTGATATGTTAGACTTGCAAAAGCAAGAAGTATGAGTAATAATGAGCTCATACTCATAGAAAAATGTTAGGATGATAGTTTTTAGTGTAACAAATTTCCCCCTAAAGTGTAAAGTCTGGAATAGATGAAGCTGAAGTCTGTCATATATGAAGAGTGCAGTACTTTATCATTTCAAAGATCTTCCTGTGGACACCCCAGTCGGAACCTGTAAAAACATTCAATGCAAAATATATACATATATATGTCATCACTGAGGTAGGCATTCCCATACTCAGATTAAAACTAACTAGAAACTAACTCAAATCGTTATGATACAGGAATGATTTTAATATTACATCAATAGCGTAGAAATAGCATGGACGCAGCCATCTGTAATGAATAGTCTACTGTATAATAATAAAACTCCTTGCAGCCTGAATGGTGGAAACTAGATCCAGGGTCTTGATTTCCGCATCTCGAACTAGTACAATTCTATCCATGTGAATCAATGTGTTGAAGTCGAACATGGTAGAAACCACTTGATTACCAGTCAATGATGTAAACTGTTAACAAGTGTGAGAGAAACCACCAGTAATGTCAATGGCTCTCAAAGTACTCAGTACAATCCATGAAATGTGAATGAATGAACTGAAGTCGAACATGTCACGGAATCATTCGATCGAAGGTCAATGATGCAACCTGTCGTCGAAGGCGAGAAACCTGCCATTGAGGCATGCAGATTTCAAGGTACTGACGATTTTTGGATCAACTTCCTAGATAATGTGTTGATGTCGATAGAAAGTGATCTGTCGTAGGCAAGCCCACAACACGAAATCATAGATCAAGTTTTGAAAATATATTGGCAAGGACTGACTCAGGGATGGTAAAAAATGGATGACAGATATTTTGCAGATGAATGGTTTATTTGAATTGTCCTCTTGAACACATAACGACACTGCAGATGGTTTGGTGACAATTGACCCAAAGCTAATACCCAGAAACCGGCTGAAAACTTTCAATATGGTTTGATTAACTGTTAGGCAAAGGATTTCCCCAACCCAGGTAAATAAAAGTGTCGTGCTCAAGAGTGGTTGACTGGATTTTCGAAAAATTTAAAATACAACAAACACGCCCATTTTTCTCTTTTTCCCCCACCATTTCTGGCAAGTACCTCTTTATTTTTGACAAGCTTGAGGAGGATAACATTTGCTTGATTATAAGCTCATCCTTCGGATGAGTCCAACTTAGTTTAAGATTCGAACCCTAAGAAGGAGTGGTTCGTTCCTGTTTGAAATTGAACAGGTCCTTTACTGTTAAATTTTAACGAGTCCAGTATAGGAGAAACTCGGTGTTTTTCAATTTTAGGGAGTCAGAAGAAAAAACTTAAAAAAACTCCATGGGTGTACTTTTTCGTAAATTTAGTCTCTCGAGCCCGAAAAAGGATAAAATAATGCGGGAGAGAACTCTATTGACCGTAATTAGTCAACGTATACCTTTTTCGTAAATAGTCCATTTCAGTCTGTAAAAGGGGTAAACTTATACTGAAGGGACGATTATTCATTTACTTTAACGAGTTCGAATAATCAAGTACTCGGCAATATTTTCATATTTAGAGAGTCTAAAAAGGGCTTAAAAGAGGACTCAAGATTTCACTTTTTCAGTAAGTTTTAATGAGTTCGAAAAAGGGATAAAAATGTACTCCTATGGCCGACCTTCAATTTAATTTACGAGTAGGAAAGGACAGAAAGAACTTGGCATTTTTATATGTTTTACGAGAATGAAAAATAGCAAAATGATCTCGGGATTTTCATGAGTTTAACGAGTTTTGAAAATAACCAAAATTGACTCCAATATTTCGCTTTTTCGTAAAATTTTTGAAAGAGTCCGAAAAAGTGATAAAAGTATGCTCTTTGTTGAAAAATGATCAGCTTTCCTGAAAAATCCAGTTTCTGCACAAAAACTTGAAACATTACACATACCTGTTTAAGATAAGTAAAAATGCTTTCAAAAATACCCTTTTTAAAGTGAAAAATAAATAAATTAAAAATTCATCCATTCGAAAAAACTTATAAAAAGGACTTTTTCAATTTCATTTTTACCGTTCAGTTCCAGAGTGAAAGTAAAAAGCTTTTGGGTAAGAAAGTTCCTGTGAAGATTCTAGAAAATCTGTCCGTTGGAATCGAGAACCGTCAGTCCCAGGTAATCCACAACCTCTCAATCTTGTTTTTCATCCGTTTCAAATTTGCTTTTAGGCTTTAGTTTGTATTTTTGGGGCAAAAAATGGTTTAAAAGTTCGCCCGCGGGGTCCGCAGGTGCAACACACGTTACCTGCAGACCCCGACTTTTTTCTATAAGGAAAAGGTCGTGGGTTCCGCACTCGGCACACAGTACGTGTGCGTATCTACGCACTGTTTACAAAGCGTAGGTGCGGTACCCGCGCGGTTGGATTTAAAACATTCATTTCTCATTTGTTTCCCAAAAAAATTCAAATAAGATTGTTCTAATTTGCCTTTTTATGCATTGTAGGATTGACAAGATGCTGATCCGGCGAGAACGTGAGCACGAGGAAGTGGATGAAGCCGTAATACTCCATTTTCCCACACAACAGGCATTAAAAGCATGTGGCTTGTACAAATTTTGGGCCATCTCAGGCATGAGGGCACAAGTAGAAGTCCTGACATGGTTGGTGAACAGATGGAATGTGCAGGACCAGTGCTTCTTTATTGGCGGCCACCGGCTCGAAATTGAGCTAGAGGATATATATTTCTTAACTAGTTTTTCCAAGAGGGGTGAACAAGTTTCTTTGTTTGGGACTAGGCCAAGTGGCCAGTCTGTCGCTAGTCTCCAACTAGAATTCTGCAATTACCAGGCAAATCCTCGGGACAAACGGATTGATATAAAACACATCATCCGTCCTAAATTGAAAGTTATTGCTTTTATTGTTACCAAACTGTGTGGGAGTGTTGCGCTTCATGTAGCTACCGGTTCCCAAATGCGTATTGCCGTGGACTGTTTTCACGGCACCATCTTTAACTGGTGTGAAGTTGTGTTGGCTAATGTAAAAGGCCAACTAACCAGAGCAAAAAATGGGAAACTGAATAACTTTGGATACAGATCCATCGTTGTTTCTTTTTCTCTAGAGAGGATCCCCATGTTAGCTCCACAGAGTATTGCTGTTGATGCCGGTCGACTTCGAGAACCGAGGATGGTTCGTTGGTCCGCATTGATGGCTCGTCATGCTATTGAGATTGTGCGATTTCCTTCTTCATATTTTCGTTGGCTGGATCACCAACTTTTTGTGATAGAGGATTTTCCATACACTGGGATAGATTTTCGCGGCGATCGAGAGATGGTTCTCCCAGTAGGGGAACAGTGGGATGACTCAGGTACAATCATTTTTCAACGTTTGCTAAATCCTAATTTTTTTATTTTTTATCGTCTTGAAAACTAATAACCAAAAATTTTGAATGCAGATGTGGGCCCACGACGACCAGCCCATCTCCAACCTTATGACAAAAAACAACCAGTTGCAGTTGCACCAGCCCCAGCCCCAGCAGGCCAATCAGCGAAAATTTTGACTGATTTAGAGCATCATCTAGAGCATTTGACTCTAGATATTCCAGAGACGAGCATAGATGACATTCCTCTCAGGTTGCAGAGATATGTGATTGGTGTTCCAGGACCTTTTAGGAGGTTCCTATGTAAGGTGGCCCGAGCATTGGTTTCTTATCGTGATCACCATCAGTGATGGGATGATCGTTTGTAGACTCATATTTTGACTTTTGTGTTATTATTTTTGCTGATCATAAGGTGTTTCCAACCTATGATCGAAGACGATGTATATATTTTTTGAAAACTCTTCTATACTATGATATATCACTATTTACCAGCTAGCTGTGTACATGTTATGAATGCGTTTGATTTACTATTTTGATTATTGCAAATGTCTATTTATCATACTAGAAGCAATTGCATCTGCTAATGTATTCAAATGTATTGGAATATGCTGATATTCAATGTAATCAAATTCACGTTCCAAGAGATGAACTCTTAAAAATAACCGTAATAACACTGGATTTCTAATGGTATAAACTCTGTTAAGTTGTAATACAACAAGTTCAGAATCCAACCTAACAATCAAACTCCGAATTCAAAATGATATGGATTCAGACAATAACTCAATCACTGCACTATACTCGGCAATGTTATTCGTTGTTTGACCAAGGCTTACCCCATGCATGGATACTAACTCGTCAGAGGGTGAATAGATAACCCAAGCTGCGGAAGAAATGTTTCGTATACTACGACAAGCACCATCAGCAAAACCAATGTAGGTTTGAAGAGACGTCAACATCTGCAATATCAAGAGTAAAACTCAGATAAGCAGGAATAGTGATAAAAACACACTCTCTAAACTAGGCACACTTTTCTAATCTAAAACACACCAACAGTAAAGAAATCTAAACTAACAAAATCTCCACACCACATTTAAGCATAATATCTCTTTAGATAGAGCCCATTTCTGGGTTTATCCAAAGGGACACCGTCAAAATCTATCAACTCATAGGCCCCTTTTGCTAACTTTCGTTTAACAATGTAAGGACCATGCCACATAGGCACGAATTTCCCAGCTCCTAGTTTGTCGTTAGCTTGATCATAAAGTAAAACTAGGTCTCCTTTTGAAAAATTTCGAGGGGTCACACTTCTATCATATTGAGCTTTAATCCGTTTAACATGAGCTTCGTTTGCTATTGCAGCATTTCGTCGATTCTCATCTAACTGAGCTAAGTACAAAAAATGTTTCTCCTCTTCAGACGTAGCTGGAAGTAATTATACAACTAATTTTAGTGATGGAATTTCGCATTCAATCGGTAACATAGCTTCCAAACCGTAAACTAGTTGGAAAGGAGTGAAACCCGTTGATGTTTTGACTGAGGTTCGATATGCCCAAAGCGCTGAAAATAACATGGAATGCCAATTCGTCTTGTGAATACCAATGATTCGTTTGATCATGGTGACTAAAACTTTGTTAATGGCTTCAACCAGACCATTGGCTTGCGGATAATACGGAGTGGAACTATCGTGGCGCAAGCCAAGTTGGTCTATCAGTTCAGTCATCATGACATTCCGAAAATGACTTCCATGATCCGTAATAATAGCTTGAGGAACACTGAACCTAGCAATTATGTAATTAAATACGAAAGTTGCAGCAGTCTTGCCGTCAGCTGAAAATGTAGGCATCGCCTCGGCCCATTTTGTAAAATAATCTACTGCTAAGATAATATAGGCATGCCCCCCGGCCGAGTGAGGGTTACATGTAATAAAATCGATACCCCATTTGGCGAAAGGACCAACAACAATTATAGGGTGAAGAGGAGCGGGTGGCGCGCGCATTTTTCGATCAAAAATTTGACAGTTGTGGCATTTCCGAACCGCATAAATACAATCTTTGAACAACGTTGGCCAGAAATAACCTGCACGCAATATCTTTTGGGCTGTGGCATACCCAGACATATGACCGCCACATGCTCCAGAATGGCATTCATTTAACACCTTTTCAGCTTCTTCAAGAGTTAGACAACGTCGGAAAACAGAATCCGCTCCACGTCGATAAAGTGTATCACCAATGATATTATACTGTTGGGATTGGAAGCGTATTTTCCGTCACTGAGTTCGTGAAATGTCAGGCCGAAAAGATTGGGTTTGGAGATAAACAATAATATCCCCATACCATGGATCAAGTGTACTGATAAGAAACAAAGATTCGTCCACAATGGACTCTTCTGCCACTGTTTCAGTATCAGTAGAGGGAAAATCGCACATCAGTTCCGCAAATACCAAAGATTTATTTGCCTTGGATTTTTCAAATTCCAAGTCAAATTCCTGCAGGATAACTATCCATTTGGAATATTTGCCCCCTAGCAATTGTTTGGTCAAAATATACATCATAGGGTTGCAATTAGAAATTACCATGGTTTTACGTAACAAGATGTAATGTCTAAAACGTTGGACAACTTGAACAGCTGCCAAGGCCAATTTCTCCACATGTGTGTATTTTATTTTAGTCGGATGCAGATTCTGACTAAGATAATAAATCACTTGTTCATTATGAGATTCATCTTCCTGAACTAGTACCATCCCAATGGTGGAATGAGAAGCAGCGAGGTACAAAATGTAATCTTGGTTGTAGTTGGGAGGATGCAGTAACGGTGCATGGGTCAACGCGTGTTTAAGTGCATCAAAATATCGATCAGTGATCTCGTCCCAAAAGAACGGGATGTTCTATTTCAACAACCGGGTAAAACCCTTTGTAAGCTCAGCATAGTTAGGAATAAACCTTCGTAAAAAGTTTGCTTTCCCCTACAAACTTTGGAGTTGGCGTAAAGTCGAAGGAGGAGGAAATTTAACAATGGCTTCGACCTTCGATGGATCGACGCGAATGCCTGCTTTCGAGACAATAAATCCCAGTAATCGACTTGATTCTACGCAGAAAACACATTTATGCAGATTTAGCCTTATCCGATAATGCCTACATCTCATAAAAATTTCTCGTAAATGAGTGAGATGGTCGGCCGTACATGATGAATGAGTAGGTAAATCATCGAGATATGGCTGGACAATGTGCTTAATGTTATGAAATGCATAATACATAGCCCGTTGAAAAGTTGATCCAACGTTCTTTAATCCAAAAGGTAGTTTACAATAAGCAAACGTTCCCCACGGACAAATAAAAGTTGTTTTCGGTTGATCAGCAGGGAGTATGTTTATTTGATTGTAGCCGGAAAAGCCATCCATGAAGGAAAACAATTCACTGCCAGCACAATCATCAATTATTTGATCGATATAGGGAGTTGGATAATTATCTTTTGGACACGCTCGATTAATATCCCTATAATCGATACATACTCTAATTGTTCCTTGTTTTTTAGTCACAGGAACAATATTCGATACCCAATCTGTTAAAGGAATTGGATAAATGAATCCTGCACGAAGTAATTTTTCAACTTCTGCTTTAATAGCAGCAGCTTTTCTAGGATGAATTTGACGTAAGCGTTGACGAACAGGTTTAGCATCCGGGTAAGTCTTAATTTCATGTACAACGATTGATGGATCAATTCCTGGCATTTCTTCATAGGACCAGGCAAACACATCACGTAATTCTTGAAATAGGGCTTTATAAGCTTTAATTTCATCTTCAGTACAACAAGCACCTATATGAATGTTTTCAATTATTCCTGGTTTTACTGAAATGTCAATGGGAACCGTTCGAGATATATTTTCCAAATTTAACTCAGAATCAGGATTTTGCAAAGGATTCTGCGGTTCTTTAACATATTAAACAGTAAAAATTGAAGCGAAATCATCTTCAAAATGATCTAGCTCAGGTAAAAATGAAGATCGATGATGTAGATCTTCCCATGGTAAATCATCAACAGACAAAAACTCACGAATTTGCTCATATGTATGAACAAGTTCAGGAAATGTCGTTGTAACTGAACTAGATATAGAAAGTGATTCCTCATGGATCCCATTCATTGGATCAGTTTCGGTTGAAGAGGGGTTGGAAAGTGACTGCACAGCCTGATACGCAATTTCAAATGGACTCAAAGGCATCATGCCATCAAATGAATCAATCTCGGATTCGGAAGGTACGATCCAAGGATCATCAAACATAACAGTGTCTAACGAAATCATGTGAATATTTGCAGTAGAAGGCGATACGTTAGGAGGAGGAAAGGAAAAATTTCCTAGTAAACTAGAATCTTTAATCAAACCCACTCCAACATCCTTATAAGGGATAGCCGTTTTACCAACATGCTAGATTGTTTCTATAGAGGCTTGGTCAGACGAGAAATAAGTTAACTGATCTATTGTCACGATATTTCCTTGATATGGAAATTTTATGAGTCGAAAGACCGAAGAAACAACAGCAGTCATAGCATAGGACCAACTAAGACCCAGAAGAAGGTTGTAATCTAGAGGGGCATCAACCACTTCCACATCTAGATTAACAATTTTACCTTCGACCCCTATGGGTAAATCCTGCAAAATACCAAAAGGTTGAAAACCTCGACCATCAAAAGCCTTTAGAATTGTCGGAGATTGGTTAAGTGTAGGAGAACCAAGCGATTTCCAACACTGAATCGACATAATACACGTTGAAGCTCCCTCATCAATCACAGTCCAAAAGATTGGTCTGTTTTTTACTAACACTGGAATCTGGAAAGCCATATGGTGAGGTAGGCGAGGTGTACTATTTTCTAAATCGAAGATTATAAGGTTAGAATCCTGAACATCGACAGCTCCTATGGCAGACAATAATAATTTACGCTGTGCTGGACATGATTGCAGCACTTCCAAAGCCGACATTGCTGAAGGAGAAACAACTAAGTCTTCAACAATGTTGTAATTTTGAGCAGCTCTCGCGTGTGGATTGAAAGCTGATTTACGAAGAACACCTTTAGCAGGCGGTTTTATTATTAAGTTTGGATTTTGTTTCTCGATTTGTAGCTGACCAGAAACAAGAGGAGGTGTAGTTTATGTGTTTCCATTAGAAGATTCTGCTTCTTTACCATCAACAGGATTCTTAGAACCGTAATCTTGTGATCGCGTCGCAACCCTTACATGAGACATCATCATAATAGGATCTTCTAAAGTAGTCGAGGAAGAACCAATCATCTTACTATCTTGAATTGGAAAAGGATCCTTCAAGACAACAGGTTGTTGCGATCCTTTAACGAATTTTGTAACTTCAGCTCGATATGGAAATTCTTTCGTGAAATGATCTTGTTCACAAATGAAACAAGGATAGCGAGGTTTACGTTTTTCGTCATTGGATTCATCTTTATCAGTTTTCTCTTTCGAATTCTTTTTGTTTTTATTCTTCCCTTTATTTTTACCACCGGATTTAGATTTGGTCGTAGATGTCTCTATGACATGAATATCGGCAGAAACTTCAGGGGAAGATTCTCCTTTCGGGGAATCTGGTAAAGTTATAATAGGAGAAGAATTATTTGAAGATTTCTTCTTGCTTTTAGAATTGACTGTACCAATCATACCGTCAGCGGCATGAGACCCTGAAGGAGCTGCAGCTATTTGACCTTGCTTTGGAAGATCGGGAATTTTCTCATGTAAAGTACCTGACTGTGTATATACGAGGTCAAGGTACTGAGCTTGGGCAATTACTTGCTCTTCAGTAACAACACTAGCCTTAGCTACATCTTCAGTGATCTTGGGTAACAATGATTTAACAAACCATTCTGCCAAAATTTGATCCGGAATATAAACTTTCACCAAACGCCTTCTACGTCGCCATTCATGAATATGATCAGAAATGTACGTGGACGTAGATTGTTTTAGCGAAGTTAATAATTTCGTGCCATTGTTGTATCTGACAGGCAACTGAAAATGAGTCAAGAAAGCAGTTGCTAACTGACTAAAGTTATGAAACGAGCCTCGTGGCAACTCAATGTACCATTTGGCTGCAAAACCTATGAGAGTTCTTTGGAAAAGACGTAAATGAATCGAATCATCAATGATTGAATTAGATGCACACCAAAGGTGATAAGTCATAACATGATTCGATGGATCCTCTCCTGACTTACCTTCGAATTTTGGTATATCACTGGGCAACTTATGAGGCATTGGCGGCCAGTTTTGATAATAAAAAATGGGATCATTCGTAAGGCGCGTCAAATCAGCTAAGTCCAAAGTTGCGATAAACGGTAGTTGACGGTTAGGGTCGCGAAAACCTTGAGAAGCCAAAGTAGATTCAGGAGGCGGATGCCCAGGATAACTAGGAATCAGATTTGCATTAGGTATTGTGTAACCTCCTGGAAAACCGGGATGAACCGGACCATATTGAGGTTGTTGATAAGTATAACCAGGGTACGGTTGATACTGATAGTTTGGATTCTGTACATAGGGACCAAATTGCGGTTGTCCCTGGTACGGTTGATATGTAAATTGAGGTTGAATTGTAACAACTGTACTTGTACCAGCTTGTCCTGCAGGCATCTGAACTGTAGTCTGAATAGAAGATACTGACTGAGGTACAGAGACTTGAGGGATTTGCATGGATACAGGGATAGAAGAAGTCAGAGCTACAGATACTCCTGAAACAGGTGTGACAGGTTGAACAGACGTTGCAGCAGTTGCAGCAGTTTGAGGCGGAGTCTGAGGTGTACTAGGCCCAGTCTGCTGAACTGAACTAGCTGCAGGAGTTTGAATAGCTGGCTGAACAGGTTGCTGGGTTGGACCAGAAACCAAAGGTTGTCCAGGTTGATAAGGCATCTGCACATTAGGCTGCAAAGGCTGTTGATATTGGGACGGATCCCACACCATAGTTCCGGGGTATTGTCCCATAGAAGGTTGAACGTAAGGACCAAAACCTGGTTGAACATAGGGTTGATAAGTAAGTGGTAAATTTCTGACTCCTTGAATAGATGGTTGACCAGAAGGCTGTTGGAAACCTTGAATTGGGTACTGACCTTGAGGTTGATAACCTTGAGGCGCGTACTGAGGCTGGGGTTGATAAGGACCCTAAGGAGCATATTGTGCTTGGGGTTGACCTTGAGGTATGTACTTTCCTTGAGGTTGATAACCCTAAGGTATGTACTGTCCTTGGGGTTGTCCCCCAAAATAATATGATTCCACAGTTTGTCCTGGGAAAAGCTACCTTGAGGTTGTGCCCCAGGTGGTAATTGACTACTTGAAGGTTGCCCTCCAGGCGATAATTGACTTCCCTGAGGTTCCCTCCCAGGCGGTAACTGACTTCCTTGAGGTTGCCCCCCAGGTGGTAACTGAATACCTTGAGGTTGCCCCCCAGGTGGTAACTGACTGCCTTGAGGTTGAGGATTCGGAATATTACCAGACATCATAAAAATTTTCTCTGCGTTCGACGTTTCAATGTTAAATCCGTTAAGACCAAATGATAACACATTTTCAATTGGTCGAGGAGATGCTCCCGAGAAACTACCAGACAAAGAATGATATCCCGAAGGAACAGAAGGACCACCGTGTAAAAATGATTCTGGTGTTTGAGAAAACATGGATGACTCTCCTACCATAAAAGATGACGGATAATAACCTCTGGGTGTAGGATGAAATGGAATTCGAGGTGGATAAAAAGCAAGACCCGGATTCTCTAAAAAGTTCGTTAAAGAGAGATACCAAGGATCAGTTCGAATGGGGCTGTAGAAAATAGATTCACGCTCCCTAAGATTTAACGATTGTGGGGAGTCGGGAAGAGATATATCTTCGTCTGGATTAATAAGTTCTTCAATAGAAATAAGTCCAGATGGAAGATCGTCAGTGACAATATTTCTTACCCTAGGTGAACCTGGATCGCTAGAAGTTGGTGTAATAAATCCTGAGGATGTTTCCAAAATAGAAGATTCAGTTTCAGGTTCGTTAGATAATTCACCAGAAGGAGAAATACTTCCAGTAATTTCAGAAACTGAAATCGGTTCTTGAATGTATTTTGTTGTAGGTATTTGATGATCAGGATGTATAACTATAGATGAAATTCCAATTTTCGTTGATCTAATTCTACTACTACTGGATGATACCAGAGCACGAAGCCCTTCAAGTTGACTTGGTGAATATTCAGGGGGTTTCCCTTGTATTCTCCAGGATTGTTTCGGCAATTCCGCCACGATTAAAAATTATCTAATCACACACAAACAAAGAAAAATTTCAATGAAAACACCTAACGTCTCTAAGAAACAAACAATTGAATCATACGCTTAAAAATCTAGGAGTTCAAACCACACACAAACAGTAACTTTCCCCACTAAAAACACTAGTTGGTGATGAAATCCAACTTAGTAGAGTTTTAACACGAAAAGGGCGGTTGGAACAGTTACCCCGACAACCTGCTTAATGAAACAGACCGGTGCAAGTTTCTCCACTATACCATCTCGAGTGAAGATAACCCTCTAGAGAGTCCAAGTGAGTCTAGCCGACGTCTGCTCCAGGTACAATGGGATCTTCCCTCCACCGTCACCTTAGGAAAAAATCCTAAAGATTATGGCCTCCAAGGTTACCAACAGAAACAAATATACCTGGGGGAACAGTCTACGATCCGACACACATGCAAGGGCAGAGTAACGAAGCTCAATCCCCTTGAAGGCCCCTTGAAATAATCCAAGGTATGCCAAAAAGTGACCCCAGGCTCCTCGACAATGGTATATCCGAGGTTTATCATTATTAATACGTGTATATCTTCTATCATTCCTAATGAGGAAGGATTGATTACCCCACTGGTTCAGATATGATCTCGTGCTTAACTCCTTTAGGAGGAGCTTCCCAGAGCATAGATGCAACAATTGGAATTCTTCCTACCGCAAGATTTGTCTACTTGTTTGTTTTAGCTATCTTGGAGAGTTAATTACTCCCTACTCCAAGATACTAGCCTAAGCTATGTTGGTGATAAGAGCCCTAGAAATAAAAGATTAGTAGATGAATTTTAATTAAGCGTTACTTTTATGAGCTGTTTCTTAAGTCAATGGGTGCGGAAATGAAACTTTGGATGATGTGAAGACTCGATTTCCAAAAGACACTAAAATGCACCTAGAATGATAATCAATTCTTCTTCTTTCAATGAACTTCTATCTAAGAAAGAGTTGGAGAATGCAATTCTTTTAATAAACAATTCCTTCTTTAAACATGAAGAATAATTGAAAGAAAATATTTGGTCTTTCCAACGATGATATATATCAAGCTCATAAAAAAACCCTTTTTCTTTCCAAACTTGAAGCTACAAAACAATTTTTCTTCAAAAGAAAGTTATAAAAATTAAAAAATTACTCAAAACTACAAAATCTAATCTTGAGAACTATGATTTTAAACAATCTAAATTGAGTAAAATTTTTAAGATTTTTTGAAGAATGTTTTCCTTAGTTGTTCAGCAAACTAAGAGTCTATTCGTTTAGAATAACAAACAGATCAAAAGCACTCAAAATATGTTTTTTTTTATAAAAAATGAAATTCAAAACTTTCAACCAAGTTTTTCGAAGATTCACAAAGAAACAAAAAGCTCTATTTCTCAATAAAGGATGTTTTCACAATCAAGTCAGATTCAAAAAGACAAAAAGAGATCAATGTAATCTTAGATACTTCAAACTGTCAAAGCTTCGAATCACTACAAAGACTAAGCGAAAAACAATCCAAAATGCAAAATCTTCTAGAAAATCATCAAAACATCAATACTGTTGGAGTTCATTCACAAAAAATTCTTGACAGAAACAATAATCAATCTGGGCAGAAACCAAAGAGCTAAATACAAATAAAAATAAACTAGAGAAAGAAATCTAGAAGTTTTCTAAAATTTTCACAGGGTCCGCAGGCAACCAGTATTGATAGGTGCGGTCCCGCACTGTATTCTTTACAGAAAGTGTGATCCTGCCCGCACTGTCAAAATAAACCAGAGTGTGGTCCTAGGAAAAATTATAGAAAAACTTAAAATATTTCTAAATTTTCAAAAATAGGGAAAATATAAATTACCCAGACAGATATGTATCAATCAAAAACCAGGAAAAATGTTTCCTCAAATCAAAAATAAAAGAGAACCAAAAACAACAAGTTCTTTCCCCAGTATGGTCGCCATTTTTTTGTGTAGATTAATCCGTATTGTGGACAAGACCGATCTCTCTAGTACTAAAAGTAACTAGCAACAAACAACCAATTATACTAATCTCTCTCTAAGCATACAAGATTCATAAAAATGCTATATAGGTGTAAGGCCTACCTTATGTCCAGCGCTTGCTTGATCTCGTTGAAGTCCCTCGTGCACTGAAGGAATGTTCCTCAATAAATCTACAGTCACAAACAAGCAAAAAGATTACATAGCACCTGTATAGACATTATTATAAACCATACTCATCATAATGATCAAGGAATTTATGAAATAAACAATGAATAGACAGTTTAATGAGAGAAATGAGTATATTTGTATTAACTTCAAATAAAAGAAAACCTTTACAACCTGTGCCTTGATGTTGTGCAGGTCCTCCCGGGGTCCGAAGTAGGAATCTCTTCTAATTTGACAAGCATTGCACTCTTTGAACCAAGACGGATAGAGGAGAGTGATTTAACCTCACAGAAAGTCCTAGTTAACTGAGTCTGAAACTCAACAGCATTTAACTTCAAATATCTTAAGGCTTGAACTCCCTTTGAGGCTATCCAAGGCCTCTTTTTATAGTGGAAAAGAGGAGGTTTTCTGTTCCAAATATGAAGGGATAGAATCCTCCTTCAAGGGGATTAGCTCCTAACATCAAGGGGTTAGCTCCATCAAGTGAGGGATGCATGAACCTTCTCAAAGCTTATCCATTCCCGAAAATTCCCATCTAGAACCTTCTAGAATTCATCTGAAATCAACTTTTTATCTTTACTTTCTCGCCTTTTTGAGTTTTACAGAGGTCCACACCCATAACACAAAGAACGTGTGGTATGGTTCCGTAGGAGAGCTGAAATTTAGGTGCGGGACCATAGGCAATGAATAGAGAAAGTGCGATACCAATGTTTAGGGGATTTTTAGGAACTTTTCTCTGATTTTGAAAGCTTGACATGAGGAGCTGATATGTTAGACTTGCAAAAGCAGGAAGTATGAGTAATAATGAGCTCATACTCATAGCAAAATGTCAGGATGATAGTTTTTAGTGTAACAACAAGGTTATACTAGATGTCACTCTGATCATTGTGTTTATCTGAAAAGGAAAAATGATGGCAACTATATTATATTGTTATTGTATGTAGATGACATGCTTGTTGTAGGGTCTAACATGCAAGAAACAAATATTCTCAAAATAAAATTGGCAAATTCATTTGCAATGAAGGATTTGGGAGCTACAAAAAAAATCCTTGGTATGAGAATAACTAGAGATAGGAAAAATCACAAATTAACACTATCTCAGAATGAGTACATACAAAAGGTGTTGAAAAGATTTAATATGCAGAATGAAAAACTAGTTGGTGCACCTTTTTCTAGGCATTTCAAACTTAGTAAGGAGATGTGCCCCAATACCCAAGAAGAAATGGACTATATGTCTAAAGTTCCATATGCATCAGTAGTTGGAAGCTTAACGTATGCAATGGTCTGCACAAGGCCTGATATTGCACATGCAGTGGGAGTTGTAAGTAGGTACATGAACAATCCAGGAAAAGAACATTGGATGGCAGTAAAATGGATTCTCAGATATTTGAGAGGTACCACAAATCAAGCAATATGCTTTGGTGGTTCAAACATTTCTCTACAGGGATATGTTAATGCAAATATGGCAGGTGATAGAGATAACAGGAGGAGCACTATAGGATATTTATTTACTGTAGGTGGAACAGCTGTCATTTGGGTTTCAAAAATCCAAAGTGTTGTTGCACTTTCAACAACAGAAGCAGATTATGTTTTTTCTACAGAGGCTAGTAAAGAAATGATTTGGCTACAAAGGTTTATGGATGAATTGGGTAAGAAGGATGATATGGGCATGTTATAAAGTGATAGCCAAAGTGCCATTCATCTTGCAAAGAACTCAGCATTTCATTCCAGGACTAAACACATATATCTCAAGTACCATTTCATACGGTCAGTATTGGAAGATGGACAGTTGAAGCTGGAAAAGATACACACTATCTAGAATTCTGCAGATATGCTAACAAAAGTTGTAACCAGGGAGAAACTGAGAACATGCTCAGTTTCAATTGGTCTTCAAGGATGACAATGAAGATGATAAATATTTAGGTCCAAAGATGAGTCATTGTCCAGCAAATGAAGCAGTGGTGGAGTTCCTACAATCAGTCTCCAAGTGGGAGATTGTTGGGTGTGGAGCCTGATCATCTTGTTTATTTTGTATCATAGCGTTGGACCCCTATAACTTAACAGGGGCGGCAACCCCGCCCGAAATTAAATGTTGCCTGGGGGGTCCAGGGGGGTGGCTGCGACTCCTGGCGGGGGGTTTCATGGGCAGCACCCTGAAAGCTAAAAACAGATGTAAAATTTCCTTGTAAAAGTATAGTAATTTCTAGTCAATCTGGTTCATTCATTAGGCAGATGATCTGACGGTAGAAGTTATGTTTAGTTTAGGGTTTTTTTCCCTAGAAGGCAACCCCTCGCTTGTATGAGAATATTGTATTGTGGCTGTGTGTTGTATGTGTATTCTCGGAGCCAGAAATAGATAGGGAGACTGTGAGAGAGAACAAAGGATATTACAACAGATCTACTGTAGGTTGTGTCTCTTCATTTTGCTAGATAATAGAAAGGAAGTACTGGCTGTTCGGGGTGGACGTAGCCCAAACTGGGTGAACCACATATATATGTGTCTCTCTGGTTTTATGTGTTTTGTGTGCTTGTGATTTCCGCATATTTTATGTGTTTCATTGCTCTGTAATATTTAATGTTCTAACAATAACTTAGGGGGAAATGATGATTGTAAAGAGTGTACTAGCAAGGACCTACTATGGGTGGTCCTAGATGAAGCTTTCATCATTGAAATGATAGTTTGGTCTATGAAGGAGATTAAAAAATGATAAATTTTCATTTGGGACAATTGTATGATCATTATTCTTTGAGAATATCCCTACCATATGTCCACATGTGCAGATCTATGATGGGGGCCCATAGGATCCCAAGATGCATCACTGGGGGAATATACTGTGACATGGTGGAGGAGGGGGAGCCAAACGGGTATTCCAACTTGATATTTTTACTCATTGGGACTATATTCCATTACACATAAACGATTATCCATATAGTGGAATGAAATTTTAGGGGGTCCCAATCTACCACTACTGTCAGGATGAGTATGGGGTCTAGATGGCAAGTAATAGTTGTTATATTTTGGTTGCATATATAGTTAAAAAAATGTATGTATATGGTACTAATTTCTAAACTTATAGTATACATATATAGCATAGGTGAGGTGGACAAGATATGCAGGACGAGTCGTAGCATCTAGGGTTGCAGATCAATGAGGTTCGACATCACAATAAAGACCAACTAGTGATGCGCTACTGGAGAATCTTCGATGTAGATTTTACTTGCTACCGACCAGGGTGACAGATAACATATGAAATGAGTTATAAGAGCAATATACAAATGTGTTCATTGAGCTTCCTCTGAATGGCGAGGTATCACGAGCTGCATAGTTATGGATGGTCAGGCAGTTAGAGACTTATGAGAGGGTGGAATGGACCCACTGGCACGAGATCCACCATAGGAAAGTGATTTGGCATAGGGACATGTGGGCCCCTATTTTTCGTATGTAACATGATATGGGCATGACAAATGTATTTAGAGTAGGAGACTCCAAACATTATATGTTGGATATTATGATACATAATATTGCTATGCATCCTTTTGTGACAATTGTGGTTAACCATTTGTTTATGCTATGGATTTATTATTTTATATGCATGTGATAAATTAAAATATAGAATGCTATTTGTAATGGTATATATAGTTCTTTTTTTCTCTAGGAGCTTGAGTGAATTTAATGGATTCAAATTATCATGCCAAAATCTTAACTTGTAGATATTTTCTAAATAGTACAGGATTACACACATGATAGATTTCATTCAATTGCATGACAAGTAGAAAGGGATCAAGAAAAGCATGAAGGTGGAGGATGAGATGATTAAGGGCATAAGCTAACAAACCTATTACTGCATCATATTCAACCTGGTTATTGGTGGCATATACAATGTAGATGCCCTTGAAGTGGACTAACGAATGCAAATGAGTGAAAATGTCCCAAGTTGTTGACACTATATTCTTGGAGAAGTGACTCGCACCATCGACATAACCGATATGTGGTGCAGGATCCATCTAAAATATGCAAGAAGTCAATGATTGAGATGATGTTGGATGTGAGCTACCTAAATGTAGAAAATAAAAAAGGACATGAATTTCAATGGGAAATTCTACGGGTAACATTTCTTCACATAGAGTTCATTGCGAGGGTTAGGAAGGTTTTCGCCTTTTTCACCCTCTAAAAGGTATGCTATCTTTCCCAAACACTTATGAACGATGTAAGTACCAAGCCATAATGTTTTAAACTTCCCATGTCCCAAGACATCATGATATTGGTCATAGACAAGAACAAGGTCAACTTCATGAAAGGTAAGAGGGTGGACTTTACAGACTTTACGGTCATACTGAGCTTTGGTGCACTTTTTAGCCACTTCAATGGTTTGCAATGCAACACGACAGTATTCATTGCCTTTCTCAAGAAGATGAGTCTTTGTTATAAAGGTTGGGTTTCCGGGAGGAATTTGATAAGAAGGTGGAGTGAGGTGATTTCACAGCCGATTGGTAATACTGCCTCCTGTCCAAAAAGAAGGTGGAAAGGAGTGAACCCGATGGAATTTTTTACAGAGGTTCTATAGGCCCACAATTCAGGGACGAACATAAGGTGCCAGTTGGTCTTGTGTTTATTCATCATCCTCTGAAGCATAGTTTTAAGAATTTTACTAACAACTTCAACTTAGACATTTCCTTAGGGGTAATAAGACAAGGAATATTGGTGTTCGAAGCCCAATAGTGAGGATATATCATGCAATATCTCAGCTTCAAAATTTCGACCATGGTCAAAAACCAATTGATTCGGAACCCAAATCAAGCGATAACATGGTTAAATAAGAATAAGGATGCAGTAGTTGTGGTGTTATTGAATCTAGGCATGTATTCATCCCATTTAGTGAAATAGTTGATGAACATGATAATATACTTATGGATATTAGTAGACGGAGGTTGAAAACCCATAAATCCAATAACCCATTTATAGAAAGGACTGATGACAACATGGAGGGGAGAAGGTGGAGCTCGAGCCTTGGGGGTGTATAATTGAAAATCAGAACAATGTTTGACAGCCTCAATGCAATTTCCAAGGATAGAAGGCCAAAAGTATCTGGTGTGCATGATTTTCTAGGTAGGGGCCATTCTGGAGAGATGACCACCACAAGCACCACCATGATAGGAATTGAGCACTTTCTCAGCTTCAACATGGGTGAGACGATGATGGAGGACAGTGTCAACACCACAATGATAAATATCATCACTGATGAGGAGATAGAGAGGGGCTTGATTTAAAATTCATCGTTGATCGTCACGAGTAAGATGGGGGGAAAATTTCTAGGTTTAAAAATAGGTGAGGATGTCTCCATACCAAGGATAATCCAAGGCTATGGAGAACAAGTTTTCATCAGGAAGGTCATCATTTATGGGCAGATCTAATGCACTAGTAGGAAATTCATAAATGAATTTAGCTAGTGCTAAACATTTCTTACTCTTGCAGGTGACAAATGTTGAATTCTTAGTTAAACTGAGAGGGGGGGGGGGGGTGAATCAGTTTAACACATATATGAGCTTTTTAAATTTTTCATCATTAATTCTGACTTACTTTTATAATCAACCTTGAGCAGCAGACAGTCTTGTATGATGCGGCAAGTATTAAATTAATGTGACTTCAAACTTATTATGGGAGCGGCAAACATTAAGAAAGTTTGGTAAATCATCCGGTACACAAACAACACAGATAGAGAACGTCCCCTAAAGTAGGAAACCCATAAGGAGAAAACTACATCTTATTATTGTTGTGATGCAAAAACAAGCTCAACTCTCTCACCACTATTTTCTACGAGGCAGGCCTACAGGCACCAACCTCCAGTCACATAGCTGCAGCTTGCGAGGCTCCAACTCCCTTCAATTTTCTGTAGGCACCAACCTACAGGAGGCTCCAACCTCAATCAGCTACAACTGACAGCTATCAAGCTTCAACTTGATAGGGAAGCTCCAACTTCCTCAATTTATCAACCAGAATGTTTGCTGATTTACCTCAGATATCAGCTTTAATCTATAGCATCTCTTTCTGCTCTTCTTTTCTTTATCTTCTCTGCCCCAATCTTCTATACTATGCATTCTCTATATTTACTCTCTCTCTCTCTCTTTTCATATCAAGATGATATTATTTATATAGATTTCTTGATGATTGTTTGTTTTCCTTTAGGAATTCGAAATGGATAGTCATACTTCTTGGTATTCTGCCTTCTCATTTCTTTTTCAGCTCACTCAGAAAAATGTAACTGTAGGTGCTTATTTTAGTATTACAGTGGGATTTTGTTTTCTTCTAGAGACTTGCCAATGCACCACAAACAATAAAAAAAATCAATTACAATATTTACATTCACATATAATGAAAACTTCAGTTCACTCATTCAGCCTCTTGGTTCACTACGCTTGTCTTTTCTGTGACTGTGTTTGGCTTTTCTGTGAATGTATTTGGCTTTTCTGTGACTGTGTTTGGCTTTTCTATGAATGTATTTGGCTTTTCTGTGACTGTGTTTGGCCCTTTCGGTTCTGATTGATTTCTTTCTTACTGTCGCAGTGTAA
>CM076579.1:467869014-468148117 GCA_034641835.2 Pinus albicaulis | reverse complement strand
GGGGCTTCTAATCCAAATAATGTGAGGTTAATTGGGAATTCACATCAGGGAGACCGCTTGTATGTTGGTGGTATCCAACATTGTCAACAAGTTACAAAATTGGTCTTTTAAATACTATTACCTCTCGAATAGATGATTTAAAAATTAGAAAAAAGAAGGAAGAGCAAGAAAAAAAATTCTCTGTTTTTTGCACTAAATGTTGAAAGAAACATATATTAAGAAAGTGACTCTATATAAAATTCAAGTTTGCTTGATTTGTGCAGAACAAAATAAAACTGAGGAATGTCACACATTACCGTAGTTGAAAGAAACTTACCAAGGAGACTCTAGAAATTCAAAATTAGTTTATAACATTGCACTTCGGAGACCTTGGAAACCATGTGGAGTAGGTATGTGTCAAGAACCCAATCAAAAAAATACTCCTTACTATAATGTTCCTCAAAATACATGGAATTATCCAATTCCATGGAAGGCATGGCCTGCACAACAAGTCTAAAATCAGCCTTACCAACAGGGTTGGAAGCGATTTACATATGGAAATGTACCTTCCCATCCTTATCTTCCACAATTCAAGCCCTATACCAAAAAAAAACCTATCAGAAAACTCAGGATCCATATCAACCACAACAATATCAACAATAATCACAAATGCAACAACCACATCCACACCTTCCTCAACATCCACATCCTCCTCAACGACCATAATTAACTCAACCCCAACAATTAAAACTTCCATCAAAATAAACACCCTTGTTTATAATGAAAAATATGAATAATTTCCTATATATCTCATAACTCCAATAAAATTACAGGAGTTGTTTGTGAAATTACAGGAAAATCCATTGAAATTACAATAATTTTATATGTAATTATAGGAAAAACTAGTAAAATTACAAGAATTTTATGTAAAAGAAACAAATATTCCTATAGAGTTATAGGAGATTAATTTGAGATATGGTAGAGTTATGAACCCAAAAAATATAGTAGTAATTGAAGAACAAACTGAAGAAATTGTAGATAAAACAAAAAAACTATAAACAATCCCTTTATAAGAAAAATTGAATACAACAATGAAACAGACTATCTCTTTAAAAGAATAGCCTCAAACTTCTAGGACAACTCATTTTTCCTGAGATATTTATTCGCGAAAAACCATACATAGCAAAAACATACATGAATTTTATTATATTGATGAATTAAGGAATATTTATATAAAAATTCCCTTAGAATAATAAAAGATATACTGATTTATATAAAAATGACAAGGGAATTGTGCACTAAAAGAACCAAAAAGAGAAAACAATATCCATCAACAATAGAACTTATAGGTAGGTTGGTCATCATAATGACTACTTAAATCATTACAGAAGAATATGTTGACCCAGGCATACCTATAGTAACAATAAAAATCAACAAATTTTCTATTTCTACTACACTTATTGACTTAGGCGCTTCCATAAACGTGATGAAAAAAGAAACCATGGAAAGCCTAGAAATAGATAGTAATAAACCAACTCCAATAATGTTGGAATTGGATGATAGATTAAAAATTAAACCCGAGGAAATTGCATAAAACATTATTGTTTTTATTGGGTCTTAGGAATATCCAGTATAATTTATGATCCTTCAACCCAAATCTACATTAAGAGGACATCCTTTAATCTTTGGAAGACCATGGTTCGGAACTATTGATGCATACATTGGTTTTCATTCTAGAAACATGACCATTAGGGGAATTTTTAGGTCTAAAAAGGGCCTCCTAAGGAATATTATAAAATAATTGTGGAAATAATAAAATAATATTGGACTACCTCATCAAATTTTGGAGGGAAAAAGAAAAACTACTTTTTCAACTTATATCCCCATAGTTTTACTCAAATTTTGAGTGAGAGCACTCGTTGGATGCAGAATTTAATTCCTCATCCAAGGAGTACCCTTGTTGCATACTTGTGATGAACCCTTCTACATGAAAAATGAATAATACATGGAAAAAAATCTACATAAATTACATGAGACATAAATCATGAATGGATTAGAAAAATCAAAGAATGAAATATTAAAAGACCAGTATCATAAGAGCATGGAAAAGTGCATGACTCTCAAATATAAATACATAGATAGGTATGATGACAACATAAATAGCATTAAAATTGAGAAGAGTTTAATAGTAAGGATTAGAGGCTTAAATAAAAAGTTGAGATACATACCTGAACCTTCAAAAACCAATTTAAATCTTCACATTCAAGCAACAGGAGAAATATAAGACAAAATTGAAGTGAAAATTTTACCAGGTTTTTGTAAAGTAGTAAAGTGAAATTTGTTGAAATTTTCAAAAAGAAACAGTGAAATTGCAACCAGAGAGGACAAAAATTGACCACATACTAGTGGGGGATTCCACTCACACATGCATGTGGAATTCAGTTACACATTAGTGCTAAATGTGTGTGTCTAATTTATTTTTCCCTTAAATAAATTGGACAATAAATTGTAATTTCATCTCATAACAACTTGTATCAGTTATCTAAGTCATGAAGACTAAGTTAGCTCAAGAATTTTGAGTTGAGGGTATAAAATGAGGCATGTAGAGTGATCCTAATATTTTGGGGGTCCAGTTCTGGTTGTAGCACTAGTGTGGTGTGTGTAATCAATTAACTCAAATTAATTGAGTTAAAATCAGTTTAATTAGTTCTAACTGAGTGATGAGCTAGTGAGAGGTCCAGTGAATTAAATTGATTTAATTCACAAGTAGTGATCAATTAGATAACTGATGATTTTCTATTAATATCTTCATGCATGTTAGTTCTGATGAAGACCCAATTGAGACATAGGTTAAAGGGAAGATAATTATCAGTTGTATTATTAGCAAATTTCCCGGGTGTAGTTATAAATTCATAGGAAGCCCATAATGGATTGTGCAATCAAGGAAGGCTAATTTTCCTATTTAATAGGGGCCTATTTCCATAGGCATTGTGTGAGCAAGGCTAGGCTTAGCAGAGGTTGATAATTGGCTAAGTGTTTGTCAATTTTTCCTGAGAATTGCTAGTCAATTTTGAGCAAGACCAGAGTGAGACAGTCAAGAGAGTGCAGGATTGTTTTGGTGTGAGAAATCATTGTATTGTTTCATGATTATTTGACTCTGTACAATATATGATAGAGGGGTTTTTAGAGGGTTATTTCCCCAAATACATCTTGTGTTGTGGGATTGATAATTTATTTCTCTTACTTACATGTGATTGAGGGATTGTGTTTTATATTCTGCAAATATTGTAGAAGGATTCAATATCTTGTTTTAGTATATTACATGATCGGATTGAATACCTTGGTATAGATTTTCTATATAATTTGTACATGGTATCAGAGTGCGAGGAATCCCAATAGAAGAGAATAAAGTGAGTTTGTCTTGAAGAGGTTCAAATTTGCAGATTTATTCTTCAAGATCCAGCAGCAGATCAAGATGTCTTTCAATGGCTTGAGACTCGAATATCCACTCAAGGAAAATTCAAATTATATTGCATGGAAGGAAATGATGGAGGCAGTGTTGGAGGAAAATGAGTTGAATTAATTCATATATTTTTATATTCTGATTCCCACAGCAGTAGATGCCCAACTTCTTGGTGCATGGCAGAAGAAGGTAGCGAAAACGAGAGATATCTTGTTAGAGGGAGTTCGAGATCATATTGCCTTGAGTCTCCATGGGAATGTGAAAATATATGATATGTGGAAGGCCTTGAAATATTTGTTTCAGAATAGAAGTGACCACAGGAAGTTGGTGCTGAAGGACAAGCTCAAAAAGATGAATATGGAGGAGGGAGAGATGGTACCAACATACTTGGCGTAGTTCACTCAATGTCGAGATGAGCTTGGAAGTGTTGGTGTGGCCGTAGCCAAGGATGATTTGATGATCCTAGCACATCTAGGCCTTCCAAAGAGTTTTAATAGTTACCAAGACTCTATGAATTGGAGGGATAAGTTACCAAACTGGGAGCGTTTGTGGTTTGACTTGGTAATAGAAGAGATAATGTGGGGCACACGAGACAGGACCTCTGACACCAAAAAATAAGAATGTTATTCATTAGTTGGAAAGGGAAAGAAATCCAAGGCAAATAAGTCCCAAGGCAAAGAGGGCAAGAGATATTTTTCCAAGATCAGGTGTTTTCACTGTCACGATCATGGGCACTATGCCTCAAATTGTCCACAAAAGAAGGCAAGCAAGAAGGAGCTTGCAGTTATAGTGGGTGAAGCGTTGGATTCACAGTTCAAGCTTGATTTTACTCTCATTGCATGCATGGCCAAAAATGTAATGGGATGCATGTGGTATGTAGACAGTGGTGCCTTGTTCCATATGATGGGGAATAGAGATCTCTTCAGTGACTTGGTGGAGAAGGACCTCCAGTCGAACATAGAGTTTGGATATGACGAGAGGTATAACATGACTAACATAGGTATAATTACCTTTTAGAGGGAGCCTGTCTCTCCTCTTAGACTAACATATGTTTTATATGTTCCAGGCCTAAGGAATAATCTTGTCTCCGTAGCGGTATAGCGGTATTGGAAGACCATGGTTATGATGTAATGTTTAGAAAAGGAAAGGTTTTCCTTAAAAACATAGCCATGGGACTGGTGAAATAGATCGGTGTAAGAGTCAAGAACCTATATTCTCTCTATGTTGAGGATGCATTAAAAGCTTTAAGGAGAAAAACAGTGTTTAATGACTTTGTGTTTGAGAGGGAGAAATTATCTCTCAACATGCAATCTCAGAAGAAATCTCAGAAGGTTGTGGAGCAACCACAATTGGATAAGTTGAGAGAAGACCGAGTGGAAGATTCCACTCAAGCAGAGACCTCTAGGAGGGGGAGATTTATAGCTAGATGGGAAGAGGGAGTACATGCAACTATACCTCCAGGTGTGAGGTTGGGCGATGTGCAGATATAATCCCAAGAATAAATTTGGGCAGGGTCCATTGAGATGGTGTGTCTCGTGGATCGAATCTGGCTACGATGAGCCCGTAGTAAAGCAGTAGCAAGAAGGATCAGTTATATTGACATAGTCAGATGCCAGGAAGACATAAATTAGAGTGAAAGATGTCTAATAATGGAGCACAGATCAGAGTTGGAAGTAGTGTAGAGGGCACAGATGTAGATGACAGAAACAACGCAAAGAGTCCAGTAGACAGGTGCAGTAGGATCTAGCTGTCAGAAGACTCTGATGACGCATGCATCATATTGATTCAATTGTTCAGAGTCTATTCAGTTTTAGGAGTTGCATGTGCAAACAACACTAGAGAAGTGTTGCATGCAGAACATTCCAAAGGTACTAGATCAATATATATTGAATTCCTTTCTTGTTGAGGAGTGTTGAAATTTGCAACAATAAACAATGAAATTGGCAACTAAAAAGGACAAAAATTGACCACATACTAGTGTGGGATTTCAGTCACGCATGGGTGAGGAATTAAGTTACACATTAGGGATAAATGTGTGTGTCTAATTTATTTTTCTCTGAAATAAATTGCAATTTAATCTCATAACAACTTGTATCAGTTAACTAAGTCATGAAGACTGAGTTAGCTCAATAATTTCGATTTGAGTGTCTAATATGAGGCATGTAGATTGATCCTAATACTTTGGGGGTCGAGTTGCAGTTGTAGCACTAGTGTGGTGTGAGTGTAATTAGTTAACTCAAATTAATTTAGTTAAAATCAGTTTAACTAGTTCTAACTGAATGATGAGCTAGTGAGAGGTCCAGTGAATTAAATTGATTTAATTCACAAGTATTGATAAATTAGATAATTGATGATTCACTATTAATATCTGAATGCATGTCAATTCTGATGAATACCTAGTTGAGATAGAGGTTAAAGGGAATATAACTATTAGTTGTATTATTATCAAATTTCCCGGGTGCAGTTATAAAGTCATGGGATGCCCATGATGGATTGCACAATCAAGGAAGGTTTATTTTCCTATTTAATAGGGGCCTATTTCCATAGGGATTGCGTGAGCAAGGTTGGGCTTAGGAGAGGCTGAGAATTGGCTAGTGTTTGTCAAATTTTCCTGAAAATTTCTAGTCAGTTTTGAGTAGGATCAGAGTGAGACAGTCAGGAGAGTGTAGGATTTTCTCGGTGTGTGAAAGCATTGTATTGTTTCATGATTCTTTGAATTTTTCCAATATATGATAGAGATATTTTGAGCAGTTTCTTTCCCTAGATACATCTTGTGTTGTGTGATTGATAATTTCTTTATCTTACTTGCATGTGATTGAGCGATCGTGTTTCATATTATGAAAATATTGTAGAAGGATTCAATATCTTGTTTTAGTACATTACATGATCATATTGAACCCATTGTATATAGTTTCTATATAATTTCTACAAAATTTTGACATATTTTATGAGACAATGAAAAGAAGACTTTCTTTTTTGTTTCATAAGGGTCACAAAAAATATAATCCTAGGGGAGATGTTGGGTATAAATCATGATATCCTTGGCCACCTCATTTTTATCTTAATATCATCCATTTGAACCTTAATTCCTTGTCTTTTTACCTGTTTTGATGAAAGGGAATGACGTAAAAGGAGAGAATTAATGGTAAAAGTATTTTGTGCAAATTGTCTTTTTTTTTTTTTAATTTATAATGTTTAAAAAATGCATTTATTTCATTTACTAATGGGTAAAATAGTAAATTACAGGAATTCCTTTAATCACAAGAATTTAACAAGTACAAAATTCTTCTATTTTTTCCAAGTTTTGTGGAGGTCCACACCAACAAGTATGATCCTGACACATGGAATATGATTAGCATTTTCATCTAATGGAGGAATAAATCTTCGACCTCTTTGTAGTTGCTTGTAGCCCATGGATCAAGGGATGGTCAATGAGGTATATCTACTTAGAAATTCTTGCAGGAAACTTTGGAAAATTGCTAGAATCCTCTCCTTGAGTTGGAAATAGATCAGTTGTTCCTAGAAGTTAGTATATGAGTCGGGAAGGATCAAGGAATTCATGCAAGAATCATTATTTTTCCTTTGTATCATTTTATTTTTTGTTTAAAATGCTTAAATTATCCTGTTTTTAGGCAAATTAGTTTAACATTGATATTTTGTATTAAATACAATATACAAGAAGATATAGGTTAGGGAGACTTCTAACATAGTTATTATACATGAACAAATCAACATTTTTGTATTAATATTTTGATTTTTGTTAATATAATGATTATTTATATGAGATGGTGCATAAGTTGTTTCTCAGTGCTTTAATGGCAACATAAACCAAGAGGCCCCCCTTGTATGTATTTCACATATTTTGTTACACATTTTACCAAGTTTTATTATGATTTTTGTGGTTTTTGTCATTATTTTTGTTATATATTTAAAATATGCATATAACCCATTTTATTGTAATTACTCAAATTTTCTTGTAATTATTTATTGTATTTCTTGTACTGATCCTATAATCACACGTGAATTCTTGTAATGCTTATTGTATTTCCTGTAGTGATTAGGTAATCACACATAATTCCACAAAATCTATGTAATCATGAGTTTTTTTTTCCTATATTAATTTATTTTAATAAAAAAACATAGCTAGTGAATAGAGTTTAATTAGATTACTTTCCTTAGCTAGTATTTAATGTGTTTTTAAATTTTAAATCATTAAAATAATATGATTTATTGTGCCTGAAACAATTATTAGGAAATTGAAAAACTTTTAATTTTAGATTAAAAGGAACTGTTACTATACTTAAGTGAGCTTGTTTATAAACTCAAACCACTTATTTCACCTAGGATTATTTTCTATTAGAATCTTAAATAAATTTTGACCGACAATTATTTCAGAAAGAGTATGTAGTGAGAAAGTGTGATGTATCTTTTTGAATATGAAAATCTTGTGTCAACAAAGTCAAAATTGAATTTGGAAGTATGAAAACCATTGTAAGTTGAAATCAACTTTGGTATCCATTTGTATTTGGTTTGTTCTTACTTTTGCACAGGAAATTAGTTAAATATCTAGTTTACACATATTGTGTTTTACCTCACATTTTACCTACCTAGGTTGAAAAAATAAATGTTAAAACATTCACTCCTCTTTATGAATTGACACATATTTTGGAGTTAAATCATAACATTCCATTTAATATAATCCTTTCATACAATTGAGAATTGATGGAAAATTATGAGACTTACAGATTATATATAGATTCCTTTACTTGATAATTACATGTGATGTTAGTTGGCATTTTATTACTTCTTTATTTCTTGTTCTTCAAACAATTATCAAAACAATGAAGATCAAAATAAAAACAATGTACACAAGATATAGGCTCCAAGCCAGGGAAAAACCCCTCCAAGGGTAAAACCCATAAAGAAATGTGGATCTTCTTATAGAATCTTCTTACAATGAGACTTCCAAGACCCATATACCAAATCCAATAGCTCTTCTATTACACATCATTTTGTTATCATGACACTTAATTTCTAAACTAGATCTCTTTCCATCCATAAAAACGTTTCAAAGCACTCCCTTGCAAGTCAATAATATAAAACCCTTGAAGAAAATATGAACTTTGGTCAAAAGGCTTTATAACTTGTTTATTATGACCTATGCACTTTTCCTAGTCGTTTTCTATGCATTCACAATTTCTACCATTGAAACCTGTGCAGAATTGTGCTATGTCTTCCATTGTATACCACACAAATGACTCAATGAAAAGTAAAAATAAAAAGTGAATTATAGAAGCCTTGTTGGGCAAATATATCCCAACTAAAATATTCTAGGTCATATATATTTGAGCGATACCCCTCACATCACGGAGAAAATTCACTTTCATCAAGGAACCCTAATCCCACTATTAGTGGATCTCATCCTTCTCTTATGGATCTGAAACTTCCTCTTCTTGGCCTATAAATTGACTAGAGGCTAGAGGGTTAGGGGAGTTCACAAAAGGTAGTATTATGTTGTTTAATTTAGATTGGGAAGTTTATCATCCAAGGAGAGACTTGGAGGCATTTTGGAGGAACCTAATGACATCAAGGAAAAGGTTGTAAGGCTCTTCTTTATCTCTGAAATAACAAAAGTGAATCATTTTTTCCATTGTATTGTCTTACCAAAAATATGAATGATTTATTTCCCTTTTGTTTATTCATTAATATTATATCAATTTCTAATCTCCTTGATCATTATATTAATCTTGTTTGAATTATTATATTTCATATGCCTTTGATCTCTTTTGTGTATGTGATAGAAGGTCTTTTCAAGCATTGAGGAGATGCATCGAGACAAAGCAGGGATATTCGTCAAGAAATTTGCAAATAAGTAAGGGTTATATTCTCCTTATATTGTATTTATGATTCAAATGAATTATGATTAGGGAAAGAGTTATTCAATTGTTTGTTTGTTTCTAGTTTTTACTTAGGAATATAGGGAGATGTCTTTTGTCTATAAGAGGGATTTGTCCATATAACACCTTCCAAACACCAATTTATCCTCCAAGCATGATTTCCTTCAAGGAATATTCAAAAACTTTGATCTACTACAACCTTGTCGATAATTTATGAAATGCAGCTGCTCCTCATAATTTTGGCATCCTGCAACTTCATAGCTTCAGAAATCTTACTAGCTTCACTATACTTCCAAATATTTCGACTTCTGCTCCTCTTCTTCATCCTCCCAACTTATCTTTATCTTATTTTATATTGAAAATTTAACTTTGTATGATATTCTCTAAGTGAGTCAAATTCCTCCTTTATATAGCCTCTCTTGAGGGTTGAATTACCCTCCTTTAGGACGACTTGATCTGCTCTTGGGCCGACTTAGTATTGGGGTAATAAAATGGATTTTTCTTGATGAAATAAATATATTTATTTATTACAATGAGTCCAACTATGACTACGAAACACGACTAATGTTATTATTTATCCTAGAAAGACCTAGAAAACCCAAAAGAATGAAGAACATGCTTTTGACTCAAACTTGAGTATGGAACCCATACTACAAAACAAAATATAATTTATTTTATTTCTTTATAATAACATACAATGTCATGATTACAATTAGGTCATTATGAATACTGAACCTAATTAAAATTTTCAACACTCCCTCTTAATTAGAGAGGTATTCATAATCCCATTACATGGTACACAGAATTTCAATATTGAAGCATTCCCATAAAAAGAGTCAAATCGATAAGCCATATTTTTCAAGCATATTTATCATAACCAATTCAGGGAAAATTTTAAGCATGGAAAAGTATTTTGAAGTTTAAAAGATTGGTGAATCCCACTAGTCCCTAACTTGAAAAATATAAAATCTTTATTGATGTATTTGTAAAATTATTCAAATTTATAATATATATATATATATAGATATTGTCTGTATAATGTTGGCGATTTTTAAGGTAAAATAATTTTATATTGTAAAATTTGGGCGAATCACTTTTATAAAAAAATGGAAATTTGCGAATCTTTTTTTCGAAAAACCATGGAAAATTAGCCCACCTACGAATATTAGCCCCTAAAATTTTCCATGATAACCGTAAATTTCCTTCAAGGCCTTAACTAGAAAATATCATCCTTATTTGAGAGCCTTATGCTGTGAGGGTTTACATGAACTTCTACACTACCTATAAGGCACATACCCCATCTAGATGTTCACCGGGTATGTCCTTTTAGGACTATTCTTATCTTCGATTTCCTATCCTGAATCCTCAAAGAGTATTGGTCCTCTTCGACTACTCTTATCTTGTATGCCCTACCTCATCCTCAAATAGTATCGATCAACAACTTCTTTTCCTGGATTCTCCAATTAATAATAATTTCCAATCTTAGATTCTTATCGCATCTTCCACACTCCATCCTTTATTTATGGCCTTCACTAAGACTTATGATTGTTAGTCCTAGTCTAGTGTCTGACCCATGAAGACAAGAACTATCCAATATCACTCCCTCTCAATTAGGGAAGAGATATCCACCAAACCAAGCTTGTCTTTCAAATACTCAAGCTTGTTTTTTGGTAAAACTTTAGTTACAATATCTGCTACATTTTCATCAACAGGGAAAATTTTAGGGGCTAATATTCACAAGTGGGCTAATTTTCCATGTTTTTTCTAAAAATTATTCACCTAAATTTTATAGAACAAATTTATTTTACCTTAAAAATCACCAAAATTTTATATAGATATTATATAAAATTATTATAAATTTGAATGCTTTTAAAAAACCATTACCAAACATTTTACAAATTGCATATTATGTACTAGTGATATTTGCCAAGGTTTCTAAACCTTAAAATAAATTTCCATCCTTGAAATTTTCCTTGTTCATTAGTAGGTATATAATGCAGCTATATCACCCCATGCAGCTATATCAACCCATGTCATACCAGGATTTTGATGTAGTGGCACTTGTTTTTTATATCCTTTTTCCTAGCATGAAACACTGAGTCTTTTGTCAATATTATACAACTTGCATTGTCACAGTGTATATGTGTGGGGCTAATCAGTCCTTCAAACAAATATGATAATAAATTCCTGAGACAAACAGCTTCTCGACAAAATTCACATGCAACAACATATTCTATTTCAACACTACTCAAAGCCAATGTATCTTTCTTTCTTCTCATCCATGATACCATGGAAGATCCTAGGTTGAAGCATCCCCATGTTTTTCTTCTTCCATCCATCTCATTGCCACCTTGTTGGCTCGAGGGGTCCTGACCCAGGTTCAGAGGTTAAGGTTTTCCAAAAAAACCCTATACTATTGGCCCTTTCGGAAGTGACCTTGTTACACCTATTATCATTATATGGACCCAAGTACACCATGTAAGACCAATTTTACCCTAAGTAAAATTTCTTTCACTATGTAAAATAACTTAATAAAACACATTTATTAGGTTGTTTATGGTCTAAACAAGAAACCCCAAGGGGAAATATTAAACAAATCTATATTTGTTTGGTTTTCCTCATGGAATAATTAATTAAACAGTAATTTAATTATTATTCTTGGTATATTTAACCCAAAACAAGGAAATTAATTAGATAAATCCTTACTTATCTTATTATTTTCTAGAAATAGTTATTTAAACCTTATTTAAATAATATTCCTTGTTAAATTTGATTAAATCGTTTATAAATAATTGAATAAATCATTATTTATTTAATTATCATTCAACCACTTCCTTAAAATGATAAATAAATCATTTATTTATTTATTATTTACAAATAAAGGGTTTTGACCCAAGTCAATTCCTTTCCCCTCCAACAAATATAATAAAATATTCCATAAAAGGTGGATCTAGATTTGGTTAATATTATTTTAATCATGCACCAAGATCTAGAATGACCTAATATTTTTTTATAAATAGAAGGGTTTTTCGTACCATTCATCACCTTTTTTTGCCTCTTAGATCACTCTGGATCTATACTCTTGGTCTGACTTTGAGCCATTATCATTGTCATATTTTCTATTATTTTCTTTGTGAGCTCCCTTTGAGTTCTATGTTTGTCTGGGTTTTCTACACCAACAAGAGAGAGAAATTCTAGATCTAAAGTGCTGAGGACTTCCAAGAACCCATCCCATTGAGGAGAATTGGAAACACCTTTCTTGTTTTCCTCCCAGGTGCCATTAATATAAAAATTCTTCAAAAATATTGTTCTTGTCTTGTCTATAGGATGCATGGAGCAAAACCTTATTTTTACTGCTTAATGTCCTTTTATGCATAGATCTGAATTTTTGCAGAATTTGTCTTGATCAACTAATTGCAAATCTGAAGATATTAGTAGCCATATTTTGATGTTAGGGTTGTTTGTTATGCGCAGATAAAGTGGTCTTTTTTTGTACACTTCGAATCAAAATTCATACTAACAACTGGCGACTCCACACGGGTTTTCAATTACAACCACTATTGTTTTTCATATTCCTTCATATCCAGATGCTTCAAACCCTAGGGTTTCTCTTCAGCTTGTTTTTTTTCCTATTTTTATGTTGTTTTTCACCCATAAAACCCTAAAACATTAAAATTTCTAACTTCTGTGTGTTTCTGGCCCTATTGCGCAGGTAACAGACATCATCTGCAACTGAGACGGCAACTTTTTCTGAAATCTGCCACCGAGAGACCCAAAACTGTAGGTCACACTTTTCAGCCCTAAACCTGCGACTTGGACTGCAGCACACACTTTGCAGCCTCAAAACTGCGACCTGGACAGAAAACAGGTTAGAACCTGCGACCTGCACTTTTTTCTGCAGATTTTCTGAAAGTTTTCTGGGTTTGTCTGAAGCTTCTGTTAAGGTTGTCCAGCCTCTGTCTCTGCCCGTTTAGACCTATTCTTGTTCTGTTTTACTCAACTAAGTGGGAATATAGCCCCCTAGGGCTTCAGTACCCTCCACTTTTTGTGGAAGAGTTTTAACTGTTGTAAGTGTCTAAATTTTCAGAGTTTCAGCCATTTCTTTTACAGATCTGATACCTCCTTTTCAGATCCCTTTTAGATCAACTATTTTTCCATCCAAATCACCTCATATAGTTTTATTTGGGTTTTCCTTTGGGGTCACCTCCTTGTACCTACTCCTTTAGCTTTTTTCCTCCTCTTTCACAGCAACCTTGCCTCTGTCTCTTTGTTGTTTTCTGCATCTCTTTTCAGCAGATTTATCCTTTAGATCCTTGTCCCTCCTAACCTTAGATATATTGGCTTATTTTCAGTGTGTTTTGACTAGATTTTTTCCCTCTATTAGACTATTTTTTGAGAGACCTGCCTCCTTGGGTTAGATTGATGCATTTTTAGCTATTAATTTTATGTTATTTCAGTAGTGTATATTGTTCTTTGCAGGTTTATTTTCAGTTACACAACACACTTTTTCCTTTTGCTCTCAAAACATCTGGGTTTAAAAATTAAAATTAACGCACGCCACACACTCACCCTAAGCGAAGAAGAGCCTCGTTAACACCGCTAGGCAAAACTTTAAAACATTGTAAAATCACTTGACACTGCACCTCTCTGCCCTTGCTTCGACATTGTAATCACTTGATTCTGCACCTCCCTGCCCTTGTTGGTCATTCTTCTTCCCTCTGTGTCATGTTTGTGTTGTCACCATTGTGCCCCCAAGGCGTATATCCCAGAGACTTCTTGGCCTTCATCCTCAGTTTCCGGTTGGTCGACCTGCTCCTTCCCGTCGTCATCGAGTTATTCCTCCTCCGAGTCCACACTCTGACTCCTCTTCTAATTCATTAGGTTCTCCTTTTACTTCTGGTTCTCCCCCTGTCACCTTCACTATGTATGGTCCAGGGCCTAACGCTAGCGGTACTCCCGGACCTGCTACCGAGAATGTTACTAGCAAAACTTCCATAGGAACTACCTCGGCTATCCCCTTGCTCCCTTACATGGCAGGCCTCAGTCTCCCCGTTTTCAATCAGTTGATCAATGACCCTATCCACCACGATGTTGGTTGGCCTACTATGCCAACCAAGCTCCCCTCCGACATTCCCAAGTTCAAAGGCCTTGCTGAAGAAGATCCCTCCAACCATATCCGATCTTTTCACATGTGGTGTTCATCCAATTCCATTACCAATGATTCAATCCGTCTTTGGTTGTTCCAACGCACGCTTATAGGCAAAGCTTCTAAGTGGTATGTTGATCATACCTCCTTTGCAACCATTTCCCGAGCCTTCTTATCTTATTTCCAGCTCCCTCTCTGATATGACACTGGTACCAAACTCTTGACTTCTTTCCAACAATCATCTGTGACCCGCCTATCCGATCATGTTCAGGAATGGCGGAGAAGAAAGAGCCTATGTCGAGCTCCTACCTTCGAATATTGGGTCTACATGGACTGGTTCCTTAGATCTCTCTTACCCGCCATCGACAAATATGTCGCATCGAATTTTCCTCAAACAAAAGAAGCCAACCTCCAAATAGACTTGAAATATGACCCGATCTATGCTCAGTCTGGTTATGTTTATACCTTCCTTCCTGACCTCCCAAAACACGGTGGTGTTAATGCCTTGGGGGCATCTCATTCTGCCGACGGTATCGTTGGAGCTCTTTCTCATTCATACGCTCAACCTCCTATGGGCTATGGTCTCCCTCAGGGAGGGGCCAGCACCTCCAACACTTTTCCCCCTCCAGGTAGCATGTATCCAGGATACGGCATGTCTCATCCTTTTTCCCAACCTCTTGCTTACCTCAATGTTTCCCAACCTAACCATTATCCTTATCCACAGCCTAGTGCCCTAGCTCCTCCAGCATTTTCACCTCCGCCTCCCTTGCCTTCTCAACCCTAGCAACAACAACTACCACCCCCTCTGGGGCAAGTATTTGCACAGCAGGGCACGACTAATCCTCCTCCTTCTCAAAGGAAGAGTAAAGGCAATCAAAACCAATCTGCCCTGGTACTCGTGGACCTAATCCTCAAGGTATTGACTCTAACGCTACTAACCAGCAACAGGGCACTCAACCCAAGCCGAACAGGCCTATTTTTACAAATAGGCCTTATTCGTGTTGCGGTGTTTACGGTCATTACACTCACGATTGTCCCCTTTTACCACAGATGCCACAGATGTGGGAGTCTCAAGCCAAATTTCGAGGACAGCATGCCTCCCCTACTGCTCCCCCCAATGTGACCACTACTCAACCGGCTATGTTTACCAATCCTTTCCCCAAGCAAAGATTTGTGGCTACTCAACCACCTGACGGACAGGTGGCCACTCAACCTGCCCCTTCTAGTTCCTCCGATTATCAGATCCTCATGATGAAATCTGATCAACCTCTAACTGTCGACCTTAACCTTCAAACTTGGTCCCATCAGTACCCCAATCCTCCCGCTCTGTCTGTCCCCGAGTCACCTTCTTCAGGTTCTATAGAGCCTCTTTCGACATCCAATGGTCCCTTGCATATCCCTCAGCCAAAAGTTGAGGTTCATACCAAGATTCCTAAGGGACCATTACGCCGCAATGCTGCTTCTGGTCAAGCTACTCATTCATATAGCATAATAGATGATTTGGCACAATCTCTTGCTACCATTTCAACATTGGAACTCCTCCAGTCGTGACCTTCTCAAAAGAAGGCTCTACTATCCGCCATGGGCACTATAGATCCTACTGATGACCAATTGATTGTTTTCGATGCCCATCAATCAGAACATCCTCCTATTCCTGCTTCCGTAGCTTTCTAAATCCCAGTCAAAATCCGAAATTCTAACGTTTCTTGGTGTATCATTGATGAGGGGGCATCCACCTGTGTGATGTCCGCTTCAGTTTGGAAACAACTCGGATCTCCTGAGTTGGCCTCTTCCACGATCACCCTTCGAGCGTGGGATGGCCACGCCTCCCAGCCCATTGGCCTATTCTGTAATTTTCCTATCACTCTTGTAGGCAAGATTGTTTGTGTTGACATTGAAGTCATTGATGCCCCTCTTGATTATAACATCCTTTTTGGGTGTAGCTACACCTATGCCATGTCTGCTGTCCCATCCGTGGTATACCGCAAGATGTCTTTCCCTCATAATGGAAAGATAGTCACCATTGACCAGTTGACGTATCATGAGCCAAAATCTTAGACCTCCCATGAGACGACCATCTCTTCTATGATCAATAAGCAAACCATCGATTCTTTAACCAGTGTCTCTCCCGACGTCTACAAAGACTCCTCTTTTCTTGGAACCTTCCCTGGTCTTCTTCCTCCCCCTGTCTTTGATCCCAGCTTATCGAATGTTTTCATGATGCAATCGTCTCAGTCTGCTCTCAAGAAGCCTGCTTCAACTAGTCAACAACCTCAACCTCACCCATCGCAACCTATTCCTAGCCCTTCGTCTCAGCCAGCTAGACCTACTCCTTCTGGCCCTTCTCCTACAGCTGGTACCCATGAGCCCCTTTATCCTCCGGGGTTAGTTCCACCAGGCCTTAACCATCTTGGGGCCGTCCCACCTAGTCATTACCCCACTGGTCAGATACCTTTCCTTGCTCCCCCTCTCGAATTCTATTCGGTTCTCATCATGGCCACCCTTTCTCTCCCCAACTTGACCCTGGGTATACTCGTCTGTACCTTGACCCTCCAGCCACTACCCCACCTGGTCACCCCAAACCCTACCTTGCTTTGACACCAGTTCAACCGATTCCCCTAACTTCTTCCATTGCTATAGTGCCATCAACACCTCAACAGGACCCTTCTCCTGTCGGGCCAGCTCCGGGAAATAAAGGCAAAGCTCGCAAGGGGCATCCAAAGACAAGGCCACCCCAACTGACCCTACCCCTCCTCTACACGCAAATCCTTGCGCCTTGTGTGATGTTGTCGGTCATGCCACCCATACTTGTCCTGAATTTCCCCGTATTAAACCCATGGTTAAAGTTGCGTTCCTTGAGTCTACAGTCCCTGAAGCCTCTGTGTCTTACTCGAATGCAGCCAAGAACCCCAAGACTATTCGCACCAACAAACCCTGTGCTCTGTGTGGTGTCCATGGCCATTATTTCCACCATTTTCCACACCTTACGCATTACCACGCCTCCTTAGAGGTAGTTCGAGAGTATGAGGTTGAACAAAATCAATCCGCCTCTCCCATACTTGCGCAGTATGCTTTAGGTCAGCTTGAGGATTTACCCACTCCCATTGACATTCCCCCTCCTGATGTCGAGATGACGGAGCTTGCTGCCACCATCCTCTACCTATCATCATCTGTGAAACCCTCGGGGAACATTCCTTTTGAATCCTCCCCTATTTTTTCGCTCGACCCCCCTTCAGCGACCACCCTGGGTTCAACATCATTTGACCATCTATTTACTTGTTCTTCTATCATCCCCTGTGACAATGCGCATGTGAACCTCTCTTCTCATGATGATGAGTTAGGTAGCTTCACCGTGTCAAGTGGTATTTCTTCCACCAGTCACCCCATCTTCTATCACGATGATGACATTATGGAAGAAATCACCACCCCTGACTTTATCTATTCCCCCTTACATCGAACCCATGTGTTCGAACCACATACACCATGTGGAAACTACATTGAAACCCAATGTTTGGGTAAGGGGGCACCCATATTTGAGAGACCAAGAGAAGCAATTCTCCACAACTCTCCTAGTGTATTTGGTCGTGTCGACTTTAGTACCATTATTCTTCCACATTTAGAAGAACCTCTAGAGTCTCATATCACTTCAGGTCACTCTAGGGATGATACCCCTTATCATTCCTTCATCTTACATCAGCAAACCAGTCTCTTAGACATTGTTGTTGACCCACCTATGGGTTTTCTAGGAGAGCATCAGTTCATTATCTCTAAATCCTCTCTTTGGGACAGTGACACTAGGTATGCCAACCTGGAAACTTAAAGTCCATTTGATTCATATATGCAGTACTAAAAGAGATTGGTAATCCTCCATTTCCTTTCTCAAACTGCATAACCATAACGAAAACAAATGGCGCACCACATCATTAAAATGTGTTTAGATTCCCTTTTTTCTAAATAGGTTTTGGCATGACCACAACATGCTTGGGGGCACCTATGCCCCTCAACCATAAAAATCCCAGATCTCAGCCAAAAACAGCACTGAAACCCCCTTTCTTTGACAGGTCACACTTTTCAGGTCATTTCCTAGGACAGGTCGCAGTTTTCTTCCCAGTACCTACTACCCAGGTCGCAAAACAGACCCCAAAAAGTGCGACCTTGCCTATTCATGAGCTCTGGGTACCTAAACTGAACTTTCAATCCATTTAAATGAAAGAGTAGGATTAGGCCTCTTACCTGCAACTGACGGATCTCAATTCCAACGGTTGGTTTGTCTGCTACAATCGCCGCATGATTTAGGGCCTTCTCTCCTCACTACATTCACCATAGCTCCACCTGCAAATGAGTGAATTTGGAGGATGCCTTATTAAAAGAAAACCCTTGATTTTTCTTTCGCCTGCTGCGGCCAAATCGTAGCTCAATTTGATGAACCATTTGTACCATTGGAAAGATCTCACTGAGCCCTCAAATGGGTATCTATTAGTTTCTAGTGACTTGATACTTCACCAGGACACATTTTATCCAGGAAGCACCACTTCACCTCTCCTCAAAATCGAATTTCTTCACTTGCAACACTCATACTAGGGGCACCACTTGGCCTCCATACTTGTCCATGCTCGTGTTGATGTTCATCATGAGTTACCATCTTGTACTCATGTTTCTATGGTCCCCCATTGGACCTTTACTATGTGGCAGCACCATCGAGTCACCCTTGTTTAAAGCATCTAAGTTGATTCATCATCACATTCATGGAGTCTATCCCGAATCCCTTTGTATCCCACTATAGTCCTCCATCCTTCATTGCTTGGTCCCTCTCTCGTGTCGCACATTATGGCCTTCAGTCCCACTGTCCCCTATCCCTCATGATATTGTGTCAGTCGATGTCAGGTCATCCATGCCCTTTATGCTTTAACAAGGGAAGTCGTCCATTCGCTACTCAATACCCCCCATTTCATCATCATCATTGGTGTCAGTCTGTCAGTCGCTCTATTATTTTCTCTCATGCCTTAGTTGAGGATCCCTTATTGCCTCGCCTATGGCAGACCTCCTTCTATCGACATCAGCTCATTCATTCTAGAAGATAGGTCTAGAGGGCGGTGTACCTTGGTTCCAACTTCCACTCTTGTCTAGTGCCTCGGATCAGGCAAAGGGACTCCTTATTTCCCTTTGACTTGATTGTTTCTCAGCTCCAGCTCCTTTCAGCATGATCGAGATCCGTATACTTGATGGTTCAGTGATGCAGTAGCTGATATCGGTGATTCCCGGGTGTGTGTGAGATGTCCCAACCCTCATGAGGGGGTGGCCATACAGGTAGCCCCCCACATACCTGGATGACTTCTTCACTTCAGCCTTCAATGCAGCTCCATATATTTGATGATGTCGGCCTTAGTTGCTTGCAACGCCTCTTTGATTTTCATGTATCAATCAGATTTTGTGAGCCCTTCCCCGTTTACAGGGGCATGGGGGTTGTATTTGTATCTCATGTACTCAGAAATTATTGTATAAGTCCTGGCTGTTATCCCTGGCACAACATGTATGTGGGATTCATCATTATATATTTTCTCTGGCTCATTTTTATGCCAACATGTACTTTGCAGTTCGGTCCCTTGTTCACTGGATGCACTATTCTTTTGTACTTTGTCTCAACGGGCATAGGTATGCCTCCCCCGCCTCCTTTAGCACATGTACCCACTCATAAAAAGAGACTTGTCGCACCTGTAATTCTCGTCTCCTCAGGGTCTAGTTCTTCAGCACATTATTCTACCTTACATTCCTCTATCTGACTTCCCTTTTGATGTCTGGTGATTGAGTTCTTACAACATACTTCGGTCATACGATTTTCTCCTAACACTCGCACGCTGGGGGGCAATATGTCACACCAATTTTTGGTCATCTAACCTATTATCATTAGATGGACCCAAGTACACCATGTAAGACCAATTTTACCCTAAGTAAAATTTCTTTCACTATGTAAAATAATTTAATAAAACACATTTATTAGGTTGTTTATGGTCTAAACAGGAAACCCCAAGGGGAAATATTAAACAAATCTATATTTGTTTGGTTTTCCTCATGGAATAATTAATTAAACAGTAATTTAATTATTATTCTTGGTCATACTTAACCCAAAACAAGGAAATTAATTAGATAAATCCTTATTTATCTTATTTTTTTCTAGGAATAATTATTTAAACATTATTTAAATAATATTCCTTGTTAAATTTGACTAAATCATTTATAAATAATTTAATAAATAATTATTTATTTAATTATCATTCAACCACTTCCTTAAAATGATAAATAAATCATTTATTTATTTATTATTTACAAATAAATGGATTTGACCCAAGTTAAATTCCTTTCCCCTCCAACAAATACAATAAAATATTCCATAAAAGGTGGATCTAGATTTGGTTAATATTATTTTAATCATGCACCAAGATCTAGAATGACCTAATATTTTGTTATAAATAGAAGGGTTTTTCCTACCATTCAGGACCTTTTGTTGCCTCTTAGATCACTCTGGATCTATACTCTTGGTCTGACTTTGAGCCATTATCATTTTCATATTTTCTATTATTTGCTTTGTGAACTCCCTTTGAGTTCTATGTTTGTTTGGGTTTTCTACACCAACAAGAGAGAGAAATTCTAGATCTGAAGTGCTGAGGACTTCCAAGAACCCATCCCATTGAGGAGAATTGGAAACACCTTTCTTGTTTTCCTCCCAGGTGCCATTAATATAAAAATTCTTCAAAAATATTGTTCTTGTCTTGTCTATTGGATGCATGGAGCAAAACCTTATTTTTACTGCTTAACGTCTTTTTATGCATAGATCTTGATTTTTGCAGCAATTGTCTTGATTAACTAACTTCATATATGAAGATATTAGCAACCATCTTTTGCTGTTAGGGCTGTTTGTTATGCACAACTAAAGTGGTATTTTTGTACACTTCGAATCAAGATTCATACTAACATATCTCCTTACCTGAGGAGCCAAAGTCTCATGACGATATGGGAGAGATGCGCGGGCGGCCGAGGTTTCCACCTGCGGCGGGCCGTCCAGGCTGGTCGCAATTATCGGATCTCTCGCGGAGTTGTTCGCGGGGGTGCTTGATATAACGAACACAACTTAACAAATCTACTTGTCGGTTTGAATCACGTTCGTACTACCGGCAGTCCACAGGCAATTATAATCACAGCAATTTACGAGATCATAGATACATATACCGGAAGCTCTGAATGATTCATGACTATTAAACAAATACTTTCATACTTAATCATATAACCCAAGTTCGCATTAATCATAATAGAATAGATCCAGATAACATCAGATGTCCAACAATACTTTCGCATATATATTACTACCAAAATCCTCTTACATTCCCAAAATACCGCCTGTGCACACAGCCAACAGGTTCTGAACACAACAGGATGGAGGATCTCCGTGCACACAGCCAGCAGGATTTCTAACCCAAACAACCCTACCACAGATCTAACAATTTGTGCTTCGCATCAATCTCTATTTTCTATTCTCCCTATGACTCAAAAAGGCTTATCTAATTATACCGATTTAGAATACGCATCCAATGGTCCGCAAACCACGGTTTGCAGACTCTTGGTCTACCCTTGCCCATTTACAATGCGTTAGGGTATTTGACCCACCCCAAAGCCCCTGCGTTAGACTAAACAATGCAAAAATATACTCCAACAGTCCCCCAACACAATCTTGTGACTCGTCCCGAGTCACTGTGCTGGTGGAACCTTGACCTGCGCCTACAACAATCTGATCGCTTCGGCTAATTGGGGCAACATGCCTTCACTTTGGGCAGCACTATTTTGTGCAATGTCGACCAATTTTTCTGAAATTGGACCTTTTGTCGTGGAAGTGACACTTTCCAAAGTTTGGTTTAGTTGGTTAATAGCAACATCAACATCCTGTGAAATTTTGAGGGCTTTGGCAGCCCAAGGCTTCAGATGGTCACCGAGGATCTTCTTCTTTTGTCAGAGGTCATCAATATCAACTTGGAGCGCTTGGCTAGTGCGCAGCCGTTGCAAGCGCTGAGCAGGCACCAAAGTGGGCAAGGTGGCTTCTATCATCTCAAACTCTTCTTCTTTTTGCCGCAGGTCCTGGTTTATTCCTCGCACATTCGGGTTGCACAAGACCTTGGTCCATAGTTGCATGGCAGTCTCCAGTAATTGGGCACCCTACGCGATCTGCCCTATGATGACATTCGTAGTCGCGGTGACCAGCGCAATTCGTTGGGCTCGTACCTCCGGAGGTGTTTCAGGATGCAACTTAGTCTGCAAATCGGTGATATGCTGCTCCATCCATGTCTTAACCATCTAAACTTCCTCCCGGGAGGCCTTCAGTGCTGCAACCAACCTTTCAATCTTTTCCTGAGGGGTGGTTGTGGCCAGGATCTCTGCGGTAACATCTACGCAAAGTAGGTGAATCATGTTTTCGAGCTCCGTGTGCTTTGTGGTGGCAAGGCACACTTCAGCGTTCTTTGCATCAATTTTTTGTTCAACCATGCCGAGCTTTTGGTGCACTTGTTGGTCTCGATGGTGAATTTCCTAAAATACTGAGGTGTTGAGACCCTATAAGGCCTCATGAGGTAGCCTAGCTAAATTCAACTGGACTTCTGTACTGGCCTGGACTTGGATTCCCAAGTCGAGTGGACTGATCACAAGATTTGCACTAGGTAGAGAGCAGAAGCAGCTTTCATCTGTAACTAACGTGGCGCTATGGGTGTTTGAGGGCAGGCGTAACTGAGTCGCGCTGGTTTGCAATGTGTCTGTCTTCAACTGTAGTGCACGAAGCTCAGCCTGAATTGTGTCAACCGCAGCCTTCTGCTGCTCTTCTAAGGCTACCCACCTGTCTGTCGTGGCCAAAGTGATCGCATCAGCGATTTTTTCAAGGTCTCCGTCAGTCAACGTGATTGTCTCGTCTTGTTCCCTCCACTGAGAGCGCTACTTTTTGCGAGGCATTTTGACAGGCACGCTAGTTCGCTTCGTGCCGCGGGAGGAGGCAGGTCCTCCTACATCCAAACCTTTTTTACCAGGTCTGACTGCGAATCCACCTGAGTCTCTGCCTCAACGTCCTTCTCAAGGGTCTGCTTCTACTGTGCATCCTTTTGTGCGATCGCACCTGTGTCCTGTCTGGTATTCTTGGTCGCACCTCTAATATCTGGGATGACGACGGGGGGGTGACTCTTGATGTGTTGGTTTCTTCGGCACCCTTCATGCCAATTTTGAAGCTAATCTTCATGTTAGGAGGCTAGAGCGCAATGACGTTGTCAATTTCTTCATCTACCACCATATAAGGGAGCGAAGTCCAGGCTTTATCCTTGTGTGCTCTGATCTGAACATTGTGCATAGTGATATAAAATTCCGCAATGCCCTTGTGTCTGTCATATACGATATGGGACAATCATGGTCGAGAGTTAATGGATGCAGACAAACTACTCTAAAAGAGGACCCAGAAAACTTGGTTGTCCTCGAGACCTTGTGGATCCTTGGAATCCCATAAGTGTGCATAGCGAGCCCCTTCACACATGTCAAGGTAGGTCGGGAAGGTGCTCTCGAGTCTTAGGCAACCAACACTATGAGGAACAATAACCAGGAATAACAAAAGGTGTGACCCTGCTCTTGGGACTCGTGGACATTAGTCAGAAACTCATCACACAAATACTGTGCCCAGTTAAAACATACCCCTTTCCCGCATTGGCCTGCTAGCCAAATTACGTACGCTGGGACCAAGGTGACCTAACATTTCCTCATCCTTTTACGTGCCAAAATCATAGTACCCAACTGCGCACCTTGGTCACTGATGGACTTGATTATGAAACCCCAAATATTTCACTCCACGCGATATTTTTTGTGCACGTATTCAGCAGTCTCCCCTTTATATTCTTACCCACACGCTCTAGGGGGTTCGGTACATTCATGGGGAGACCAATAATCCAATGAACGAGCGCAGCATCAATGGGGATACTATCCTAGATCCACAGGTAGCCGTCATGAATCAGGGCAAGAAGCTGATGTGCGAGTCGGTCCATAACACTGTAGTGACCGAAGTGTGGCATCCTGAGTAGCTTCAGGAGCCCAGACCCAACCAAATCACGCACCCAGCGTTGGGGGACAAATTTGACCCCAACAACTCCATAAAATGTGTCAGGGTATAACTCAGGATCCAGCTCAGGGAAGGCCTCGACATTAGCCAAATCATGATCGTCAAACTTGATTTCATGAAGCCTTCTAAAAGGTTCACAATGACAAGGACCTCCCCTAGGGTTACCGGAATTTGTAGGTAGGTGATCAAGCCATCAAGGTTCTTTGGTGTGTGTTCGATGTCCTGCGTGGTCAAACAAAGGGAGGTAACCAGTTGATCGGCTCGGCGGTCTAGGCCTCCTCCTGAGAATCCTGTGGGGATTTTGTGTTTCACGGGGAAGTACAGGGCTTCCATGCAGCCCATTTCATGGGTTTCAGGGGCTTGCTTGAGCCCTGTAATTTTTATTTTCCTTTCCTCATGGTTGGGCTAGGCGTGGAAAGGACCTCTTCGACTTCGAACTCGACCTCCACCACTTCCTCAGTTTCTTGTTCCACCGAGGTCACTAGCTCCGAAGGTTTGGCAGGATTCATGGTTGTCATCCTGGTGCGAAAGACAAACTTGGGATTGCTACTGTCAGAGGGATCAGGTTGCTCAGACATGAAAGAGATGCTATAGGCACAAAAACTTTTACAACATAAATTCATCCAGGACAAACATGCCAATTACAAGCTATTCCAGCTATATGGAACCCTTGTCTGATCTAGCTCACCTGTTTTATAGCCTTGGTGGTTGCCCAACGGTAGTGTAGAATTCACGTGGAACTTACCATCAAGTAAACGGTAAAAAATCTCTAGAAAAATGGTAAAATTTCCAGCCACCCACCCCATCCAACAGTAATTTTTTCTTTTTACCCGATTTGATTGTTCCGATGGATAATTTTCACACCTAGCATGTGCTCAGTGTACCCATGTGTTCCTAGTGCACCCCTGCACTCTGAGCATACCTCCTACACTCCCAGCGCACTAGCTGCAGTCGGAGGCTATTCCCTCCAAATGAAATTATACGTTGCCCTAGCCCTGCCCACAAGATCTTTTGTGTTATTGCCTGGCCTGCGTAGTGACCTCCTGCTATGCCTTCATGAGCTTCTGCCAAGATAGCATGACTTTCATGCTCCAGACCATCTCTACACAGCACTTCATTGGTGCCTAGTTCATATAAATGACCGTCGATAATGGTAAAATCTACTGCCCAGTTAACCAACTCCTCCTTTTGTCATACTAAATTTTCTACAGGTGCCATGCCTGTAGTCAGGAACGAAGTGCTCATCAATGACCTTAATGGAGAATAGTTGTGCATCAAGCAATACTTCCTTCAAGTTAGTGGGTTCTCCACCTATCTCAATTCGGGACAAGTGATTCGGGCCAGCACTCAACATTCCTGGCTTGACTATGATTTCAAAATTGTATTTTGAAACACCAACAACCACCTGCATATTCTCCCCCCCCCCCAACACAAGCTTAATCACCAGGTATTCTAAATCTAAATGATCTATAATAATCTTAAAGTGCCTCCTAACAAATGGGTGTCATGCCACGTGTGCATAGACCATAGCCGGCCCTTCCCTAAAAGAGGTCTAAATCATTACGCTCCACACTCGAGTTTTTTTTGCAGCCAGCTGTGATTAGGTGATCTATGTCTCTGCCACTAGGCTACATAAGGACCGTTCCCAAGGAAAATCTCGAAGCATCAACATGACCATGAAATACCATCACCTAATCGGGAAAAATAGGAATAGGTGCAGATACCATCTTTTCCTTGAGTAGCTCAAAGCTCCTTTGGCACTCGGTATCCCAAAATAATGAAACATCTTTCTTAAGCAGCTTTTCCAGAGGTGCAGTGATCAGTGTGTATCCCTAAATGAATTTTTGGTAGTAGCCTGTATGTTTGAGGATCGAACGCAGTTGTTTCTCAGTCGTAGGACTCACCCATTTCGACTGTTTGACCGGTTCAATGAGCATTTTATCGATCTCCTCCCTAACCTTATGCGTATGATAAGGGTCCTATTTTACCAGCCACGAATTTGGTCTCAAAGTGATGTGCATAACGCCTAAGTACCCCACGATCACCTTAAGCTCCGAAAAGTTTGTTGGAAATAAGTCTTGATATTCCGTGAGCAGTTCCGCAATCTTTCCTATTGTCACATCATCCCAGTAGTCCCCAATTTTAGCCAACTTGAGTTGCTCTTCCGTACCAATGTTAACTTCTCGCGGCTTCAGGGGTTTCATAACATCCACAGTGTGTAACAAAGGTCCTGCAACTACGTTTTCCTATGATTCTGGGATCGAGAAATTGCGCAGATCCTCGTTGCACTCTTCTATGGTGATATTGTGGCAGTTGACAATATCTTGCATCTTTGTTTCCCATGTGGGTATTTCGGCTGCTGTGTAGGGGTTTGATTCACCAAATACAATGGTATCTATATTTTTTAGAGCTTCATCAAGCACCTCCAATCCTCCCGTTAACCCGAATGTCCCCGAGAATTCATCCTTTAAGGTTTCCCACTAGCAGGTGCGTTGATGTAGCTCTGCATCTAGGTACCATGCAATGAGAATTGGTCCCAAGGCATGAATAAACAAGTGAACCCATTCTTCAGCAGTACGATCACACCATTGCTCCATCCAGGTGAACAAATGTTCACGTGGATCCCCTGGGACATAGAATATCTTGACGCGCACGTCGGCCAAAGGTTCAAATCGTAGGACCATCATATCTCAACATTCCTCCCATTCCTAGAATGCCCCCTTATGTGTGTCCCACCATCTTGTAGGCGTTGCGCGCATAGCTAGATTAAGGGCCCATAGCCTTTGTTCTCTGGGAACCTCAGCCTGGAATGTTGGCAAAAATTCCTTTATACTACCGGAACCATCAAAATAGGGTAGTTCTCTTACCTCGGAGGATATACACCAGAAGTCTCTAGTAATTCGCAGGCATTGCAGCACAAAGACATCATGAAATCAGTTTTACCATTCTCTATTTCTTCATCGGAGTCAGAAAATCATTCGCTATCCTTTTCCCAACAAAGCACACCCTCAGCCATAGGATTGATCTAGTCTTCGTCCCTTGCAGTTAACTTATAGATGTGGTCCACCTCTTCTTCCTCCTATTCTGGCTCGGTATACCTTTCTCCTTCTGCAGGGTCCAGTGGTACGATTACCTGTGTTCCTTCACTTTCAAACTCCATGTTGCATTTATTCAAATTAATAATACCGCCCATATCAATGGCCCAATCCAATCTAGGAGTGCCAGGTATGAGTCTGCGTCTTCTACAATCTGAATGACTTCAAAGTCAGCCCATACCATAACTCCGATGATATCTACTACAATCTTTGATCATCTTCCCAATGGTATGATCTTCTGTTGATTAGCCATGCGCAATTGGATAGTGGACCATTCCAATTTAGGTTCTCCCATTCGTTGCCAAGTCTGTTTAGGTAGTACATTTGCATCTGATCCTAGGTCTAGAATAACCTAGTCCATTTCGTAATCACCAATTTGTGTGGTTAATCGCATCTCTCAACCAGTGTGTCTCTTCTACTCATATAGTTTGTGCACATCCTTAACTGTCATGACTGGGTATTCTATTCCAACGCAAATTTTGAGTAGGGCTTGGAGGCTTTCTACGGCCCACTGATTACACAGCAGCTTCATGCATGCCTGTAAGAATGGTTTGACCTCATCTTCAACTCTACTATCTAGAGTCGATGTTTCGTCCTGAGAAAATTCTTGTCGAGCTGCGACAGAGGTCTCCTTCTCTCACTGTAAGTCCACGCCTTCCTATTTAGCGGATGCTTTATGGATAAGAGGCTCCATCTCATCTCTCTCCGCAGACCCTTCGGTGGCCATGGTGTTGCGCATTATCACATTAATGCTCAACCCCTCCTCACGAGGTTTCGCCTCAACCCGTTGTATATTCTGTGTGGGTGTCTGCTACTTTTCCTGCACCTTGGCCATCAGAATCGGGTAGTCCTCGATCACATGGTCCAGCTATCTACCATATCTATAGTATTTTCATGTTGGGTTCGTGCAGTCCCTCACAAAGTGACCTACTTCCCCGCAGTTATAGCAGATCATTTGGCCTCTACCCCTACCTGCGCTTCCACCCTGTCCCCCTCCCTTGCCCCTAGCTGTGGAGCCTCCTATACCCACAGGGGATCTAGGTGGTGAAGGGTCTGACTATACCCTATATAGGTTTCCTCGGTCTATCATTAGATCATACGTTCGGTAGTTCGGCTCATCATGTCCTACAGACCTGCAAAACCTAAACCATTGTTGCTTTACTTCTGGGATATATGCGGCAAGGCAAGGGCAGTGGTTGGTATCATGCAACCCAGCAACGTGACAGTCGTCGCACCATAGCACTGGCCCACTTGGTCATGCAGCTTCCCTAGGACGCAACGGACTTGGTCCCCTGACCTGTATATAGTCTACTAGCAGAGGAAAATTACCCTTGGTGTATCCATTCACCCTGCATCATATGCACCATCTCTCAGGGCTGGCCTCTGCTCCTCGCTCCTTTCACAGATTCTGGATCTCCATGTGCATTGCCTCTAGTTGGCCTTGTATCTGTTGTACTCCTAACTGGGTATCATCTCTTTGTGTAGCCTCCAACTTCATGGCAACCTCCAAGGCCTTCTCCTACGTTTCAATGGCTTGATGACCCATCGACACGCGCAGGTGGGGCAACAACATAGCAATGAACCACTTTGTTTGCTGCCTATCATCATATTGGAATCCTCCTTCTCAGATTAATTTATTTAATCGTTGATCCACTTCCCATACGGACTCAGATGACCCTTGCTTGAAATATTTCAGGTCGTTCACTATCTGAGAGTAGGACTTAGGCTTCTTGAACTGTTGTTTCAATTCATTCTTGATTTCCTCAATAGTCGCATTCGCATGTTGGTCAATATATCCCATGTATTTTCACTTTAGAATTTCCATTTTACCTTAGAAAGACCACAAACGACAAAAAGTTAAGAAAGAGGTTATCTTGCACATATAGTGCGCCGCACTTCATCAGCTTACGATTCCCGGATTGACAATTAAATGCAGCAATTTAGGACACACTAAATTGACCAAACACTAGTCCAAGGCTCTTCCTTCAAAGGCAAGGGATAGTTGTGCCCTTTTCACTGCATCGCTAGCCATGTTCTACGTAGTCCATACCGATCCATATCTTCATCCCCTACACCCTTGAAGGTAGGTATCTTCATGTGCGAGGCCATATCGTCTTCTGGTGGGGGTGGAGGTGAGTTACTACTCCTATGAGGGTTCGAAGGCGGCGTAGATGGATAGCTATGTGCAGAAAAATTTCTTACTGGACTATAGATAGATTGATCCCCTTCTTGATTAGCTCTATAGTACTTACCACTATGATTTGTACCCTCACTTTGATTAGAGCTCATTTACTCTGTATGGCTACACAAAATGATTTTTTTCACACAACAAGATCTTAATCAGTAATGGCAAAGTTTTCAGAAACTTACCCCGAAAACCCTTGAAGAACCTCTGCTCTACTTCTGAGTAGGACATAAATTGGTCAACTACAAATTCTGTCACAAATCCTCACATCACATTGTCCACCCAATGATCTACTGTGTGAATGATGGTGTTATCAGTCTTTTCTAACTGCTGGATCTGCTCTCGGGTCCACTATGTGACCCGTTCGTCTTTCCAACACTTATGAAAAATCGACAAGCCTTGCAAGCCACGCCTGGAGCTCGATCGCAATCATGACAAAAAAAATCTCATAGATATCTGTGAAAATGTACCTATTCTTCCACTCCTCTGTGGTCAACTTTGCACTGCGATTTTCTTTTACTGCGAATTTGTGAACTTGATTTTCAAACCACTCATCTATTTCTTTCCTCTCATGTATCCAATATGGTCTTGGCATTACCAATCTCTCTTAAAATTCTCCCAGTCCCGGCAACGGAACCATTTTTTGGCTCGAGGGGTCCTGACCTAGGTTCGAAGGTTAAGGTTTTCCAACAAACCCCTATACTACTGGCCCTTTTGGCAGTGACCTGCTTGCACAGCCAAAGTCTCACCCGAAGCAGTATGGGAGGGTGTTGGAACCAGGTTTCCACACTGTGGGAAAGAGAAAGTAAGTCAAGTTGGTCCAAAATTATCATATCTACTTAGCAAGAGGTTTTTCTCAGGGTCTTCAATATATAACCAGAATGCAGCTTAACAGATCTACTTAATAGGTTCACATCCACGTGTGTACTACCAGCAATGATCACAGAACAATATAATTGCAGCAATTTACAGATCATAGATACATATACCAGAAACCCAGATAGTTCACAACTATTAACAGATACTTTTCATACTTAATCATATAACCCAAGTTCACATCAATCATAATAGAACAGATCCAGATAACATCAAATGTCCAAAATACTTCTGCATATATATTACTACCAAATTCCTCTTACATTCCCAAAATACCGCCTGCGCACATAGCCAAGAGGGTCTGCACACAACAGGACAGAGGATATCTGCACATATAGCCAACAGGAGTCGTAACCCAAACAACCCTACCACAGATCTAAAAATTCGTGCTTCACATCAATCTCTATTCTTTTCTACCTAATACTTAAAAAGGTTCATCTATTTATACTGCTTTAGCCTATGCATCCAATGGTCCGCAAACCATGTTTTGCAAACTCTTGGTCTACCCTTGACCCATTTACAATGTGTTATGGGCTTTAACCCACCCCAAAGCCCCTGCGTTAGACTAAACAATACAAAAATATACAAAAATGGGCAAAATTCACAGCCCTTGGGAGACCCTACTCCAACACACCCCAATATGAATATGTATATCCCATGAATTGTATTTCATTATCATTATACCAAAGGTAGTGATGTATGGTTCCACGCAAATATCTTAGGATTAGGGAAAATTTTAGGGGCTAATATTTGCAGGCGAGCTAATATTCCATGGTTTTTCCAGAAAAAGGATTCGCCAATTTCCATTTTTCTAAAAATGAATTCACCCAAATTTTATAGTATAAAATTTTATTACCTTACAAATTTCCAATATTATATATTCTTTAATATAAAATAATTAGAAATATAAACATTTGTACAAAATTATCACCAATCATTTTGAAATTTGGATATTAGGGACTAGTAAGATTTGCCAAGGTTGCAAAATTTAAGATAAACTTCCATCCTTAAAATTTTCCTTCCTTAGGATATGCTTGAATACAATTCAATGATCATGTTGGCTCTATCTAAAAATAACTAGGGATATTCACTGCAAAAAGATGTTTTGTCTTGTATTTACGAGATAGATCAAAGACTCAATCAACTATCTATAGCAAGTAGGATCCATAGGACTAGAATTTGTAGTCATCAATTTATTTAAATGGGTAATCATAGGATTTATCTTAGGATTTCTATACATCATGCCAAATTTTTGAATAATATTGATCGCATATTTACCTTCACCAAGATATATCCCACCTAGCTTCTACCAAACTTCTAGTCCCATGTAATAATGCATAATCCCAAGATCCTTCATATCAAATTTGATTGTTAATTGCTTATTTCATTCCTAAATTAATTGATCTACTCCTGTAAAAAGTAGAGCATCCACATACAAGAGTATGATAACTAGTTCACCCTGATGTATAGTTTAGGATCTGCAGAAATGTTGGTAAAACCAAGTCTCAATAAGTATGCATCCATTATTTCACATCAAACTCTAGGTGCTTGCTTTAAGCCATATAAATCCTTCTTTAACCTACATACATGAGTCTCCCTCTAATTTATTTTAAATCCTTGAGATTCTCAATGTAAACCTCTTCATCAATATTCACATTCAATAAAGTTGTCTTAACATCCGTTTGATGGATGTACCATCCCATAGTAGCAACCAAAAAAATAAATAATATTGTTATTGTATATCTAGTTATGGGAGAACATGTTTCCGTGTAATCAACCCCTTCATTCTGTGAGAAGCCTCTTTCTACAAACCTAGATTTTTATTTATCAATGCTCCCATCTATAGCGTACTTTATCTTGTAAATCCATTTTTAAGTGACTATATATTTTTCACTTGGCCTAGGGACAATCTCCCAGACATAATTCTTTATTATGGGTATTCTTCCAAAATTTTATTCCTCCACTCTTGATGTTTAGTTTCATATTCATATGAGGAAGGTTATGCTTCAATAAGTGTTTTCATATATGCATCATACCGATAATATATCTTCAGTCTTTTACTTTCCCTGAAGGTCCCCGATGTTGTATGCCCTTCTGCTTCTTGAAGAGTAATTATCAACCAAGCAAGCCCTCTTTTCATTTTCTCAAACAATCACTTATTGTATAGGATCAATAGGACCTTCAACATATTCTTGAGTAGATTTCAGATCTTGACCATCATTTTCCCTTGAGATATCCTCAAAAATATGTATCTCTTCTTAATTAGAGTCAACTGGAACATCCTACAATTTCTTGTAAGTTATACTTTTATCAAAGAAGACATCCATTCTTACTTAAATGCAATGATCCTCCTTAATATAGATGCTTACTTAAATGCAATGATCCTCCTTAATATATATTTTGTAGGCTTTAGATGAAGCGTTATACCCAACAAAGCTGATCCATGCTTGGACACCCAAATATTCAAAGAGGATCCATGCTTGGCTTCTTTCCTATAAATGCTTCTTTCAGAGTCATTTTGTTGAGAAACTTGTGAGGAATATGGTTTTGAAAGTAAGTAACTGACACACAAGCCTCTCCCCATAGGAATTGAGGGAAATATTTATTGTGTAGCATGGCCCTAACACATTATTCAATAGTTATACTATTCCTTTTAACTACACCATTATATTCAGGATTATAAGGAACAATAAGCTCCCTCTTAATCACTAATTCCTTGCAGAAAGTTATTAGTTCTTTGGAGGTGTATTATCCACCATTTCCAAACCTCGGAGTCTTGATCTTTCTCTTAGTTAGATCCTCCACTTCATTCTTGAATTCTTGAAACTTCTCGAATGCCTCATCCTTTTTCTTCAAGTGTTATAACCAAGTCTTCCTTGAGAAATCATCAATGAAGGTTACATAATATTGATTCCCACCAAGAGACTTAACTTCCATAGTTCCACATACATTTGAGTATATGAGATCTAAAATTACCTTAGATATAGTATCACTTCTTGCAAATGTCTTCTTCATGTTCTTTCCTGGAGAACATCCTTTATTGGTCCCTATGTGTTCTTCCTTAAATTCGGGGATTCCATTGACCATTTGACTTAGATATGGAAAAAGCTTATGATGAAGGTGTTGATACCTTCTATATAATAGTTTGGAATTACTCACATCCAAGTGGACTAGGGCTTGAGGTAGAGGTGTAAAACATATGTATAATGCCCCCTCACAAATCCCAATCACCATAGTGTCATAAATATTAGATCCCTTACCCTAAACAAAAACCTTTCCATCAAAAAAAGTAATTATATCACCCTTATCCTCTAGAAAAGAAATGGAAAATAAGTTTGTATTCAAACCTGGAACATATAGAATGTTGTTGAGGTGAATTCTTCCACTAGACTCGAGCTCCAACGAAGTAGATCCAATACCTTTCACTGGATAACTCTTGTTGTCTCCAAGTTCGATTGAGTGACAGGAGTTTCCTTTTGACAAGGTTTGAATTTGAATACATTCTCCCATCATATGTCTAGAGGCACCACCGTTAATGACCCATACATTCTTGTCCTTGAAAGTGTTGGATAAAGCGAAGAACAAACTCCTACTACGTTCTTTGCTAGCTTAGAGATGATATTCAATATACAATTTTTTATTCAGGTATCAATATTCCCAATAAACATGAAACCCTTATCCATAACCCTTGTCATAGTGCCAACTATAATGTGATCTTCAATATCCTTCTTGAACCTTAGCTCTGATAACATGTTGAAAATTAGGAGACTTATAGATTATATATATTTCCTTTACTTGATAATTACTTTTGATGTTAGTTGTCATTTTATTACTTCTTTAGTTCTTGTTCATAAAGAAATTATCAAAACAATGAAGATCACAACAAAAAAGAGTATAGACGATATAATCTCCAAGCTAGGGAAAGACCCCTCTAAAGGGAAATCCCCTCCAAGGGGAAAACCCATAAATAAATGCTTCTCTTCTTATGGAATATTCTTAGAATGAGAATTCCAAGACCCAAAGACTAAATCCAACAACCCTTCCAAGCACTGAGTTAGCCCCCAAGCAAGATTTAATTCAAGAAAACTTCCAGAACTTTGACATAATACAACTTCATCCATAATTTTGGCCCTACAACTCTCCTCATAATTTCAGCCCTGAAATTTCGTCCTCCTGTAGCTTCAAAACTTCACAAGCTTCACTATACTACCAAATATTTCGATTTTTTCTCCTCTTCTTCATCCTCCTAACTACTCTTTCTCTTATTCACTATTTCAGATCAAACTTGATATGATATTCTCCAACTGATTCGAAATACTCCTTTATAAATTATGTCTTGAGGATTGAATTACCATCCTTTAGGACGAATTGATCTACTCTTGGGCCAACTTGGTCTTGGGGAAAAAAATGGATTTTTATTGATAAAATAAATATCTTTCTTTATTACAATGAGGTCAAATGGGACTATGGCACATGACCAATATTATTCTTTATCCTAGCAAGACCTAGAAAACCTAAAAGCATTAAGAACATGATTTTGACTCAAACTTGAGTATGAAACCCATACACCAAAAAAAATATAATTTGTTTTTCTTTCCTCTTAAGAATACACAATGTCATTATTACAACTAGGTCATTATGAAGAGTGAACCTAGTTACAATTTAAAAAAAAAAAACCACATTTGGATCCCTTTATAATTTGAATATTTTGAATGTTGTTTTCAACTACACATTTCAAGAATGGTTTCAATGAAATGAGCTCAAAATATTTGTTGGTACTTGCACTTGAAAAACCACCTTATTCTAAAGAAATTATGGGTTATTAATGAATAATGTACCCCCACCCCAAACTTAGTTGGATGGACGAAGAGAGTCCCATCAAAGAAGCCCATGCCCTATATTTACAATGTGGATGTCCCCAAGTTGTCTTGGGAGTTGTATGTTTATCTTCTCTTTTGATCCTTCAAATATTGTGTGTACCTATGATGAACATTGCAAGTTAGGGATTTGTTCATCTTTAAAAATGGTATTGTTCTTTGTAATTCAAGTTCCTCAATATATTGAAATGAATAATTCCATACATGACTTTAGGTCCCTTCTTTCCATCCATGACTTAAGATACTCTTTGAAAGTCCCCCTCACCAAATATTTGTAATTCCAAAACTACTCCCCACCTGTGTCTAGAGAAGTTTTGTATAAGGGAATTTGACCAACATGTGTTGCAATGTTTCATCTTCTAGGTTGCATAGTGAAAACCAACCAAGACCATGTTTTTTCTCTTTTCTAATACCTCCTATAGGTACATTAAACCTCAAATATAAAAAAAATTATTCAATGGATATATATTTTCCATAGTTATTCCACCACAAAATAGGATCACCTCGATGGATTGAAAATAACATGGCTTTATACCCCTATTTAGTATTATATTCCTACTACTTATTATTTTTGGTCCAAAATAGCCTATATTCCTCTATTTTACTCTTAAATGACCTTGAACTAACATGTTCTCACCTTCATTCCACTACTCACTTTTGTCCCCCTCCAAGACTAACCATATATTTTATTTCCATCCTTGTTACCATAGACTTGTTGTTGGTGGGTCAAAAACCTAAGCCAGCATGAATATATCAACATCTTGTCATTTTTAAATTAGTCCCCAAGATAATATACATTAATTTTCTCATCCAACCCAAGAATATGGCCACAATATAATATGGCTCCCATTTCCTACCTTCCAAGTTAGTTGCTTTCTCACTGAATTAATAGAATAATAATTCTTTCTAAATTATGGACACATTTTTAATTGGTTTTTATGTAATACTTATTCATTCTACCTACATTGAGAGAGGATTAATATATGTTTTTATGGATACTTGTTTCAACTATTTCTCTTGTGAAATCAATCTATATAGGCTTCTATTTTCTCATTCCTTTCTAAAAATGTGGATATTTTTGAGGTCAACCCCTCTTTCCTCTTTCAATTTTGGAATGAATCTCCACAATACCAATGGGATTTATTCTATTTATTTTTCCATTTCCAGATAATTTTGAATCATTTCCTTATGATCTTCTTAAACACACGTAGACATGTGAAAACTAATGAATGCAAAAGAACTAGAGTTGTTTCCAATATAAAATTTAATATTTCTTCAAATGGAACACCATTACTTGCACTATATATTAATTCTCTTGTCATTGAACTTTGCTATTTATAGACTCCAATAATTGATGTCATAATAATTTGGTTTTGAGATAAGCCCTAGTTACTTTATCCCCATATGGGTGCCAAACATTTTGAACGGAAAGACCTCTAAGAGGCCTACTCTTTCTTGAGCATCCTCCATGTTAGTGAATGTTATAGAAAATTTCAAAATATTCTCTTCTTCTATCATTTTAACTCCTCATTTCAGTTAAACTTCCTTGTATTGTAGACAAGTTTTATCTGTTTGATAAGATTGATCTATATACTTGGTGAACCATGATTTTTTGGGACACATCGGTTCACCACAATTGTCCATCGACTTGGAATCTTCTTCCTCAATATTTAAATTCAGCAGGAGAGGTTCATTGATGAGATCCTTAATGTGGAGTATGATGTTCTTGTTGCCATGTTTTCCTTCCCAAATATTATCTACTATAGGTATTTAAATCAACAATTTTTCATGTGGGTTCCCTTGCAATTTAACTTTGTGCCATATTGAAGATGGCACATGATCCATATTTAATATTTGGAACAGTAATTATATAATGTGGGAGATGGCGTCATGAGGAATGTTAAATCGATTAAATTCTAAGCCAACATCATCAATATCCATACTTTCTATATTATATGAAACTTTTCAAGTGATATTAGATACCACGACCAACAACATGTTATTAATCTTCACTAGAATTTTTGGGGCAACCCCTCTTGATTTTGGTTGGTCTCTGTTAATCTTGGATGAGTCTAGTACATTAACTAATTGCTTCTCTTGGTGTTTCTTCCTTCTTAATATCTTGGGGTCACTTGTGTTTCACATCTCCTCTCTTTTTCTCTAATGCCTATTCCTTTCAATATTTTGAAAATTGAATGAAGGTTTATGGTACTACATTTGATGTGAATTATTTCATTTGTATTTTTTCTCCTAATTTATACTCCTTTTCATTCAACTTCTTCCTTGATGCTAACATTTTCCTTAGAGTTGATTTTTTCAACTCTAACTTGGCATCTGATGAATCAACCCCCCATTGTGGACCCCAACTTGGTTGAATTTGATGATGATAGTCCTGATTATTGAGTTAATTTTCTTAAGAAATAATCCTAATCATCCTTCATGTATTTGTAGTTGGCTTCTACATGTGTTTTTCCAATTATTCTACCTATGGTACCAATTTGATTTTTTTGGTGGAGTATTAAATGGTGGTCGATACTAGAATATATGAAAAACTTATTTATATAATAAAAATTTATGCAAAATAGATGTTATTGTGCATAATAAATCATTGTGGAAATCATTGTGACATATTCTTCTTACTTTATCGACGGAAACTAGTTCTTTCATTTTTCATTCTTCAGACTAGTCCCAAAAAATCTTATAAACCCACTTGTGTAGGTTTGTTCAACCCCCATTGGTTATTTTTAGCATTATCTTATTACCCTCTATCTATTTTTTAGTAGAAAAATTAACGTATTGGATGACTTCTTCTAGGATGGCTTCTAGGAATATCTCACGAGTCCTAGTGAAGATATGGACTCTTGCTTTCACTAGTGTTAGTTGATTTATTTGAGCATAGTTCTTAAGATAGTTTTCTTATGAATATATTCCAAGCACAACATCTAGGTACACATGATTTATTCAAATTCATGTTTTAGTACTACTAACATTGGAACCAATAGTAAATAAACATAGCATCTCTCTCTCTCTATCTCGCTCTCCCCCTCTCTCTCTCTCTCTCTCTCTCCCCCTCTATCTCTCTCTCTCTCTCTCTCTCTCTCTCTCTCTCTCTCTCTCTCTCTCTCTCATAGGAGACAATAAAATGAGAACTTTATTATATCACAACTCTTACAATAGTTCCTTACAATATCTACTCTCTTTATTACATCAATGAGCTATATACACTATATGTTTTAGGTACATGGTACGTATAATTCTCTAACTACTCTTTTCGATCGACCCAAATTGTGTGGTTGATTGAATTACATTCCAAATTTTTCATTCAACCGAACTTACATGGTCAATTGACTTACATTAATTCCACTTGGAATTCGATAAGGTCCAACTATATTATCTAGTTGACTAAGTCGACTACCCATTCCAATAACCCTAAATAATTAATAGGATGAGTAATGGTGATAATGGGAAACCTTTCCTCAAAACTCTTCATGGGGTTACAAATATTGATATTGAATCATTAATTCATACTACAAAAGAGATAAAGAATAATCAACACATAATCTAGTTTACCATTTGCAATATAAAGTCTATATGAACTAGCATTAATGTGAGGTATATATAAATTTCTCTTTATTATTTTTGTAAGTAAATTATACTACCTACAAATATCACATTGCATAGTTTTTTCCAATCATAAAAATACCTATATCACTTTCCCATATTGGAAACAGAAGGAGATTCCCTTGGTGTAAAATTTTCACAGTAACAAAATTATGTCGAGTTTATACTCATTTTTCTCAGACTTTCATAGGGAACACAATGGTGTAATCATTTTCCTCATTGGAGCAGCATATCTTCAGTCAACTTGCAGAGAGGAGTCTTTTGAGAATCATGAGGAATCTAAAATATTCCCTTGGGGCAAAATTTTCACAGTGATAGAATTATGCTGAGTTTATAAGCAATCTTCTCATTTTTTCACAGAGAACATGATGGTGTATTCACTTTCCTCATCTGAGTAGCGAAATTTCAGTCAACCTACAACACAAAATATTTATGGAATCTTGAGGAATCTTGGAGATTCCCTGGTGGCCAAATTTTTACAGTTTCAAAACCAGACCGACTTTATACTCATTTTACTCAATTTTTTTGGAGTATAGGGGTGATGTCAGATTTTTCATATGAGCAGCAAAGTTATAGAAAACTAGCGAGAAAGAATCTTTGGGGAATCTTTGAGATTCTCATGGGTCTATATTTTGATCAAAGAAGAAAGGGTTCTAGTTTACAATTATTTCACATGATTTTGTGTCATGAATTCAACATTGCAGTTCATTTCTTCAGCAGAGGTGTGCATTTTCAGGCCATCCTTGCAAGTGGAGGTATAAGGTGTATTTTGTACATGCATGTAATTTGATTTCATTGAATACTAATGAAATAGGTATCCCCACTTTGAGAAGAGCCTGAAGATGTAACCCACACTCGGTGAACTTCATTATCAACCCTATGTGCCTATGTTTTCATTATTTCCTTTCATTTTTTGTTTATGTTACATGTATGCATTTTATGGTTACATGCTCATTTATATGCACTTTTGAATACATCAATGAATTAAAAATATCTAGATTAGTGTTTCTCTCATGGATCTACGGACTACTATCCTTTGAAAACCACCACAATTAATGATCCTTCCCCCTTATTCCTGAACTAAATATTCGAATCTATAGACTCTGACATGTTGGTCACCACCATGACTAATGAGCCTCGCCCAGTTTCTACCGAACTATCCAACCGCCAATGGATGGAAAAATATCTTCCATATATTGAATCCACTAATCACTCTATAATCAAAGCCTCCATGTCTTCACTACCTCCATGGGATCCTCATTTCATATATTTTCAAGCTGGACTCTAAAAACTTTCCCAACATGAGAATTGCAGCAACATAACATCAATGCTCACAAATATGAACCAAAACTCCAAACACCAATACTCCACAAGAAGAAAAACAATCTCCTCAAAACACAACTCCAAACCACACATCAAAACCTCAATCACTTCATAGTATAATGGTTGAAATAAAAATTATTTATTTGCTGCTACATTTGCAAAATTACTTAAAAAAATTGCCTTAAAGAAACATGAAGCTCGCAGGATCTTCTCCAAACTCACTCTCTACACACACAACTCGTCCAACGATAAACCATCTCACAATGAGATATATCTAATATGTAGATGAACTCAAGTGCTCAACTCAATAATTAATCATAACTACTTAGCTCAACCCTCTTGTTCATATGCTTAATTTGATCTAGATTAACGTAATTGAATCAATCAACCTCTAACTCCATTAGCCTTTTTGATATTTTCAACTTTAATAAACTTATGGAGGTCCCAAGAAAATTTCCAACCATAAACTGAAAATTTTCAATCAAGGAAGTCTCCACAAGCCAAAAATTAGCTCTAAAATTAGACGAATGAAAATATTTTCTCATCCAAACCCATAGTCGCTCCCTTAATCCTGCTTTGCATGCGACTATGGCTTCTTGGGGCTATAAACTCTCCCTTAATTCTACCTCCATATGACTATGTATTTCCAGTCACACTGATGACCCATCCTCTCTGGGACTGGGGCTAATACTGAAGTAAAGCACAAGCCCTTCAACCTAGAACCTCTGCCACGTGCTGGACCATCATCCTCAGCTTATGACCACTCCTCCAAGTGTCTGTAACATGTATGCAACAAATGAATAGGAAAGGAACAATTCTATGACATGCAAGACCTATTCTGCCAATTTTAGGACTAATTCCAACACCTATATCTCCTTAAGCAACAAAAAAACATCTCTAACACCTGCAACAACATATCCATCATCTGTAGCAGCATCACCAAATTCTGCAGCACCAACATCACGACATACAATTACCTCTGTCACTAGTAGCAGCACCTCCAACACAAGCGACATACAAATGAACACATGAAGCATAAGTCCAATGTCTCCAAGAAATGTATAGACACATGAAACATCTAGAGTGACACTCCAACCTCCCGCAACAACAACATATCCAATATACAACATCAAAACCCATAACAAAAATCCAATCCTCCTACAACAAAAACATCTCCAACCAACACAACGTGCCAACCTCAAACTAATACACATGTGGAATCCATCACCAAGTCAGCAACAAATAGTTCTATTCATAGGATTTTGACATCAATGCCAACTAACAATACCATTAACCAATCATCACCAACACTGCACTCATCACTCATGCATATGCCCAGCAACACCAAGATATTCTTGACAGCAATGCCAACGATACAATGCCAACAAAATCTCCCTTTGGTATTAATGTTTACCTAAATATAACATGTGAGGCTCACTAATAAATTCAAAATCTCTCCCCTTTTGACATCAATGGAAAGGGGCCATCAAATATGAAGTATAATTCCAATAATGTGCTAAAGGAGAAGAGTGCTCCCCCTATCATACTCAACTCCAAACTGATGCAACTCAAAAAAGTGTCTCCAGGAAGATAAGCATGAAGACAAGAAAATTGGCCGCCAACACCACTACCAATGCCATGCCAACTCTCAAGGCTAGACATTCTCCCCCTAAGCATATAATGGAGTATCAATCAACATTATTCTTGTGAAGCAAAATATCTTCTTGATGAAATGAGCATGTTTTCCAAGTGCAAGAGACTACTACTCATGGACCATGACTCTAACTGACTTTGGACATGATATACAATGAAGTTCAATAAAATATAGTGATTCATGGAGAAAATACATGGTTGTGAAAAATAGATAGGATTCACATATAAATCCTGTATAAAACCTCCTATCACCAACCATGACTCTATGGACCCAATTTTACATCATGCACCCAATAAAGTGGTGCTACATTAAAGATATCAATCATAAAACATGACTTGGACTCCATTTACCCCTTTATAGGTAATGACCAACCATACCAGACACCATGGGTCTCTCCATGAGAAATGAGCCTAAAATATGACACAATGACAATAAATGGATTTTACATATGTAAAATATGGTGCTCTCGTCAATACATTCCCAATACATTAAATACATGAGTACATGGAAATAGTGACCATCAACGTATGCTCCATATGAAAGAAATAAAATACATGGCAAGCAGATAAAAATATAAGTCCTCCATGAGCAATAATATAATCTCTCAATGTGTAGCAACATCATATAAGAACTATCAATATCATGTGATAGTACATGCCCACTCAACTCCTTAGCCATCACTATCATACTCCACATGTGCATCAAAAAGAAAGTCAACTAGTAGCAATAAAATAGGAATATGTCATAGGAGGAAACAAATATATCTACATCGACATTAAGCCCATAAATCATAATGCATCATCAAACAAAAAAAAACATGGGAAGCACATCAATAGGTAGCAACAACAAAATATCATGTGTAATCTCTCCATGAGTGCAAAGGTCGAGCAACAACATCTATCATACCAAACATCATGTGTAGCAACAAATGCATAGCCTCATCATAGGTGAGATTTTTTTTTATCAATGAGTCATAAGAAACAAATAAGTGAGCAAAAAAGCATGTATACTCCATGTATGATCAGAAAAATATAAAACATCATGAGTACACGATATTTCATCCATCCGCATGCATCAAACTATCATGAGAAACAACATGACACATCTAGAATGGTAAACATGAGCAATAAAATGCATACTATAGATGAACTATCTCCGACACAACATATGATCTCCATGGAAACAACATATGCATGAAAATACATGAATATGATCTAGCAGTAAGATCGTCATCAAAATACTAACTATGTCATGAAAACCATATCATTTCCACTATATGACAACAACAAAAACTCTTCCCTGCACCCAATCATTGTCAAATATATGCACTGCATAGGAACACATTTCCAACACTCTCCAAATCAATTTGGAAGCACAAATTCTCCCCCTGAATGTGTGATCCCCCATCACACCTAGATTGTAATTCACATAAGAATAATTATATGGTTTCCATAACACCATTAACATAAAAAAAAACTAACATATAGCTGCTCCAAAACTATCAACAAATCTACATGGATGCTCCAACTAAAAACATGTTGGAATAGAAATAGATCAAAATCTAGAAATAACAATTCAAACCTCAAGGACTCCCCCTGAACACTATCTGATATGGATGCATAATTAAGGTTTTGCACACAACTCATAATGCAATCATATTCTCCACCTAAGACCATGCACGCCTCAATTTTTGGTGGGAGTACCTTGTTTCTCTTTTCTCCTCCATACTTTCATCTGTTGATCCTTGTTCTTCTTATGCAGTTGGATTTGCATAATCTCCTCTCTTTGGTTGGATCTCCTGAAATACATGGGCATATTGCAATACTTGGACTTATGGCCAATATTATTACATACAAAACATCAAATGTGACCAAGGAATGAATGTATATGATGATGTCTTCTATTGAAATTATTTGTATTCCTTGTGTGTGCCCTACAGTCAATAGCCCTATGGCCAAAATCATTGCATGGGAGACAATAACCATAAAATGGACTATTGTACCAAAAATATGGAGATCTTTTGTGGATGCATTCTTGATGTAAATTCTAATTTGGTTGCTCCTTTTGATGGGAGAGATTGATCTCTTCATTCCCGTAGGTTGCTTCTAAATTTCCACGAACACCACAATTGTAACACTTCCCAAATATAATCTTCTTCGTGTGCCTTATTCTCTTATTTTTCTACTTCATGCATGGCTCATGGATCTCAATATTTTTGTTGCAACTAGGTGCTTTAACAATTTCATGTTTGGTTTTTGATAATTTAGCAGTAGTTTTGAGCCTCTCTACTTCTTCTCTTGCATAAATTGCTTCACCCTCCAATTTCTAGCATTTATCCTCCAACTTCTTGTTTTTAGCCATGAGCCTTTGAATCTCAACTTCAAGTTCCTTCACCAATGGATTTCTCATCATTTTTGCAACTGATGCTCGATCTATCACTATAATCACTAGTGCCTTTATCTTCTTGAGAGGAGGATTTATTAGTTACTACAATAAAAGTAGAATCCTTTTAATTTCTCTCCAATTCTAAAAAATGCAATTTTCCTCCAAGATACAAGTTCTGCAACTTATCCAACATTTCTTTGGCAGTCTCAAAATGCTTCAAAAATTTGCTATCGGATTTTGAAATACTATTGAAAATGATATTTTTTGCTAAATCATTATATTAATCTTTAACTCCATATTCAACTGATAGCAAAATATCTACATCAATGAACAAAAAATATAATTCCAAATTCGATCTCAAAATTGAAAATTTACCTTTACGAAGTATTGAAATACCTTGTTGATCCATTTTAGAAAATATTAAAAATTATGCCAAAGACTCCAAGATCTAGTCTCCAACGATGAAGCTACACATGAGAGGCTTGTTTTGATACCAATTGTTGGAAACTTGATCACTACTAATAGGGGGGTGGGGGATGAATAAATAGTGTGGCACTTTGAAATTTTTCTCCAATTATTAATATTTTAACCATGCATAAATTGAGACATATAATTATAAATTGGTGCAACAAACATAAATAAGACACCATGAAATCAATCACACAATGAATACAAGTTTTTCTGGTGGAAAACACATTCTGGGAAAAAAACCACCCTGTTGTTGCTACGCTACTTAATTCTTTTATTAATCTTTTTAATCTTTGAACCAATCGTACATGGATCAGCTCACTCCCATAAGCCTTGAAGACATGAATTATTTCAATAGTATTTGGAACTATCAGATTGGGAAGTGTTTCTCTCATGGACCTATGGACTACTATCTGCTAAAAGCCACCACGATCAATGATCCTCGCCCGATTAATCTTGAGCTAAACATTCAACTCTACAGACTCTGATCTGTTGGTCTCCACCATGAAAAATGAGCCTCACCCAGTTTCTTCCAAACTATCCAACCACCATTGGATGGAGAAATCTCTTCCATATTCTGATTCTACTAATCACTATATACTTAAAGCCTCCATGTCTTCACTACCTCCATGCGATCTTCATTTCATACATTTTTCAAGCTGGACTCTGAAAAAATTCTCAACATGAGACCTTCAGAAAAATAACATCAAATCTCACAAATATGAATTGAAACTCCAAAAACAATAATACTCCACAAAAATCAATACAATCTCCTCAAAACACAACTCCAAATCACACATCAACACCTCAATCACTGCATAATATAATTGATGAAATAAAATTCATCTATATGCTGCTACATCTGCACACTGCTTTAGAAATGCTACACTAGAGAAACATGCAACTTGCACGATCTTCTCCAAGCTCACGCTCTACACACACACAACGCATCCAACAATCAACCATCTCACAATGAGATATCTCCAATATGTAAATGAACTCAAGTGCTCAACTCAATAATTACTCAAAACTATTGAGCTCAAAAATCATGTTCATATTCCTGATTTGATATAGATTCAACTCATAGACTCAATCGACAACTAAATCCATTATCCTTTTTATTGTCTTTTCAACTTTAATCAACTTCTGGAGGTCCCACGAAATTTTACGACCATAAACCTCAAATTTTCGATCAAGGAAGTTGCCACAAGACAAAAATTAGCTCAAAAACGCGAGGAATGCAGTGTTTTCTCGTCCAAACCCATAGTCGCTCCCTTAAGACTGCTTTGCGTGTGACTATGGATTCTTGGGGCTATATATGTTCCCCTAAGCCTACCTCCATGCAAATATGGCTTTCCAGTTACATTGATGACCTATCTTTCTTGTGACTAGGCTAAAACCGAAGTAAAACAAAATTCCTTCAGCCAAGAACCTCTCCCATCTTCTGGGCCATCATGCTCAACTTTTGAACACTCCTACAATCCTCTCTAATAGGTCTACAACTGATGAATAGGAAAGGAACAAGTCTATGACATGAAATACATATTATTCCAACTTTAGGGCCAATACTAACACCTCCAGCTCCTCAAGCAGTAACACAACATCTCTAACACCTGCAACAACATCTCCATCATTTGTAGCAACATCACCAACTCCTGCAACAACAACAACAAGGCATACAACCTCCTCCATCACTAGTAGAAGCAACTCCAACACAAGAAGCATAAAACTGAACACATGAAGCAATAATCCAATGTCTCCAAGACATGTAGAGACATATGCAGCATCTAGAGCACCACTCCAACCACCTACAACAACAACATCTCCAATATACAACATCAACACCCATAGAAGCAATCCAATTCTCCGGCAACAACAACATCTCCAATCAACATAGCATGCCAACCTCAAACCAATACACATGTGGAATCCATCTCCAAGTCAACATCCACTAGGTCTAGTCATAGAATGTTGACATCAATGCCAACTAGCAAGACCATTAACCAATCATTGCCAACACTTCACTCATCACTCATGCATATGACCAACAACACCAACAGCGTGTTGACATCAATGCCACCGCTACAATGCCAACACATATGAAACCTAAATCTCTATAAATATTATTGAATTTCCATTTATATACAATTCGTTTACAATTTAAGGTCTTCATGGTGGTTATTGACTCTAATTCAAATTGAATATTGGTTGCACAAAACCTTATTTATAAGAAACACTTATGTTTTCTATTGGAATGTGAGCCTAAGCATAGTTTCATTTGAAAGTAGTATGTTGAAAACTCTTTCCTATGATGCCCCTACTGCAGTTTGAATCAACCTTCAAAACTACATTTCAAAAGCTCAATGTTCAACCAATTTATTAAAAATTAGTCGTTAACTCAACATATTGAAGAAACACTTGAAAATTAGGAGAAATAAAATTTGTGTAGATTGTTATTACGAATTGGATATTTAAATTCTAGAAAATGAATCATTACTATTCAAATTCTGATTTTAGTTTCTCTTTTTGAATTGACAGCTTTTGAATATTGTAGGCGAGAAATTTGAGCTCATTTATGAAATGAACTTAATATCCAAATCTTCAAACAAATGTGTACCTTACTACAAAGTTCTAAATGAGACTAGGAACCAGATTTCCACCAATGGCTTCAATGACGCAATCTAAGCTCGTATTAATATTTTATGAGCTCCATTGCTTTGATGGGGACTTCTCTAATGCATATATAATCACGAGTCTATATGTGACATTAATATCCATAATTTTGATGTTTGAAAAATTAGCAAGGACTTGGCATTGAAAATGTATGAGAGTATGGTAACTCTTCAAATTATGGACAACATATTTTATGAAGCATAGAGGTAAAGAAGAATTATGTTTTCCTTTTAGTGAAATATAAGGAGTAAATGGTTATGTGGAGCCTCTAAATAACATCTTCTATTTCTATCCTCCTTAAATTTGTAAGGACCCATATACATATCCCTAAAAACAAGGATTTGAACATAAGGAATTGCTACCTTTGCATTCCATCTTCTTGTATACTTGAAAATCATCTAAGTCAAAATTCCCCTTATCCAGTATATCATTATAATGAAATTTCTATACATAGTGCTTATGTTATGTTTTAGACACCATCTTAATATATCACTTTGATAGGTCATTATTATATATTTGAAAATCATCAAAGTCGAATTTTCCATCATCCAATATGTCATCATAGTGGACCTTTTATACATAGTGCTTATCTTTTAGACACCCTCTTTGTATATCACTTTGTCTAGATCCATCTTCAATGAGAGCCTTCGCACCTTGTAACTAATCGATTGGATCCAAGTAAAATTTGGTTCAATTGAGTGAGCTTTGATTCATAAAATGTCGTTCATGTTGTGACTTTAGATCATTCAACAAAATATATTTTGATTTATAAAATTTTGATGGTGTTTTAATTAATTGTTGTCATTATAAATTTTACCATTTTTAATATTAATTAAATTTAAATAAATAAAAAACACTTAATATTTTTGGAGGAAAAACTAATCTTTTAAAACACTACTTACATAAACATTCTTGTGCGGTCAAAATGAGCAAAACCAAATATGTTACCAAGGTTGTTTTGGCCATTTAGCTTAATATGTTTTTTCTCTCCCACTCGGATTGTTACGTGCACTATGATGAGAAATAATTATTTTTGGTCTTATTTAAAAAACTATCTATACTTTATATAGATTTGCTAGATATTACATTTCTCGAATTGTTTGTATTTTAGTTTATCTTTCTATTATTTTATAGAGTTGTTAAAATACTTGATTAAATATCATCGAACTTATTAAACTTGACTAAACCAACCCATTAAGTGTCTTGTTTATTGATTCTATTAAACACAAATTATTATTATAACCATTAGTAGAATTTACATTAATGTTTTTAATTTAGTCTTCAAGACATAAGTAATTTGTTTCTTTCAAGATATTGTCAACTTTGGTCATTCAATATTACATTAACTTCCACTTCATGCCATGGTAGTCCCTTTACTCATAGAGCTTCTACTCAAGGATGTTATGGTCCCATTATGAATGGATGGACACTACACATCTAACCCTCTATGTTGGCCTATATAACATAGTTATTTTTGTAATTAAATATGCTAAATGTATACATACATGCATTCATATAGAGGCCATAAATATCTCACATTGACTACAATTTCATGCGTATTTACCTTGTTCAAAATTTCTCAAACTATGGTCCCATTATGAATGGATGCACATTGCACATCTATCCCATGTTGGCCTATATAATATAGATATTTATGTAATTAAATATGTTAAATGTATACATGTATAATTCATAATTTATGTTGAAATGGCATCCAAAAGAGGCTTCTGATTTAATTTTCCCTTAATTAAATGGGAAGAGAAATTGTAATTTCATCTCATGACAACTTGTATTAGTTAACTAAGTCAGAAATATTGAGTTAGCTTAGGAAATTTGAGTTGAGGGTTTGATAGGATGCATGTAGAGTTCTCCCATGATTTAAGGGGGACCAATTACAGTTATTTGTGAGTTTTAATTAGTTAAATCAATTAATTGAGTTAAAATTAGTTTACGTAGTTCTAACTGAGAGATGAGCTAGTGATAGGTCCAATGAATTAAATATGTTTTAATTCACAAGTAGTGATCAATCAGTTGACTGATAATTCATAATAAATAGTTTTTGTGTGTTAGTTCTAAGGAAAGCCCAGTTGAGACTGAGGTTAAAGGGATGATAACTATCAGTTGTATAATTAGAAAATTGTACATGTCAATTATAGAGTCATTAGGAAGGCTATGATGCATTGCACAATCAATTCCAAGGAATTTCCTACTTAAAAGAGTGACAATTCCTCCAAGAATGTGTGAGCAAGGTTGGTCGAGCAGAGGCTAAGAATTGGTTAAGTATTTGACTGATTTTTCCTAGATCAAAGTGAGACAGTTGCTAGAGTGCATGAATTTCTCCATGAGAGAAACTAATTTTATTGTTTCATGGTATTGACTTTATACAATATAGAGTTAGCGTGGTTTTAGACAATGTGCTTTCCCTAGATACATCTTGTGTTGTGTGATTGATTATTACTTTCTCTTACTTGTTATGTGATTGTGCTATCGTGTTTTGTTTCTGCAAATTGTAGAAGGGTTTAATATTTTGTTTTAGTACATTACAAGATCAGTTTGAATCCTATTGTTATATTATACACATGGTATTAGAGTGCCAAAAATCACAATAGAAGAGAAGAACAAAGTTTTTTTTTGAACAGGTTCGAATTTGCAAATTTATTCTTTAAGACCTGATAGTAGATCAAGATGTATTTCAATGGCTTGAGACTTGAAGATTATCTTGAGGGAAATTTGAATTACATAACATGGAAGGATGGGATGGAGGCAGTGCTCGAGGAAAAATGACTGAAGGCATTCATTGACACGGGTATCCCTCAACCCGTAGTAGCAAATGCTCAACAACTTGATGCATGGAAGAAGAATGTAGCAAAGGGGAGAAGGATATTGTTAGAGGGGTTTAGAGATAATATTGTCTCAAGTCTCCATAGAAAATCGAATCCATATGCTATGTGGAAGGCCTTGAAAAATATGTTTTAGAATAATAGTGACCATAGGAAGCTGGCGCTGAAAGACAAGCTCGGGAAGATCAAAATAGAGAAGGGCAACACAATCCAAAATACTTGACAAATTTCACTCAGTGTCGAGATGAGATTGGAAGTGTTGGGATAAATATTTCCTTGGATGATTTGGTGAGCCTAGCTCTTATAGGCCTTCCCAAGAGCCAGCATAGCTATGAGGACTCTATGAATGGGAGGGAGAAGCTAATTGATTGGGAGAGACTATGGTCCGAATTGGTATAAGAAGAAACTCGACAGAGCACCAGAGATGGATCCTCATAAAATACTGATGATGAGGAGAATTTTTCCTTGGATGGAAAGGCTAAGAAAGGGAAAGGGAAGGCATTCCATTCCAAATCAGATTCTGAAAAGGTAAGAAAAAAGCGAGACTTTTCAAAGGTAAAATTTTTCAACTGTCATGAGGATGGACACTATGCCACAAATTGTCCACAAAAGAATACCAACAAGAAGGCCTCAGGAGGAGCAGCAGGTGAAGCACTTGCTTCACAATTAGAGTTGGATTTCACTCTCATCACATGCATGGTTTCATAGGTGATGGGTTTTGTGTGGTACTTGGATAGTGGAGCTTCATTCCATATGACCAACAACAAATAATTCTTCAGTATCTTGAAGGAGAAGGATCTCAAGATGCACATCGATATGGGTGATGACGGGAGGTATAACACTACTGGTGTAGGTACAGTTACCTTTCAGAGGGAGTCATGTAATCCACTCACATTAAAATATTTCATGTATGTTCTTGGTTTAAAGAATAATTTGTTTTCTGTTGCTAGGTTGGAAGATCGCGGCTATGATGTGATCTTCAATGCAGGAAAGATGTTCCTTCATTACAAAGCCACAGGACAGCTGAAAAATATTTGGGTTCAAGTAAAGCACCTATACAAAATGGATGTATAATATTGTGCAACATTGAGCATGAAAGCAGAGAAGGCGGAGAGCCGAGATATCGGTGAGTTATGGCACAGGAGGTTGGGCCATCTACACCACAACACTTTGATGGTCATGCAGGATATTTATACAAGACTTCCAAAGGGTGCACTTGCACAAATAGATACATGCAAAGGTTGTACATTGGGGAAGTATAAAAAATCCGCCTTTCACGATAAGGAAATTTGAGCCAAGGATATCCTTGAGAGAGTTATCTAGGACGTATGTGGACTGTTCTCAACAACTTCCACAACAAAGCACAGGTATTATGTGATTTTGGTTGATGATTTTTCAAGTGTTGGATTTTGTTCACACAGAAGAAAGATCAGACGTTATCAAAGTTTTTTGAGTTCAAGGAACTCGTTGAGAAATGTATATGGAAGAAGGTGAAGGCTTTGAGGAGCGATAATGGTGGAGAATACATCTCTAACGAATTCAAGAAATTTTGTGCCTCGGGAGGAATTCAAAGAGAATTGATAGCACCTCATAACTCACAACAAAATGGGGTTGTAGAAATAAATAACAAAAATATTGTGGGAGAAGCACGAGCTATGTTGCATGATCAAGGCCTACCATTGCATCTGTTGGCAGAAGCATGCAATACAAAATTATTTGTTCAGAATATAAGTCCTTATCGGATACTTGGGATGAGTACACCATAGGATTTTTTTTCATGTACGAGACCAGATGCATCGTATTTTAAAATTTTTGGTTCATATGTTTATTTCCATGTGACCAAAGATGTCAGGAAGAAGTTAGAGCCAATAACAGAGTTGGGGATATTTTTGGGGTACATGGATACACCTCACAAATATCAGGTGTACTTTTTAGCACACAATATGACAGTGGTCAAAAGATATCTGAAATTTGATGAAGAGAAAGCCATGCAAACTTACCTTGAGAGGGAGCTTGAGTTGCATGCAGTTGAGGAGCTCTTGGCTCGAAAGGATGAACCTCATGATGTGGAACAACCACAAGCATAGGAATAGAGAGTGGTACAAACCACTCATGCAGATCCATCCACCAGAGATGGAAGGAAGTGCACCAGAGACTGTCAAATTATTGCTGGATGCGAGAGAGAATGTGGGAGAACCCACATCACAACGCAGGGAGAGAAGGTCCCTAGAGTGGTACACTGGATACATGGATATTATGAGAAAATGTATTGAGATAGAAGAATCCTATTTTCAGGTATCAGTGTAGTAGCTAGTGTGGGTTGATGCCATGTTTGAGGAGTATGAATCCATTATCAAAAACATTGCATGGGAATTTGTCTCGAGACCGACAGGGAAGTCAGTTGTAGGATCCAGGTGGGTCTACAAGGTGAAGCAGGCAGAAGATGGGAATGTGGAGAAGCACAAGGCCATATTTGTGGCTAGAGGGTTCTCTCAAGTGGAGGGGATTGACTATTATGAGATTTTTTCAGTAGTCGCAATGTACTCATTTATTAGATCCATCCTTTCACTCTTAGCGCAAATGGGATGGCAGATACATCAGATGGATGTAAAGACAACTTTTCTCAATGGATTTATTGAGGAAGAGGTGTACATTGTGTAGCTAGAATTTTTTGAGACCTTATATAGGGCTTCACATGTGTGCAAACTCAAGAGAGCACTGGATGGGCTAGATAAAGCACTTCTTGCTTGGTACTCTAGGATTGAAAAATATTTCACCATGTTGGGATTCACCAAGAGTGAAGCAGATGCGAACCTATATCATAGTGTGGTTGATGGTAAGATTTTGATTATTATACGTTATGTCAATGATATGATATTGACAAGTGATTAGCATATCATCAAGTCTTGTAAAGAGGATCTTGCAAGAGAATTTGAGATCAAGGACATGGGGCTCTTGCACTATTTCCTGGGATTGGAAATATGGAAAAGATATGGGGAGCTATTTGTATCTCAGGGAAATTATGCCAAGGAGATTATGAGGAAGCGCCACATGTATGGAAAGAAACCCATGGAGACTCCTCTAGCAAGAAACTGGAGGAAGGAGAATGCTACTTCAGGCAAAGTAGTGGATGCTACTATTTATAGGAAGCTTGTGGGTTCACTCATGTATTTGGTGAACACATGACCAGACATATGATACGCAGTTAACAAACTAAGCTATGGTTAATCCTACCAAGCTCTTTTGGAAGGCAGGAAAGCATGTGTTGAGATATCTCAGGGGCACTGAAAAGTATGGATTGTGGTATAGACAGGCAGAGGGAGTGAAGCTTCAAGGCTTCAATGATGTAGATTTGGCAGGGAGCCCATATGACCAGAAGAGCACATCAGGACGCATCTTCAGCATAGGATCAACAACATTTTCTTGGTACGGTAGGAAACAAAGATCATTTTCACTTAGTTCAGCAGCAACAGAGTACATGGTGGCCAATAAAGCAACATGTGAGGCCATTTGGATGAGGAAGATACTTGTTGGGTCCGACAGTGATACATTATGATAACTAGAGTTGCATCAAACTCTTAGTTAATCAAGTATTCCATGACAGGTCCAAGCATATTGATAATGTGTATCACCATCTTAGATATTGTGAATAAAGGCGGATTATGTCATTAGAGTACATTCGTAGAGAGGAGCAGGATGCATACATCTCGAAAAAGGTGCTGGAAAGAAGAAAATTCAAATTCCAGAGAGGTAGGATTGGGGTAGCAGATAATCCCTTTCTTTTTGAGAGGGAGTGTTGAAATGGAATCCAAAGGGGGCTTCTGATTTAATTTTCCCTTAATTAAATTAGAAGAGAAAATGTAATTTCATATCATGAGAACTTGTTTTAGTTAACTAAGTCATAAATACTGATTTATCTAGGGAAATTTGAGTTGAGGTTTTGATAGAATGCATGTAGAGTTCTCCCATGATTTAAGGGAGATGAGTTACAGTTATTTTTGAGTTATAATTAGTTAACTCAATTAATTGAGTTAAAATAATTTTAATTTGTTCTAACTGAGAGATGAGCTAGTCATAGGTCCAGTGAATTAAATCTTATTTGATTCAAAAGTAGTGATTAATCAATTAACTAATAATTCACTATAAATAGTTGTTGCATGTCAGTTATAAGGAAGGCTCGATTGAGACTGAGGTTAAAGGGATGATAACTATCAATTGTATAATTATAAAATTGTGCATGTCAGTTATAGAGTCATGAGGAAGCCTATGATTCATTTAGAAATCAGTTCCAAGGATTTTCCTATTTAATAGGGTGAAAATTTCTCCAAGAATGTGTGAGAAAGGCAGGCTGAGCAGAGACTAAGAATTGGTTAAGTATTTGACTAATTTTTCCTAGATCATAGTGATACAGTTGGAAGAGTGCATGAATTTCTCCATGAGAGAAAAAAAAAATTTATTGTTTCATGGTATTGAATTTATAAAATATACAAATAGCAGGGTTTTAGGTAGTGTTATTTCCCTAGATACATCTTGTGTTATTTGATTGATTATTTCTTTCTCATACTTGTTATGTGATTCTGTGATCGTGTTTTGTTTTTGAAAATTGTAGAAGCATTCAATATTTTATTTTAGTACATTACAACATCAATTTGAATCTCGTAGTTAGAATTTTATACAATTTATAGCGATCATAAATCTCTCACATTGACTACAATTTCATTCTTATATACCTTATTCAAAATTTTTCAAATGGGCCCATTATGAATGGATGTACATTACACATATGCCCCATGTTGTCCTATATATGGTAGTTATTTGTGTAATTAAATATGTTAGATGTATACATACATACATTCATAATTTATAGATGTCATAAATCTCTCACATTGACTACAATTTCATGCTTGTTTACCTTGTTTGAATTTTATCAAAGTGTACTAACCCATAAATACACTAGTCACATGAAATTCATGGAATCCTAGCTTTCAAACTATAAAACTTAGTCTCTTGTCCAACCTATTTACATACTTATCCAAATTCATTTTCTTATATATTTTAGAACTATATTTTTCTGTGACACCCTGTTGGCATGCGAGATTCCGACAAACTCGGTATTTTCTACGCAGTGGCCAACAATAACTCGCTCAACATCGACCCTTTTGGAAACACGAATAGAGTGGGTGAAGTCTCACCTGAGATGCTAATGGGATATTTTCGGAACTATGATTTTGTAGTCTAATAGGACTGTCTACAGTTTAAGACATTGGTATCCCACTATATGGACACTAAATTATTCCCCTATAACTAACCCTTGCACAGGACCTTCGAGCCCCTCGATTTACCAGTTAGCGCACAATTGATAGATGATAGTGCACGAAGGGATATAAAGAATCACAATTTCGGCCATTAGGGGAGAAATTAAAAAAACCATATGTTATTCATTACTAGGACATGACAAAATATGAAGGCATTACCAAAATTAAAAATAACTAGTCCATTCTTGAAATTCACGAATACTTAGAACTGCAACATAACATTAAACACATATTAACCCAATACACCATAAATGGAAACATACATTCATGCATTGTTCAAAGTATTAGGACCAACCCAACCATCCATTAAATTATACCATCATGTAAGAAAAAATGGCAGGCGCTATAATGCAATAGTTACCCAATCAGGCTTACGAGCCATTGATCTCTGCATAGTATACAAAATAGGGAAAACATATGTAGAGTGAAGAACCGTTAATATATCAAAATGTAGTATTTACATTAGGGATGCATAGTATTTATTGACTCAATCATTCATAATTAGGAATTCAGATAGACAAATCTATATAAACATAATATAAGTGGACAAATAGTTGTTGCCTTTAGTAACCATTGACCCATTTTATCCTTCACTGAGCAAACTTCTAACTTGTGATTCATCCTAATCCTTTCCATTTATCTCTACCTAGAGGCTCCTAGAACCTTTTTATCTTTCCCTTCCATCACTCCAACTGTCCCATGGGATGTTATGATATTTTTAGATACCTTCCTAAGCCAGGCCATGCATGGTAACCACCTTTTTAAATATCTCCCACCTAGTTTCTCCACTCCATTAAACCTCCATTACCTGCAAAATATCTCTAACTTACTCCTTGCCACTACATCCCTTACCTTCTTCCCAATTTCTGAAAAATCCTAAACGCTTATCCTTACTTATAAGTGTTCCCTATCTTTGGATGTCAATGTCTCCTTTCTACACGATATCTCCTTGTATCGTGCCTCTCCTCTATAACACCCTCCTCTCACATTTACCCATGTTAACTGGTCCACTGAGGTAAACATGTTATGAGAGGATACTATGATGTAATTCATCTCTCCATGTACAATTAAGGAATTGGAACCGATAAAAAAAACCATTATGACCTTCCACATGCTAAAGAAACTTTAGGAGCCAACCAACCCTTTTAGGTGACCAACCCCTAAGGAAACCTAACATTTATCTGATCTAGACCCCTATCCACTCCCATGACAAGACATGCATGTAATTGAGGCCTTCCAGTCGCTCCCACAACAATGTATGCTATTGACTATGGAATTTTTTAGCTACTTCTGAGCCAATGACCCCGAATTATGTGCCACTTTTTCAGGGCCATGAGTCAGGACATTACCCATAACTTCATGAAACTTTCAGAAATGATAAATAACATTGAAAAAAAGGTACTAATCCAAACAATTGATCAATGAATTGAATGGACCCCTACTATCTATTGTAGCTCAATATGGCATAGCTACAATGCCAATGGTTCTTGGATAAGTTTTTGCAAAAGGTTTTGTTGCCAATGTAGTTATTCTTTAATCCTCTGATCAAGAGGGAAATTGATATGATGGTCATGTTATTTTCTGATGAAATCCACCTACAAGGTATGATGTTCATCTTGGGTTTTCTGGCTCCTGCATTGGCTACATATGGTGCTTAGAGGGAGAATGTGTTATGGATTCAAGGCTTGTAGTTGCTTAATGATATAAAATTTTTGGCTGGTGTCCTGAGCATCGAATTGAAAATGATTTTTACATGAATGATATGTCAGAATAAGGGTGTAATTTTGTTCCATTTTAAATTGATGAGTGTGAAGAATAAAAGGATTAGGAGCACCAACATTTATCTGCCTCTGTATTTGTCTTTTTGGGTGTTTTCATGGTGATATATCATGTACATATTCTTCTATAAAACCTTGACAAATCCCACCTATAGAACAGAAACATGTGTCGTATATGTGATATGGAGGTGAATGTCAATGGAGAAGAAACAATATTCCTACACAGGAATTTGGAAGCAGTCCTTCCATAGCACTAAGTGGTCAAGCAGAAGAAAATTATTATTTTCCTAAGATTTGTTCAAATATCCTTGATTACGTAGTTCATCCTTTTGATAAAGAGCAATAAAAGGCATTGCAACTGATGTTGAAGCAAAATAATGAAGTTAATAAAGCTAATACCAGTGGCCCAAGTTTAAAGGATAAAAACCAACAGGCATATTTCAGCGTGATACAAAAATTAGTATCATTGATTCTGTCAAGGATAATACATATCTGGATAGCACTGGTAAAATAAGTTTAAAGTCACAATCTCAAGTTAAGGGTTTGAAGAGATTATATGCAGAGGAAAAATATCTGACAAAAGTTATGAAATCCAATCTTATAGTATAATTAATGTTATCGGAACAGCAAGTCCACAAGTGGTTTTTTCATAGAAGGCAGAAGGAGAAAAATAGAAAGATAAATGATACCAACAATGGTGGTAAACAATATTGTTGCATTGGTTTAAGAAAATAAGGTAGTAGAAAATCAAACGTCTCAATCTTTCTAGTCTCAAAAGGGTTGAAAACCAAATGTTGTTAAACATTAGGAATCCTTGAAGTGCAGCCATTAGATTGGAGCTTAGTGATAAGAATGTCAATCCAGAAAACTAAAATGCTATAGAGAACACTTTTGTAAGAATTATTTCATTACAGGAAATATCAACATTGAGGAATGGGAGTCCTTGAAAAATGCAGTCAACCAGATTACGGTTACAGAATGGGAATCATTTTGAAATGTAGACAAAAGACCATTACACTAGAGGGAAAATCCTAACAAGATAGAATCAAATAAGAGAAATAAAAAGTCATAGGCAGCTACACGACAAACATATGTGCAAGAGGATGCTTATCATGTGGTTGTTACAGTTGTTCAAAGTCACTTGTCTGGACGCTTTCGTGAAGATGGCCCGCCACTAAGAATTGAATTTGATCTGCTTCCTCCATTTTCTTTTGACACCCCATTAGTGTCTTTCTATGAGGAAATTACTACTTCTCAAGATGTCCAACTTATTCCAACAAATAGAAATATGGGGAAAAGCTCCCATTTACCTAAGTTACATTTATTCATCCAAATAGAGATTATGTTAAAGAAGCTCCTACATCTGCCTTTTTCTCAACGGGCCTTTAATTTTTGCATAATAAATTCACAGCAGGAAGATTAGGTGGGAAGTTTATTTACCCCCCTCGATATGCCCCAATGCATGCTGAAATTGGAAATGTGGATAGGGAAGTGAACATTGCTGGTCCAAGTGACGATATTGATCCTTTTCCTGATGTTGAAACATATATGGGAAGCTATGAAAAAGGGAAATTAAGAGAAAAACGTACATAAAAAACATGTTTATGTATTGAAGATGAAGCGCAACACATTTCAAGCAGAAAGGAGACATCAAATATAAAGGGAGGTGTAAACAATTCAGAAGCAAAGAGACAGTGCAAAGGTTACTGCTGCCAGAAAAGGAAATGCAAAGAAGCAATCCAAGAAGTCAGAAAATTCAATTGAGGATAAGTGCTTAGAATTGAGAGATTTGAAAATTACATCCAATGTAGTTGGCATTGAAACTGATGAAACTGGCAGATCAAATTTCAAATACCATGAAGGTTTACCAGGGAGGTTTCCACCTACTTCATTGAAAATTAAAGAACTTTGTTTGGCCCATCCATTGAAGGATTCAAAAGAGAATTTCAAAAATATGTTCATGGTCTTTCATTTTTTATATAATTTAGCTGATGTGATTGGTTTGTGTCCATTCACCCTGGATGAGTTTCTTCAGGCTTTGCATGACCATGATTCAATGCTACTTGGGAAAATTCATATTTATCTTCTGAAACTTCTTCTAAAGAATGTTTAAAGTGAACTTCAAAGCGCTGTCAGTGCTAGAAAACATATTTAATGTGATTCTTCTCTAAACAATGGAAAATTTCTGAGATTAAACCAAGATGTAAAATGTCAAAGGTTTGATGTTACAGTTTGGAAAGAATTCTCGAATCCCCTTACATGGCCAAATATTTGGAGGCAAGTTGCGGTGGATGTTGTATTTTGTGCAAAGAAAAAGAAGGAAATGAAAATCTTGGTAAAACTATTGATAAGGAGGGAATTCAAACATGATACCATGGTTTGGTTCCTAGAACATTTAAGGTTGCATTATTCCACATCCTGTTGCAGGAAGGGGCTAATGGTTTCAAAATTATTGAGATAGCATATCATGTCCAGAATTGTGATTTGAATGATCTCCCATCAAGAAATTCACTAGAAGCATTAATATACTCCAGTATTTCAAGTGACATAACTCTATTTGAGAGGATTTCATCTTCAAAATTTCATTAGAGAGAAAATAAATATGGGAAATGGATTGATGGCTCACATCTCGTGTGCCTAGATCCAACGGAAACCTGGAAGCATAAACTGCACAAAACTTATGTGAGAGAGTGCCCCCATAGAGTGGATTTATCTGAACCACTATTTGTAGGTCGACAGTTATGTTTCAATGCGGCATCACTCATCCTCATTTCTGAAAACCAATAAGGGTGCCTCCGTAAACGGTTGTGGTTTTGATAAATGACATGCTTATTAACATTCACCATGACCCACTTCAGTGGTTACATTCATTAAAACATTTGACACCAACTCTTTCCTAGACATTTATAGCTCCTTTAATTTTAAGGCATGAAATACTGTTAGCTTTAGGGGTCCTGACCCATGTTCGGATTTATGGTTTGCCAACAAACCCCTGTTCTACTAGCCCTTTCGGCAATGGCCTGCATATGCAGGTCAAGGTCTCACCCAAAGTAGTATGGGAGTGTACTGGAACCAAGTTTCCGCACCTTGAGAGAGAGAGAGAGGAAGTTAATGGAAGCGGGCCCTTTATTCTAGGCCTACGCACGAGAAGCCCTAACCCTGTATCTTAATCAAACACAGATCAAGCGGAACATGTTAATCATAATACAACCAAAAAATAGATACAAATATAACTAGATTTATGCATTCATTTTATTCAAAAATATCGCATCCACATTCACATTCAATAAATCATCAATATTCAGCAAGAAGATCCCATAAATCACATATAGCTGGAAATTCAAAACATTGGATATCAAAACAATATTTTCATTCATTCACAATTTTATTCACTTACAGACTTTATCTATCAGCCCACGCACATAATCAGTGGGGTCCGCACACAGTAGGACTCAGGGTCTCTGTGCACACAACCAACAGGAGCCCTTACCTAGACAATTAATGACATATCCGCAAGTTCCTATTCACCTTTTATTTCTTCTCCAAATTACCTTAGAATCTATTTATCTATATATTTATAGCATGCTAGTCTGCTCTATCCTATGGTCCGCAAACCGTGGTTTGCAGACCCTTGGTCTAGCCTTTGACCCATTACAATTCATTGGGGGTTTTGACCCGCCCCAAACCCCCTGCACTAGACTAAATATTAGAAAATATTATAAAACTGGACAAAATTGCAGTTAGGGAACCCCGTTCCAACAGTCCCCCAATGCAATCTTGTGACTCGTCTCGAGTCACAGCGCTAGCAGGGTCTTCATCGTTTCCTTGAGCTGCTCAATCACGATAGTTAACAGGGGTAGAACACGAAGGCTCTGTGTAGTGGCGGTCTATGCAATATCAACCAGCTTTTGCGAATTTGGGCCTTCAGTTACAGTGGTGACACTGTCCAAGGTCTAGTTCAACTGCCGCACAACCCCTTCTAGCTCCTGTGAAATATTGAGAGCTTCATCAGTCCAGGGCGTGAGATGGTCGTTGAGTACATGTTACTTTCCCTAGAGCCCCACAACTTCACTTCGAAGCGCATGGCTAGTCTGAAGATGTGCTAGTCACTGGGTTGGAACAAGGGTGGTCATAGTGGCTTCCATATGTTCAAAATCATGTTCCTTTTGGTGCAACTCCTGCTTGATTTGACGGAGGATAGAGTCATGTTGTACCTGGGACCATAATTCCATAGGAGTCTCAAACAAAGTGGTGCCCTGACTGATATGCATTGTAATAGTGTTTTTTGCTTCTGTTACCAGTGTTGCTTGCTGGGTGCACACTTCCAGGGGGGTCTCAGGCGGTAGCTTCGCCTACAACGATGTTATCTGAAGTTCAAAATCAGCCTTAACAACCTATAACTCAGTCCGAGATGCCTTCAAGGCATCCACCAAGCCCTCAACCTTGGCCTGCGGTGCAAAAGAGACACGAATTACTTCCGACATGTCTTCACAGAGCCTGTCTATCAACTGCTCTAATGCAGCTTGCTATGCTATGGTGGCGACGCGTTCTTCCTGGACCTGGGCGGCTTCAGTAGTTTGAGTCTGTTGGAAAAATACTGAGAGGGGGGGGGTGAATCAGTATTTAGATCTGACTGAAAACTTTTTATCAGAGATCTTATTTAATTCTTTACTTAGATTATTGCATCATTCATTAAGAAGTAAACAGGTGCAGTAGTAACAAAATAAGCCATCACACATAAGCAACACACATGAACATCAGTATTTAAGGTGGAAACCCAATTTGGGAGAAAACCACCGCTGCTGTCGTCTCTATCTTCAATATTTATTATAAAGAAAACTTCTTACAAATTTTGTGCTGGCGCAGACTTATACCAGCACGCAGGCACCCACCTACAGAAGGCTACGACCTTCTCTCGTTCTCTAGTTACTACTAGAAGGGAGCTCCAACCCCACGATTTTAACACCAGCTTGTACTGGCAGAAAACTTCCACTTTCATGCTGAGGACTTCAACACTCAGATCCACCAAATTTCTTCAATTTCTTCATCAGTCTTGCATCAGGTCTTCATTATTTCTTTGCAGATCTTCCTAGAAATTCATCATTTCTAGATCTAGAGATCTTGAACCTTCATCAACTCCATGGGTGCATCATAGATTCAGATTTATCAGAAAAACAGAGTTCAATCATGCAGATATCTCTTAAAAAGATTTATTCTTTTAACAACCCCTCCACATGCACACGTTGAACTATGATCCACCTCTCCTTATATAGTTTTAGCCTTTATTAATACCATGAGTCAAAACCACTCAATCGTTGATGGTATTCCTGGAAGAGATCAAATAAATAATCCAAAGGGGTTTACCCAAACCCCAAACAACTTCTCATTCTTCTTATTTTCTTGGTCAGACAATTAGATAATTAATCTAAGGCTTTTTAATATCTCAATCTGAGATTGAGATATTAATCCAAATCATATCACATATTTGGTGAATTATTTTTCTCAATACTTCTTTTAGTCTACACTCTGGTTACAATTTCTAAGCTCGACCATGGCAAATATCACCACCTTTGGAATAACATTCAAAGTGATGGCCCAATCGCTTTTTGTCATAAATTATATTTAATTTAAACAAATCTTGGTTAAACCCACAAACATTAAAAAGTCCCAATCAATATCAGTTAAACTGGGCCCACATATATGATCAATGACCCAATCACATACTCACACCGTACCATGGTTATTGCGCACCTTCCTCATACGACCACCGTCCGATGGCTCCCCTCCAAATCGACGGTGCACAACAATATCGCGCAGCATCCTTGGTCGGACATTAACACGCGATGGCGCGCAGTGGGGGCGGTTTTCAAAAGTCGCTCGGGGACACGCGTAGGTCGATCTATGGAATCGCTCCCAACCTTTTGAATACCGCTTACCCATCAAAAGCGGTGCAATGAAAACCGGAAACTGCCTGTACTGTTCCTCCTTCGTGGTTCCGCCCTTCTACTCCAGGTTCTGTCGCGCTTCCTTTTGTTATGATCCACCACTTCCCTTCCAGGTTCCATTCGTAATTCCGAAGAGTTGTTCCAATGAAAGTTCAACAGCCTATATTCACATAATTCAGTCACCGAGTTCCGTGTTGGTTGCAGGGATTCACAATTCCTTCATCAAGAACACATTCATATATTACACTTGCTCAATTCAATAAAGGCACAGAAAATTCCGAGATCAATCCCCAACATTGATCCCAATTTACCTTCAGTCTTATATTCAACGAATATATATAACTCCACTATCTACCAGTTTGGGATACACAGTCGACCGTATTAGCATCGGTTCCTCGAACTACATACAGAGCACCATTAATCCCCTCATAGGGTTTCTTACTTATCACGGATTTCAATTATCCTCCATCAGGATGCATACATATGTTCACACATGAATTAATTCCATGGGGACTCAAATATCCTTCCTACTGAATTCAATTTGCTCCTTCACTGATACTGCTCTCTGTAGATGCACTCTTTCTCTGTTCTTCTCTGCTGACCTTTGTTCTCTGCTACATTTCTTCTCTCTGTTCCTAGTTACTGTTTCAGATGCCAATTCCTTTGCCATCAATGACAACATTTCCAACAGAGTCACAATGGTATGCTCAGCCTCACTAAGGTGTTGCTGCGCGCGAAGTTCTTTGTGCTGAAGTTTTTTGGTGATGGCGATAAATAACTCATGCAGTTGCGCAGCCGCCATGCGACCAACATCGAGGTCGACTGACGAGCATGCCCGGAGTTGGGTGAATAATTCAGTAAGTTCCATTGTAAAATCAGTGCTGGGGAGAAGGCATATCTAGTTGTCCGTGATGGTGCTCAGGGCTATAACTGGAATCGGCTGGCCCACGTTAGTATACTTCGTTTGATTCACGCTCGCTTGACTCTACCTCGCTTGATCCACACTCGCCTGAAGGGTGTCCGTTTTCAGCCGGAGAGCCTGTAGCTCTGATTGCAAGACCTCCAATGTGGCCCTGTGCTGATCTTCCCAAGTAGTCCAGCGATCCATAGATGAAATGGTGATGGTATCAGAAATCTACTCGAGGTCATCCTCTGTCATTGTAAACTTTGTGTTGGTGCCAGGCTTAATAGCCTTACGCTTCTTCTGAGACCCCTTAGGTGGTTCGCAGGTATTCTTGAGACCATGGGGCCCCAACGTGTCCACTTCATCAAGACCATTAAGGTTCTGATCTAGGGGGGACTCTGGTTCTGGCTGCACATTAGTGCTTTTGGGGGTCGTCTACCGCGTTGAAGCAGCAATCGTCGAATCTGTCGTTGTGACGGGCAGAGCTGTCTCTTTTGATTCTACGGTGAGGTCAGATGTGTCTGCTATGACTGGGCCGGTCGTCTGGGCTGTGACCTTCCACTTAGGTGGCCAAGTGGAAATTACCTGTTCAATTTCTGCTTTGGTGGTCATATATGGAAGGGTATACCACCCGGTATCTTTACGAGCCCGAATCTACACATTATGCATGGTCACTTGAAATGTTGCGATATGCTTGTATTTGTTGTAGATCTTCGGGGACAAGCATGGCTGGGAATAAATTTTCGTAGCTACAGTCCAATCATAGAGCACCCAAAAGGTCTTATTCTCCTCAACCCGCTTGGGATCCTTTGAGTCCCATAGGTTGGAAAATCGCGCTCCTTCACACTTGCTGGGCTCGAGAGGGGGGAAGACGGCTTCTTCAGGAGTCTCCCATGCAACTAAGGTGATTAGCAGTATTAGCCAGGAGTAGTAGAAGGTTTTTCCCTGATCTTGGGCCTCACACACATTATCAAGAAATTCGTCAACCAGGTACTGCGACCAATTGAAACAGACTCCCTTTTCGCATATGCCAGCAAGTTGAATTACATGGGCGGGGGCAAACGTCGCCTGGAATTTGCACATCAATTTTTAGGCAAGAAGCAGGGTACCCATGCGCGTCCCTAGATCCCTGATTGAATCAATCTGAAATCCCTATTTGTTTCGTGTGACATGGTACCTTTCCCGGACATATTTAGCAATCTGGTTCTCAAACTTCTTGCTAGTGCCTTCCTTAGGATTTGGCCCCTGCATGGGAAGGTTGGTTATCTGGTGAATTAAAGCATCATCAATCGATATGAGGCCTTGGATCCATAAGCACCCATCGTGAACAAGCACCAGTAGCTAGCGAACAACCAGGTCGGTGATGTTGTAGCGGCCAAAGTGGGGTAGGCGTAGCAAGTTTAAGATCCCCGACCTAACTAATCCTTTGACCCATGCCATTTGATCAACCTTTAGTACATCGTCATCAAGTACCCCTTCTAGTTATAGCTATGAAGCTAATGAAGGGAAGGCGTCCGGGTTGCCCAGCTCATGGTCATCGAATTTTATGAGGGGGAGGGCGCCGAACATTTCTCCTTATTGGGTCACTTCTTCTGGGACCAGAGGCATCTGAAGGCAGGCCCGGACGACATCAACATTCATGGGGGTGTGTTTTCTTGTCATGCATGCCTAACATAAGGCGGTAGCACAATCAGCGGAGTCACATGCAGGCCTTCTATTGTGAGCGTCATTGGGTGCTTGGGTGCAACAGGCGATCATCCCTTAGACACTTTCTGAGGGGAACGCACAATGCGAGGAGACATACGAACCTTCCTGCCAGCCCACTTTACCAGTTTTACCTTCTCTTTCCCCTTCCAAATATGATACAAATTGATCAAGAAAAAATTCTGTCATGAATCCTCCCAATATACTATCAACCCAGTGATCTATAGTTATGGTAATCTTATTATCAGTATTTTCCAATTGTTGGAGAAATTCGGGGGTCCACTGTGTGACCTGATCGTCTTTCCAAGAAGTCTGGAATTCTGCCAACCGTTCCAACCACTCTTGTAACTCATGCATGAAGGATACAAATAAGATTTTGTGCACTTCCGTAAAAATATACCTATTTTTCCACTCTTCCGCGGACAAATTTTCACTCCTATTCTCTTTTAGGGCAAATTCCTGAATCTGATTTTCGAAACAGTCTTCTAACTAAAGTTTTCATGGCTTCCAATCACCCCGTGGCATTACCCAATCCCTCTCTCAAAATTCTCCTGGTCCCGGCAATGCAAAAATTTGTTGGCTTTAGGGGTCTTGAACCTGCTTTGGATTTATGGTTTGCCAAAAAACCCCTGCACTACTGGCCCTTTCAGCAATGGCCTTCGAACGCAGGTCAAGGTCTCATCCGAAGCAGTATGGGAGGGTGGTTGAACCAGGTTTCCGCACCCTGAGAGAGAGAGAGAGGAAGTTAATGGAAGCAGGTCCTTTAGTCTAGGCCTACGCAGGAGAAGCCCTAACCCTGAATCTTAATTGGACGCAGATCGAGCGGAACCCGTTAATCATAAGACAACCAAACAATAGATATTACACATTAATTTTATTCAACAGTATCTCATCCACGTGCACATTCAATAAATCATCAATATTCAGCAAGAAGATCCCACAAATCACATATAGCTGGAAATTCAGAACATTGGATATCAAAACAGTCTTTTCATTCATCCACACTTTGCTTCACTTATATACTTTATCTATTAGCTTGAACATACAACCAGCGTGGTCCGCACACAGTAAGACTCAGGGTCTCCATGCACACATCCAGCAGGAGCCCTTACCCAGACAATTAACGAAGATCTGCAAGTCCATATTCACCTTTTAGTTCTTCTCCAACTTACCTTAGACTCGATTTATCTATCTATTTATAGCATGATAGCCTGTGCTATCATATGGTCCGAAAACCATGGTTTATGAACCCTTGGTCTACCCTTTGACCCATTAAAATTCGTTGGGGGTTTTGACCCTCCCCAAACCCCCTGCGCTAGACTAAATATTACAAAATATGACAAAACTAGACAAAATTGCGATTAGGGAACCCTATTCCAACACATACATGTGTTTATTTAGTGAAAATTGTAAAAGGGGCACTAATTGGGGGGTTTTATAAACACAATTATTTGTAATATTTAAAGTAATGGTTTGTAACTCAAATATTCCAAAAATTTTAGAGAGGTAAACAATTTTATAATTATGAAAATAATTATTTTTTCAACTAATGCTAGGACAGCTAGGTTAGGAGGAGAATAAAAATGAGAAAGGAAGACATTGGAGGGGTTCAAATTCTAGTCTACATAATTGAGTATTGTAAACCAGAATCTTTGGGGAAGCTTGAATAATATATGTCAGTTTGATTCCAGCATTGGTGTTGTAGTGATTGTTATTTCCCATGTGTCCCAGCATTCATATATGTTTTTCCTTTCCTAGAAAGTGTAACATGCAACTAGCACTTTATTTTATGCTTTAATGAATTTACTTCATTGCACTCATTAAAATGTTTTTTTAACCAGTAAAAATTAATCTTGAAGCCCTTAATGAAGCGCTCCACATCCAGGAATCTCATTCATATTCCTCTTCTTCATCCATCATTCTTTCTATAGAGGTGAAGCGTAGATTCTTAATTAGTTGTCCCAAAACTTTGTATCCTTCAATTTCTGCTTTACATCTCCACCTTGCAACTCTCATAGCCTCTGGCCATTCTGTTTTAGAAGGCTGGGGTTTCAAACCAGAAATTTTGGTTGCAAGTCTTCATGGCATGTACTTTCGACCATTAACTTCAATATTTTTATCCAATTCTAAAATGTCTCAGGCACTAGTTCCCACACAACAAGGAATTGTCTCCTTAGGTACAAAATTTTTTGGTGTCGTTGTTAGGGAACAGAGACACGAAGTCATATTTCCCTGGGTTTTATAAAGCTTGAAGTTGATTCTTGAGGGTGACTAGTTTCAATAATTGACTGTATATTCTACCCTGTGATCTTCACTTTAAGGTTTCCTTTTCTGGGTTCTCAAGATGGTAATCGATGCATTTGGTTTTGAAAAGTTTATTCCAGCAAAGGAGGAAATAATTGAATTACATACAAATCATCAAAGGTCATACTTTATATATATTTATGGTGTTCCTATGTATGATATTTAATTTTTAGATAAGGCTTTTGATTCCTCAACAGATTCTCCTGTTTTTGAAACCTATAGTTCAAAAGATGAAGACTCTCTTGCAGATTTCCAAGAAGATTGGCTTATTGGAAAATGGAAAGGAAATTTCCTGCAACAACCTATTAAAGAAAAGCCTGGAAGTGAAGAGGTCAATAATGTTTATGGCTTCCTTGTTCAAGGAGATATAAGTCAACAAAATATTCAAGTAAAGGAGACAAATGAAATTTTTTTTGTCAATTCCATGACCCAGTAACTGACTACATGATCAAATTTTTTGATCGACCCCATATGTTATTTCTGGGGTATGTATCAAGTTATTTATTTGAGGACTTTTCCTGGTGTGTACCTATTTTGATTTTTTAATTTCAGCAACACGAAGGAATTAGGTCCAACATTGAAATGTTGGCCTAGTACCATTGGAAGGTGTATTTTACTTGAGATAATCCAACCTTGTTTATAACTAGAAATTGAACATTAATAAGCTCAATCAACGAGAATTTCATTTTTAGTTATAGTTACTCAATTTATTTTTTATTTGTTGTATAAATATGGAAGTTTCAGTTGGAAATAATTTTCCAGAAGTTTCAGATTTCAAGAATGTCTGGTTTCAGTTCTTCGGATTTCAGGGTTTTTAGAATTATGGACCCCATTTTCCCAATGAGAAGGCAACTTATCTAATGTTCTCAATGTTTTGCAAACAAAACCTTGTCCCTATTTGGAGCCAGACGTTGTAGCTCAATCTGGCATAGCTAAAATGTCAATGATTCTTGGATAAGTTTTTGAAAAAGGTTTCATTTCCAGTGTAGTTATGTTTTAAGCCTCTGATCAAGAGGGAAATGTATATGATGGTCAAGTTATTTGCTGATGAAATCCACCTTGAAGGTTTGATCTTCATCTTGGGTTTTCTAGCTTCTGCATTGGCTACATGTGGTGCTAAGAAAGAAAATGTGTTCAGGAGTCAGGTCTTGAAGTTGCTTATTGATAAACATTGTTGGCTGGTGTCATGAGCATCGAATTAAAAATAAATTTTACACGAATGATATGTCAGAGGAAGGGTGTAATTCTATTCCAGTTTTCATTGATGAATGTGAAAAATCGAAGGCTTAGGAGAACCAAAATTTCTCTGACTTTGTATTTGTATTTTTAAGGATTTTAATGGTGAAATATCATGTACGTATTCTTATATAAAACTTTTATAACTCCCACATATAGAAGAGAAACATGCACCCTGTATGTAATCTAGAGGTGAATGTCAATGGAGAAGAAATAATCTTCATACACATAAATTTGGAAGTAGTCCTTCCATAGCACTGAGGGGTCAAGCACAAGAAAATTATTGGATAACTAAGGTTTGTTCAAATATAATTCATTCCATATTTCTTCCTTTTGATCAAGAGAAGGCAAAGGCATTTCAAGTGATGTTGATGCAAAATAATGAAGTTAATAAAGTTGTTACCAATGGCCCATATTGAATGATATAAACCAACCAACATATTTCATCGTGATACAAATATTAGTATCATGGATTCTGTCAAGAGTAATACATATCTGGAGATAAATGGGAAAATAAGAATAAATACATGATCTCAAGTTGAGGATTTGGAGAGATTCTATGCATAGGAAAAATATCTGACAGAAGCTATGAAAGCCAAGCTTGCAGTATAACTAATGATATCGGAACATCAACTCCAAAAATGGTTTTATCATAGAAGGTAGAAGGAGAAAAAGAGAAATATAAATGATACCAACAATGGTGGTAAATAATATCATGGAATTGGTTTAATGAAATATGGTAGCATAAAAGTCAAACGTCTCAGTATTTCTAGTCTCAAAAGGGTGGAAAACCAAATTCAATTAAACCTTAGGAATACTCGAAGTGGAGCCATTGGCTTGGAGCTTAATGATGAGAATGTCAATCCAGGAAACTACATCTCTATAGAGAATACTTTTGTAATAATTATTTCATCACAGGAAATATCAACATTGAGGAATGGGATTCCTTGCAAAATGAAATTAACCAAATTGTGGTTACAAAATGGGAATCATTTTAAAATAAAGAAAAATATACCATTACACCAGAGGGAAAATTCTAACAAGATAGAATCAAAGAAGAGAAAGAGAAATTCAGAGGTAGCTATACGATAGACATATGTGCAATAGGATGCTTATCATGTGGTTGTTACAACTGTTAAAAGTCACTTGTCTGGACACTTTCTTGAAGATGGCATGCTGCTAAGTATTGAATTTGATCCACTTCCTCGAGGAGATTTTGACACCCCATTAGTTCCATTCTATGAGGAAAATCCTTCCTCTAAAGATGTACAACTTATGCCAATAAAGAAAAATATGGGGAGAAACTCCCATTTACCTAAGTTACATTTAACTCAGCGAAACAAAGATTCTACTAAAGAATATCCTAGATCTAATTTTTTATCAACGAGCCTTCAATATGGAAATAATAAATTCACAACAGTAATATGAGGTGGGAAGATTCTTTTTCCCCCTCGATATGCCGCATTGCATGTTGAAATGGGAAATATAGATAGGGAAGTGCACATTGCTGGCCCAAGTGACGATGTTGATCCTTTTACCAACATTGAAACATATAGAGGAAGCTATGAAAAAGGGAAATCAGGAGAAAAAACTACTTAGAAAATAGGGTTATGTATTGAAGCTGAAGCGCAACATATTTAAGGAAAAAAGGAGACTTCAAAGCCAAAGGAAGGTGTGAAAAGGTCAGAATCAAAGAGACAGTGCAAAGGTTACTATTGTCAAAAAAGGAAATGCAAAGAAGAAGTCTAGGAAGTCGGAAAAGTTAATTGAGGATGAGTGCTTAGAATTGAGAGATATGTAAATTACATTCAATGTAGTTGGAATTGAAACTGATGAAACTGGCAAATCAAATTCTGAATACCATGAAGGTTTACCAGGGGGGTTTCCACATGCTTCATTGAAAATGAAACAACTTTGCCTCGCCCATCCATTTAAGGATTCAAAGGAGAATGTCAGAAATTTGTTCATGGTATTTCAATTTTTATATGATTTAGCTAATGTGATCGGTTTGTGTTCATTCACTTTGGAGAGCTTCTTCAGGCTTTGCATGACTGTGATTCAAAGCTAATTGGGGAAATTCATATTCCTCTTCTGAAACTTCTTCTAGAGGATGTTGAAATCGAAATTTAGAGCTCTGTCAGTGCTGGAAAATGGCTTCAATGTTTTTCTTCTCTAAATGATGGCAGATTTATAATATTAACCTAAGATGTAAAATGTCGAAGCTTTTATGTTATAGTTTACAAAGAATTATTGAATCCCCTTACGTGGTTAGATATTTTGAGGCAATTGCGGTGGATGATGGATTTTTTGCAAAGCGAAATAAGGAAATGAAATTCTTGGTAAAATTGTTAATAAGGAGGGCAGTCAAACAAGATACCATTGTTTGGTTCCTAGAACATTGAAGGATGCACTATTCCACATCTTTTTGCAGGAAGGGGATAATGTTTTGAAAATTCCTGAGTTAGAAAATCATGTCCATAATTGTGATTTGAATGATCTCCCATCAAGAAATGCACCAGAAGAATTAATATTCTCCAGTCTTTCAAGTTACATCACTCGTTTGAGAGGATTTCATCTTCAAAATTTAATTAGAGAGAAAAAAAATACGGGAGAGGGATCTATGGCTCAAATCTCATTTGCCCAAATCCAACATCAACACGGAAGCACAAACTGCATGAAAATTAAGTGAGAGATTTCCCCCATAGAGTGGTTTGATCTGAAAAATTGTTTGCAGATCGATGATTATGTTTCAGTGCGACATCACTCATCCTTATTTCTGAAAACGAATAACGTTGCCTCCATAAACATTTGTGGTTTTGATAAATGACATGCATATTAACATTCACTAGGACCCACTTCAGTCATTACATTCGTTAAAATATTGGACACCAACTCTTTGCCATACATTTATTACCCCTTTAATTTTAAGGCATGACATACATGTGTTTATTCAATGAAATTTGTAAAAGAGGCTCTAATTGGGGGCTTTTATAAACACGATTATTTCCAATATTTAAAGTAATGATTTGTAACTCAGATATTTCAGAAATTTTAAAGAGGTAAACAGTTTTATAATTTTTAAAAGAATTATTTTTGTAACTAAAGTCGGGAAAGTTAGGTTAGGAGGAGAATAAAAGTGAGTAAGGAAGACATTGGAAGGGTTCAAAGTCCAACATATATGACTAAGTATTGAAACTAGAATATTTAGGGAAGCTTAAATAATATATGTCAGTTTGATTCTAACATTGATGTTGTAGTGATTGTTATTTCTCATGTGTCCCACAACTCATACATGTTTTTCCTCTCCTGGACAGTGTAAGATGCAGTTGGCACTTTAGTTTATGATTTAATGAATTTACTTCAATGTACTCATTAAAATGGTGTTGTAATCATTAAAAATTAATCTTTTAAGTCCTTAATGAAGTGCTTCACATCCGGGAATCTCATTCATATTATTCTTCATCATCCACCATTATTTCTACAAAGGGGAAGCAGAGATTCTTAATTGCCTGTGCCAAAAATCTTTCTCCTTCATTTTATGCTTTACATCTCCACCCTGCAACTCTCATAGCCTCTGACCATTATATTTAAGAAGGCTATGGTTTCAAACAAGAAATTTTGGTTACAAGCCTTCATGGCTTACTTCCAGCCATTAATTTCAATATTTTTTTCCAATTGTAAAATGTCTCAACAATTGGTTCCCCCACATCCAAGAAATTCTTTCTGAGGTACAACATTTTTTGGAACCGTTGCCAGGGAATGAAGGCACAAAGTTATTTTTCTGGGGGTGTTATAAAGTTTGAAGTTGATTTTTGAGGGTGACTATTTCAGCAGTTGGTTGTATATCCTCACCTGTGACCTTCAATTTAGGGTTTCCTTTTATGGTTTCTTAAGATAGAAATTTGTGCATCTGGTTTTAACAAGTTTATTCCAGCAAAGGAGGAAATAATTAAATTGTAGACAAACCCTCAAAGGTCGTACTTTATATATATTTTTGGTGCTCCTTTGTATGATATTTATGTTTCAGATCAGGGTTTTTATTCCTCAACTAATTCACCAATTTATGAAACTTATAGTTCATAAGATGAAAAATCTCTTTCATATTTCCAAGAAGATTGGCTTATTGGTAAATGGAAAGTAAATGTCTTGCAGTAACCTATTCAATAAAATCCTGGAAGTGAAGCGATGAACAATGTTTATGGCTTCCTTGTTCAAGGAGATATAAGTCAACAAAATGCTCAATTAAAGGAGACGACTGAAAGTTTGTTTTTGTCAGATCCATGACCCAGTATCTGACTACATGATCACATTTTTTTATCAACAACACACGTTATTTTTGGGGTATGTATCAAGTTATTTATTTTAGGAATTTTCGTGGTGTGTACCTATTTTGATTTTTGAATTTCAACAGAATTTTCGTGATTAGGTCTAACAGAATTATGGCTTGGTACCATTGGAAGGTGGATTTTAACTAGAAATTGTAGATAAATAAGCTCAATTAGTGAGAATTTCATTTTTAGTTATATTTATTCAGTTTAGTTTTTATTTGATGTATAAATATGGCAGTCTTAGTTGCAAACAATTTTGGAGAAGTTTCAGGTTTCAGTTGTTTAGATTTTTGGTTTTTTAGAATTATGGACTCCAATTTCCCAATGATAGGGTACTTGGTCTAATTTTCTCAGTGTTTTTCAAACAAAACCCTGTTCCCAGTTGGAGCCAGATGTTGTAGCTCAATCTGGCATAGCTAAAATGTCAATGATTCTTGGATAAGTTTTTGCAAAAGGTTTTGTTGCCATTGTAGTTATGTTTTAAGCCTCTAGTCAAGAGGGAAATTGATATGATGGTCAATTTATTTGTTGATGAAATACCCCTCGAAGGTTTGATGTTCATCTTGGGTTTTCTAGCTTCTGCATTGGCCGAATATGGTGCTAAGCAAGGAAATGTGTTAAGGAGTCAGGGCTTGCAATTGCTTACTGATATAACATTGTTGGCTGGTGTCCTGAGCATCGAATTTTAAATAATTTTTACGCAAATGATATGTCAGAAGAAGGGTGCAAATATTTTCCAGTTTTCATTGATTAATTTGCAGAATCGAAGGCTTAGGAGAACCAACATTTCTCTTCCTCTGTATCTGTCGTTTTGGGTGTTTTCATGGTGAAATATCAGGTACATATTCTTTTATAAAACATTGATAACTCCCACCTATATAAGAGTATGATTCACCCTATATGTGATCTGGAGGTGAATGTCAATGGAGAAGAAACAATATATCTACACAGGAATTTGGAAGCAGACGTTCCATAGCACTGAGGGGTCAAGCACAATAAATGTATTAGATGCCTAAGATTTGTTCAAATATCCTTCATTCCGTAGTTTTTCCTTTTGATCAAGAGCAGGAAAAGGAATTGAAAGTGATGTTGAAGAAAAATAATGAAGCTAATAAATTGTAACCAGTGCCCCGATCTTAAAGGATAGAAACCAACCTACATATTTCAGCGTGATAAAAATATTAGTATCATGGATTCTATCAAGGATAATACATATCTGGAGAGCAATGGGAAAATAAGATTTAAGCCATGATATCAAGGTGAGGGTTTGGAGAGATTCTATGCATAGGAAAAATATATGATATAAGCTATGAAATCCAAGCTTGCAGTAGAATTAATTTTATCGAAAAAACAAGTCCACAAGTGGTTTTGTCATAGAATGTAGAAAGAGAAAAAGAGCAAGATAAATGATACCAACAATGGTGGTAAATAATATCGTGGCATTGGTTTAAGAAAATATGGGAGCAGAAAATTCAAATGTCTCAATATTTCTAGTCTCAAAATGGTTGAAAACCAAATGTCGTTAAACATTAGGAATCTTGGAAGTGCAGCCATTGGCTTGGATCTTAATGATGAGAATGTCAATCTAGGAAAATACAATGATATAAAAAACACTATTCTAAGAATTATTTCATCATTAGAAAGATCAACATTGAGGAATGGGAGTCCTTGCAAAATGAAATCAACCATATTGCGGTTACAGAATGGGAATCATTTTAAAATGCATTCAAGTAGACCATTACACCAGAGGGAAAATCCTATCAAGATAGAATCAAAGAAGAGAAAAATAAAGTTAGAGGTAGCTACAGGACATACATATGTGTAAGAGGATGATTATCATGTGGTTGTTATAGCTGTTCAAATTCACTTTTCTAGACCCTTTCGTGAAGATCATCTACTACTAAGTATTGAATTTAATCCACTTCCTCCAAGCGCTTTTGACACCCCATTAGTGACATGCTATGAGGAAAATTATGCTTCTCAAGATGTCCAACTTATGCCAACAAATAAAAAATGGGGAGAAACTCCCATTTACTTAAGTTACATTTAATTCAGCTAAACATAGATTCTGCTAAAGAAGCTCCTACATCTGCCTTTTTATCAATGGGCCTTCAATCTAGGCATAATAAATTCACAGGAGGAAGATCAGATGGGAAGGTTATTTTTCCCACTCGATATGCCCTAATTCATGCTAAAATTGGAAATATGGATAGGGAAGTGCACATTACTGGTCCAAGTGACGATGTTGATCCTTTTCCCTACGTTGAAACATATAGAGGAAGTTATGAAAAATGGAAATCAGGTGAAAAACCTATAGAAAAAAAGAGGGTTATGTATTGAATCTAAAGCGAAACATATTTCAAGAAGAAAGGAGACTTCAAAGCAAAATGGAGTTTTGCAAAATTCAAAAGAAAAGAGACAACGCAAAGGTTACTACTGCCAGAAAAGGAAATCAAAGAAGCAATCCAGGAAGTTGGAAAAGTAAAATGTGGATGAATGCTTAGAATTGAGAGATCTGCAAATTACATCCAATGCAATTGGCATTGAAACTAATGAAACTGGAAGACCAAATTCTGAATACCATGAAGGTTTACCAAGGAGGTTTCCACCTTCTTCATTGAAAATGAAACAACTTTGTCTAGCCCATCCATGGAAGGATTCAAAGGAGAATGTCATAAATATGTTAATGGTCTTTCGCTTTTTATATACTTTAGTTGATGTGATCGGTTTGTGTCCATTCACTCTGGATGAGTTTCTTCAGGATTTGCATAACCATGATTCAAAGCTACTTGGGAAAATTCATATTTATCTTCTAAAACTTCTTCTAGAGGATGTTGAAAGTGAACTTCAGAGCTCTATCAGTGCTAGAAAACTAATTCAATGTGATTCTTCTCTAAACGATGGCAACTTTCTGAGATTAACCCAAGTTGTAAAACGTCGAAACTTTGATGTTAAAGTTTGGAAATAATTCTTGAATCCCCTTACGTGGAAAAATATTTTGAGGAAAGTTGTGGTGGCTGTTGGATTTTATGCAAAGCGAAAGAAGGAAATGCAAATGCCTGGTAAAATTGTTTATAAGGAGGGCAGTCAAACATGATACCATGGTTTGGTTCTGTAATATTCCTAAATTAACATGCAGCTAATTGGAATACTAAATTTTGATTTTTCTTCTTAGTTAGAATAATAAGAGGATAGGGAGACCCATAAATCTCCTTAGTATGAATAAAACCACTCCAAATGTGAATGGAGGACATCAAAAGATGTGGATAAAGCACCCTATGTGTGAACAAGGGATGAAGCATGTGGACTGGGTCAACTTTGACCAAATCAACAGTGTTGGTATGAAGGGAGTGGAAATCCAATGAGGGACAATGAAAATTTGGAGGGAGATCCTTTGCATGGAAGTAGTGGCTTTAATGAGTGGGGCCCAAGGTGAGGAATCTCACCAAGAATATAACGAATGGGATGGAAACCATTGAGGATATGTTTTTTGGATGATTATTTTTTCTATGGTTTGTATGACTTGTGGCTCTCTTCAGCTGTTTAGCTAAGATTGCAGTGCTCTTTAGCACAAGGGTGTTCCCGAGTGGGATTTCGACCTTCATCCTCGGGAGACTTTGAGTGCCCACTTAGGAGAAGTTCTTGAGCATTATTTCCACATTCCGACATTAGGCAAAGCTACAACTTTCTTCTACAACACAATTTCTATTGAGAGATGTGTTGAGTTGCAGAGTGCAGCAGTGGAGGGTTACATTGGGCCATTTCCGAGCTTGTCTTTAGTGGAGGAAGATTTATTTCCATTGGGAGATTAGCAAGGAAGGTCCCTGTGCTTCATATCATATTTTGGCATCAGGCCAAGTCATCATCATCCCCTATAGTGCAGTTTCAGTCCATGAATGCGTTATTTCAGTGAGCAGTTGCAGGGGGTGAGTTTAGTGCTCCATTTGGAGTGTTTGATTTTCAGTGGAGGGATCAACCCTACACTTGAAGAGTCATTTGGAGTAGTTCCTTTCATATCTACATCAGTTTCAACCACATCCTCTATGTGCTTCAGTTGTTGTGATTCTTCGGGCCTAGGGCTTTAGATCACCATCTTATATTTTGTGTATTTCTGGAAACCCTTCCTGTGTTATCTAGGAAAAGTGCTGAGGAGCATAGATCTCCATTTTTGGCCTTGTATGAGCATTGTATTATCAGATCCATTCATTTACATTTTCTAGCTGCAGTATTAACCATTAAAAATGTGTTGTACTTGCTTCAGTTTTTTTAGGCATTGGAGGCTTCTCTTGCCTAGCTTGAGGGACTTGATCCCCAAGATCTTGTACTTATTTATTGTTTTTATACATAATAACATGGATATATATTTGGATCACATATGATGTATTGATATTTTCTGTTATTCTCCATCATTGTGTGTTATATTGTTGCTTTTCCTATTTTGGGATATTACAGTGGTATCAGAGCATAATCTTGGCTCAGCCTGTGAAGACATTGCATCTATGTTAACAGAAGAAGAAGAAGCTTCTCATAGAAAAGAGAAGGATTATAGGAGAGACAGAGGCAAGACTCCATTATTTGGAGAAATAGAGGGAAAGAAGTTTTCAAAAATTCTTCTCCAAACTATGCATGATATTAACAAAGAAATCAAGGGAATGAGGAGGGAAAGACATGAAGATCCCTCAAAAAGACTTACACATGAAGAAAGCTCTAGTTCTTCATATTATGGGTGTGATAATTCATCCACACAATTAGATCTAAAACACTCTACCATGCCTATATTCATAGCAAGAGAGATGGAGGAAGGAGATGCACCAAAGGAGGAGACTCTTGGTGATTATCTTCAAGAGTATGAATCTCAATCTCAGAGGTTCAAATATCATCTAAACTTCCAAGGTTTTTGCAATATCAAGGAGAAAAGAAGTCCTAGTAATAACAATAGAAGTAAAAGGTGCAAGTAGCATGATTTAGGTAGATTCTTTCTACCTACTTTTGATGGGTCACCTAAATGCACAACTAGGGCTTGGGTGAAGGAGCTAGACATATATTTGCAGTAGCACCAAGTTTCGAAAGACAAATCCATTAGAGTAGTAGCACTGCATCTTGAAGGTAAGGCTTATGCTTGGTGATTTTATGAAACTTCTTCCTTGAATCATATAAATGTATCTAATGCAAAGTTCACTAGGAGGTTAGTGAAAATATTTGATGTAAATCATTCTAAAACATCCCTGGTTGAGCTAGCCAAGCCTAAAAAAATAAAACCTTTGCATGAGTTGGAAGGATCCATAAACCCAACTCCATTCCAGAATGCTATTGAGGGGCTTAGAAACTTGTAGAATACCTTGCTATGGCAAGATCCCCACTTCAGAAAGAGCTCTCTTCTCAAAAGGAAGACATGGAGATCACATTTTCAAAAGAGGAACAAGACAAAGAGCCTCTTAATGATGATGAGGTAACCTCCATTAATGTTGAAGGGGAAGATCAGGCAAGAGGTAACAGTGCTTTCACGTCAAGATCAGATCTAGTACCTCATGGAGAGGGAGATGGAGGAATTTCTTCAATTAAAGGAGTCCTTGTATCTTTGCAAGGAGTTCCAAAGAATATCACATGTGGAAATCACCGCACAATCCATGAGCAACATGTGCCATCATTGATAGATTGTGAGATCTTGCAGATGAAAGGAGAAGATAGGGAGGATGGCCAGCGTCAGGTGATTAGGAGCACACACCCCTATCTATTTCAGGAGGTTGATACAAAAAATAAGAAGACTGATTTGCACAATGAGAGCAGGGAGAAAGCAGTCCACTCATATATGTAGTCTACTCTTGACATTGATGTCTCATTACATGGAGGCATTCCACCTGGGATACCACCAGATCAGAAGTTGATGAGAGATGCCTCACATCAGGTGGCACCACTCATGGATCCCGGAGGGGTGAGAACCTTGGGAGGACTTGACACAATGCAGAGAGTCTGAGGTAGGCTCAAGGAGGAGGGAGGCATTCTCCCAATTTCAGTATTACCCAGTTTCACCAAACATCTTGCATTGAGAGAAGATGTTTCAGGGATGGATGGAAAGGAGGCCACTCCATGGCTTTGGAGAATCAGATGATACTTCCACATAGGGAGGAATCTTCCACATTTGGTAGAGGTTGGTGGCCACTCATGCTTACATTGGCCAAACTCAGAAATTTTTTGATGGGTGATAGCTTCCCATGGAAGGATAGCCTCCAAAAACTTCCACCTTCACTAGAGCATGAGCAGCTTCAGGAGGAGAATAAGAGGCAAGATTGCAGCATCCCGGTGTATGAATTTGGCATGGGAGATGTCAAAGAAGAATGCAACAACATGACAGGTGATTTACATGATAGATTAGCAACACTATCATTATTGAGTATTGACCCTTATTGGAGATCCTAGTTGTTGGTGGAATACTCCAAGGATCTCTTTTCATGCAGGATTCTTGATGACCAGTTATCAGATGGGAGATATGTAGTGAAATATGGGGTCATATATTTTCAGAGTAGAATCTTCTTGAATATAACATCTAAGCTCAAGGAGAAGCTACTACATGCAGCATATAATAGTTTGCTGTCCAACCCCACTGGTTTTAAAAAAGCATACTATATTATCCTAGAGGGATTCATTTGGGAAGGCTTCAAAGAGGAGATGCACCATCATATGAGGAGATGCATGGATTGTCTAGAGGATGAGGAGAGACAAAAATATTTGGTAGAGTTATCACAGCCACTTCCTTTCTCATTGGGAGTGAGAGGAGGCCCATCTATGAGCCACCTACTAGCTTGAACCAAGGACATGGTGAAGGTTGTATTTTTGTACATCATGATTCACTTACTATGTATTTGTATTTCCTTACCATTCATGTGCAGGGAATTTCTACAAGAGGGGGAACTTCTTCTTATTGACTTCATGGTCTTCTTGGGGCCATAAGCATTATTGATGATGGTCACTCCCTAGGAGATCTTGGGGAGATGATATCTTATTTAGGGTGTTCTCAATTTGCACCATACATCATACACCTTCTCCAAGCATGTGAGAAGATTGGGCAGCAAGTAAGTGGTTGGGAAATCACTCATCATGCCATATTATGATGCAGTTAGGATTCAAACTACGCTGGTTGCACTTGAGGGACCATTGTCCTTCTCCGGTAATACACATGGAAGCTAGTATGACTCTGATTATGATCCCATATATTGATGATGTCCTTATCATTATTGTGGGCATTATTGGAGAGATGACACATGGATTGGATATTCCTATTAGAGATGAGATTCTCCACATTTCTTATGCTTCATACTTCAGGGAGAATAATGGAAAATCCATGATTGCTACATTTGACCTCTTGTTTCCATATGAGGTGAGTCATAAGGTTAACTTGAGCAATTTGCAGGTGCCTCTCATGAGAATTTGGGAGGATTTTTTCCATGAATTACAATTCTGGAAGGTGATTCATTTTAAATGGATGATAGCTTGGAGATTGGAGCTTCACATGGGAATGAAGGTTCCCTAGATTTTTCAGATCTATCCTTGCAATTTATTTAGGAAAAGCAACATTCGGGAGGGGAGGATTGTAATATTCCTAAATTAGCATGCAGCTAATTAGAATATTAAATTTTGATTTTTCTTCTTAGTTATAATAGTAAGAGGATAGGGAGACCCATAAATCTCCTTAGTAGTGATCAGAGTTCATAAATTTTGCTCAAAATTGAAAGTTATAGGATTGGGTTGAAACTAGGATGGTTGTGTAGATCTCCTCTTTCTAATTCCGACACCATGAACGGTTCAAAAAATCGATGTCGTATGAGGGAGAAATCACATTCTAATTGATTTCCAAAAAAACTAAATTTTGTGACGGGGTTGACTGGGATACCCAATCAGCATGCAGGGTGCACAATCAGTAAAAAGGAATATTTCAAAGAATATTCCTTTTCTCGGAGCCAATCAGAGGATGACAAGTGGCACTATTCTATTCGTTGTATGGGATGTACATTGTGTTTTTGTGGCCAATTGGAGGGTGACACGTGGCCAGCCCTGAGGCCGCCACGTGTCCCTTGGAAGGTGTGTTAAAATTTTATGAGGTCCGCAGGGCTCGACCCCGCGACCTCCAGTAGAACATCCACCTGCCACAACCGTCTATGCTATGCTTGAGTCTTAAAAATCATAGTGCAAAGGTTATAATTCAAGGTTAATGAAAAATGGAGCAGGGGTTGGGGACCGTCGGCGGCCCCATGGAGTGGTCACATGTTAATTGCAACCAACTGCAACAAAAAAGGTTTAAAACTCCAACATTTTCATAACTCCAACGTTTTTAACCTTGTCACATGGCGGGGTTTCTTGCGATGGTTATGTCGACAGTTTCGAATAACCCCACGATTTAACTCTGGTTTCGTTGCCATTACCATTGTTCTAGCCTGCAGTTCCGCTAACGTTAAATGCAACCGCGGGGTTTTAGGGGTTGGCATGTGGCCACCCCCTACCCTTGACATTAAATTTGACAGATAGTGCTAGTGGGAAATGTATCACGCCCATAAATTTGCGGGTTTTGGCCAAATGTAATTGCAATTAAGTAGATTTCTCCACAATTAGTTGAGGTTTTTTAGGAGTTACTGGGAAAATGACTTAGAGGGTCAATTTTCGCCCAATATAAGTGAATGAAGAGTAAATATAGACTAATTGGAGAATTCTGGAGCCATTGGTGTAGAGAAAACAACCATTGGTGTAGATAAAACAACCATTAGAGGCCTATAAACACATGTTTTTGCAAAATTTTGAGCATAATGAAAGATGGTCATGCCATTGGGAGCTAGACCAGTAGATGTATCCCAGGAGGGGTGAACTGCTTCATCATGCCTGCTATGTAAATGTTATGTGTGGTTTTATTTCTCTGTTTTACATTGCTATTCAGTGTTATTTGCTCTTATTTCATGCTTCTAATTCACTAAATTCACTTACAATTCATGGTTAATGTTGTCACTCCTAGAGACAATCTTGAGTTGCAGGAGACTAGTGCCTAGGACATCTTAAAGTGAGAGGCCATATGGGTGAAATTATTTGATAAGTGGTTCTAGATAACAAGGGGAGCAGAGTAATAACTGCGAACTTTGATTGTGAGAGAAAGGGATAACTCAAAATGGCCCTGTGGTTGCAATGAAGCTCAATTTGCTGCAATAGGGCCGGATGTGGAACCAATGAACAAATATTTTAACATAATGTGGATGGACACCAAGACTAACAAGGATGGTAATTCGAGGTAGGTCAGGCCAACAAAGATATAATAATCTACCCTCCAAGGACTTAAAGAAGAGAATGATTAGGATGAGAATTATGAGACGAGAATCATGTATCGAGCATAATTAAGGTAGTCGATAGACCATTATATGAGTATCATGCAAGATAAATTCATTAATTATCCATTAGAAACCCGCATTCCAGACACATAATAACTTGAAAGAAAGTAAGGCGAAACTGAATAAGCATATTAAACCAACACATAGAAGAAGCATATATACTGTTCAAAATCCCAATAGGAATCCATTTTGCAACAAGTCATCATTATATTATCTTCTCAAAATAGCTCTTCCAGATATGCATTGAGAGCTAATCCCAAAATTAAAAAATGTGATACACAGACTATGCACTCAAAAATTCCAAAGAAATCATAACCGTTTTCTTCATCTCCAACTTGGCCTTTTATAGCTTTTACATGGGCATCTTGGCCAGACATTTTCTCAAACAAAATATTCCTTCCTGATTTTATAGTTTCATATCTAAATAAAAAATGATGCCATATAACTGCATCGTCTTAGAGGTAGTATTCTTCCGACATTGACTATAATAGAACCATAACATGTAGGTAATACTTTGGGAGAAATCGAGATTTCACCCAATTTTACAACACATTGAAATTGAAACAAAAATAAAAACAAAGGCCACATGGGCCTCATCATGATGTCCTTCAGCAGTTACGACGAGGAGTGGCAGAGCCCCCTGAGTGGCGTGATCTGACTGAAGAAGTGGAGGATCCAGTCTGGCAAGGCGGCTGAGGTGGCAGTTGCTGCAAGGTGGAGGGAGTTGGAGGATTTGTGTATTCATAGCACCTTTTCTAGGTGACTAATGTGGGTAGAGGTGATGTGTTGAAGAATTCGAACATAGACTAAAGTTGAGCAAGCTTAAAATAATCCAGGCATGCCATGAAGAATCTCTTGACCTGGGAAAGGAGGAAGAATTCCTTGCGTAAAGCTGCTACTAAGGTATCTGCCTTCAATCGGGAGGTCTTATCTAATGTTATATATGCCCTGCACTTAATATCAGACATTTTCTGGTAATAAGTAGTTAGGGGTATCAATGTCCCTGACTGTTAATCCCAGCATGATGGAAGACCATCCTCTACTAACTTACGCCATTCCTAATTGAATCTCTCCACTCCATTTGACACGATTGCTAAATATCCCAACGTCTTTACGCGTGCCTCCTCCTTCAGGATCATCTTATTAACCTCCATGATGGTCCTAAAATGGTTGACTACTCCATGAGTTCTCAGTTCTTCATATGGAAGTTCATTGATATACTTATCATATCTCCTTGTTGTTGTTGCCTTCTCATCTCCTTCCCTATGGTCGGCCTCCAGCTGTACCTTGTACTCTCAGATAACGTTCTTATTGTCGTTGGCCAGCACGATGAGCTCCCAATGCTCTTTGTCCTCTGTTATAATCTCTGCCCAGATCATTTTCCTAGCTTCTACTAATGAAATATTTCCTTTAAACTGTTCTTTTAAGTCTTTGATAGAATTCTCGTGTGCCTGGGCCTCCCTACGAAGAGTCTCAGCCTCCTTCTATAGGGATGAGACCGTCTTGTGGTTCTCTGTGTATGCTGCTTTGGTATCGTCCAGGAGCTGTCGGGTGGTGTGTGTTTCATCTTTTGACATCATCAGGTATGCCAGAGCTTTGGTTAAATGTTCTGGAGCACTTTGTGGGCTCTCCGGTACAGGAACTACACACACATGATTACATTGCTCAAGTTGTAGCTATGAAAAATTTTCCCTTTATCCCACGATCTCCTCATCCCTCTGTGTGAGGGAATCAATGAGGACAAATTTTTCCTTTTCCACTCTGGCAATTTCCTCGGTTTGAATATGTTCAGAATGAGGGATATTCAATTTTCATCTCAATTCCTGTACCTCCAACTCTGTTTTGCTAAGAAGGGTCTGTAGCTCTGAATTGGCATCAACTCCCTTCCCTCTTATCAACTTTTTGTAGTCCTCCAACTGTGTAGAAAGAGCTTTAGTATTTTCTCTTTCCCTTTTCTCGGTGACCTTCATCTGAGTCAATCTCCTTTCGACCCTCTACAAGGTGATGGTATGTTTTACCACTTCAGTTCGTAGCATGTCCCTAATGAACTAGTGCAAATTTAACTTATCAGACAAGGGGATGGAAGCCAAATTCAAAATTATTTCTAGTGCTTTATACTAGGATCCCGGGGGTAAGGGATGAGAGGCTTAATGTTGGACAACCAATATAAGTTTATATTTATCCATATCTAGGGTTGAGGTGAGCATAGTATGGTGCTTGCCTATGAACTGAGATAGTTCAGCTCTCAGTTTCTCCCTTGCAGCTTTGTTCCTGGCCTAGATTTGTTCCCTTGCATCATCTTTTCCCAATGTGACAGCCTGTGAAAGCTCTGAAGGTTCTGAAGAAGAGGTAGAATCATAGGAGAGCTAGAATCGTTTCCTATCTTTTCCTTGACCTCTGAGCAATGAGACCTCATCGTCAGGAATTTCAGTGTCTAGTTCCTTAGGGCCTTGAGTCCTCTGCCTCTTATTGGGGTGCCCTTCCTCTTCCTTATCCAAGCACCCTTGGTTAACTTGGGGATTCTATTGTTCTAGAACTTTTGCCTCACCGAGTACATTGTCTCCTTTTCCTTCTGCAATTGGGGATTCGACATTCATCTCTCTATCCAAAGGCCATGAATCACAGTTAGCTTTCCATTCAATAAGAGGCCTAGGTCCATGCTCATATGTTGTGGATTTAATCTTCTTCTTCCTGCATGTGATAAACCCCTTAGGATCGTAGTGCCAAGCATCTCCCCATGGGAAATTCATCTCCCGCAAAATCCTTTCCACAGAGGAGAGGGCATGCCTTGAATTGACAGTGAAAGGGCCTACAATATTTGGAAGCCTGAAGATATATCCCTTTTTCGCAAGCACGAAGTAGGCTTGGTCGTCACTTAGGACTTGACGGATGAACTCGGGGGCGAAAATAATCATGGAAAGGAACACTGGAAAGTGATAAGGAGGCACTTCAGCACCATAGACCCTAATCTCGATGTGATATTTAAACAGATACCAATCATTAGTACAATCTATTTCACTGAACTGGAGCCACTCCTTTTGCTCAGGAAAAATTTTGGGCAGGGAGCTGTCATGTATGATAGCATAGGCTCTGGACATGAAATCCATGACGAATTTCACATAACCCTTCCCCTCTAAATGTTGGCGAACTGTTGGACTCCATTCAAAAATAGATTTGGGTTCAGCGTTTCTCTTAGAGAACCTCTTCAGGTCTAAACCCTCGAACTTGTCTGCATGCTCAAACAAGAATAAGTAGAAAACCAAGGAGTAGTATTTGAAATAGAAAAAGGATGACATATCTTGGAACTAGGCTTTGATAGCCGAGTCTAGGAAAGTGGGGATATCTAAAAGGATCTCAGCCTGCATCATGAGCCATAGAAACCCTAAACCCGCTTTAGTCACCCAATTGGCATTTTCTAACCCCAACATTCTCGAGATGACTGCTAAAATAGGCTATATAGTATCATGGAATAGTGACAGTGGAATAGAATTTGCATTAGGGAGAGCGGATAGGCATGATTCAAAGATGAGTTAGAGAAAACCATTCTGCTTCTCCAAGGGTTGGTTCGAGAAGTGGTAGCACAGAGTGACTTTAGTGAACTTGACGCAGTCTTGGGCGGGAGGATAACATACAGATTTTCTGATGAGCTGAGCAATAATCTCAAGAATCTTGACCTCCCTAGTGAAGAGGAAGATATCCTTACGCTTGATGTAGGCATCGCCAAGCCAAGCGATAAAATCCTGGAATGGATAGGTTGTCGGGGAAATTTGGTAATAAAGCCCTGAATCAACGACTCTGAACGCATCTTCACCCCTTCGTTGAAAATCGAAGATCTCAGCCCTGGTACGGTCCACATTGAAGGGGTAAACCGAGTCGTAAAGCTGTGAGTGGACATCCGTGAGTGGTTCGGGGCCAGGAGCAGTCTTGACCTCGCGAGCTTGAGGGGTTTCGAGTGCGAAGAATTTCATTTTTTCCATGATAATTAGAACAAACAGTAAAAGGGAAATAATGTAAGGGACACGACCAAATACCTGAGGTAGCAGGGAAAGTGACGCGAGGGTGAAAAGAAACTAATACTTGAGTTGTTTACCTGTCTAACAGAGTGAAACGTTGGTAACTGACCAGCAAATTTAAGCAGTTGAGAGTAAAAATCATTTCAGAAACAGGGTTTTTACTGGGTAATGAGGCGAGGTGACACATGTAGGGCTAACGTCATGAGGACGCTGGCAAAGGGACACATGGCATGCATTGCTTGGATGACAACGACCGAGTAGGTGGGCACCATGTGCCAGACATAGGGGTATCGACCTTCGTACCCTGACCGGACTTACCTTACCTTGAAACGTACATGCGCCAATTGTGTGCTAGTGGTCCCATCCAATTTTTCTCAGGTTGAACGGTGGCCTCTGTCTCATTTATTTCTCCCCCGAAATTGTTCTGATTGGCCGTGAGGAGAGCTGACGTCATCTCCTCCGGTGGGTTGATTTCGGTCACCCTCTCTCTCTTGGATGTCATTTGAAACAACTGTAGGCCGCCAGTTTTGGTGGGTGGCTCCGCCGCTACTGTGGGAGCGTGGTAGCTCTGGGAGAGGAGTGACCACGGAAGCGCCTTCTCATTCTCGACCATCAACAAGGCCATGACGCTTGCCTTTATCCTCTAACTTTTCCGCTCCCTGTCCCTTGAACTTACAACTTCTTCGCATAATGTTTTTTAATTATGGGGTCACAAGCCAACGATTAAAATCCTAAAAACTTAAGCAAACTATGGAGACAAGTATGCACATATTTTATCACTGAAAAGACACTTAGCACAACAAACTAATACAGTCCTTTCAGATCAGATTGGTATCAGAGATAGAGTTTATTCTCTGGTGTTTTTTTGTGCAAATATTTTTTTAACTGTTTACAAGTGTTAGATTCTTACTAGGCTCAAGTTCAAGAGAGGATAAGGCAAATTGGTGGAAGCAACAGGGTCTCAAAGTGAGCCATAGCAAAGGAGAGAAAGATTGCCACAATCTCCACCACCTAGTTCACCTCCTAAGGAAGCAGAAGCAGCATTAAGCATGCCTCCACGGGAAGAATAAATACATGAAGAAGCTGATCCCAAAGAGGAGGAAAGAGTGTTTAGGAAATCATTCCTTCACATGACTGAGATGGTTAGAATCCTTTATCAAGAAAGGAATGAGAAACTAGAAGGAGAAGGATCCAAACTTCACAAGGAAGGACAGGGATCATCAGGAGGTCACAATGATGAAGATAAGTCAAATAAGGGCAATGGAGGAAATGGAGGCAATGGAAAGTCACCATCCTCACCCTCATCATCATCATCCTCTACTCCATATTCATTACATCAGCCACACAAGTCAAAGAACACTGGTAAAAGTCCTTTTCTAAAACTTGATGTTATGTTTGAACTGCCAATGATTAATGGTGAAATCAATGCAGAAAATCTTGATAATTCGATTAGGAGATTGGAGGTCTATTTGAGAATCCAGAACCTTCAAGATGATGATACCAAAATCCAATTAGCTTCATTGAGAATGGAAGGTGCAGCTCTTGTTTGGTGGGAAGCCAAGACAAAGGAGGAGATCAAGAAGCATGGTAATATTATCCTATCATGGAATGATTTCATTACTACAATAAAACAATATTTTTATCCATTAGCTCATATGCAGACAACCATAATGAACTGGAAAAACTTTAGGCAATTTAAGGGACAAAATGTGCAAGAATAGACCCAAAAATTTAGGAGAAGAGATCTCTTATTAGGGGTAGATTTTCAGAGCCAAGATACTTTGCTCAAGTACAAAGGATGCTTACATAGCTACCTAAAACACATTATCCTCATGTTTAACCCCACAAGTCTAGATGAGATATTTTTTCAGGCCACACATCTAGAAGAGGGTAGGAAGAAACCTTTTAAGGGGAAAATCAAAGAAAAGACCTCAAAAAGTAAAATAAAAAAAGAATGCATCTATGAAGAAAGAGGGAGAAGAATTGGTTTGTAAACATTGTTCAAAACAAGACCATGATGAAAATCATCGTTGAAAATTACATCCTAAAAAGAAGCCCAAGTACTACAACAACAAAGGGTGTAATATCCCAAAATAGGGAAAATCTACAACAATAAGAATATCTTAAGATATTCTTAAGTTGGAGCTTCAAAAAACCAAGGACATAGTGGTGTAAATCAGCTCACAAGATGTAAATAAACCTCTAACTAGAAAATGAATGATCAACAGCAAGAATATGGCCTATACACTCCTTCCAAAGTGGGGAAATGCAACAATATAGGGCATAAAACGGTTGTATTAAAAAAATAACGCTATATATGTGAGAAATGGGACTTGGATCCCTTATAATATACCATATGCAACTCACATTCAGAATTGGAGCAGAAAAAAATACCTCTAGCAAACATAAACAGATCTCCCAAAGCCAATATGACTCAAATAAGCCCAAACCCCATAGCTTAACTCATGCAGAAAATACTGAAGCATGGAAAACGTTATTTTATTAAGCGTTTATGCATAAAATAATGAGAAATAATATATTTGGAGTCCACAAGAATCCAATGGCTGAGAAAAATGGAGATTCCTTCCTCTTTATACACAATAAGAATAACCCGGCAAGGGTTTCAAGAAAGTACAATGTATAAAAGAGAATATCTGCAGATCTGGATCTGGAAAATGCAGTTATACTGCAACTCTGTATAAATATGGCTGAAATATACAAAGAACAGAATAATAATGCTATACAAGCTTTCTAGGAGAAGGGTTGGCCCTTCCTACAAGAAACTAGCTCAAGATCAAGGGTCTTGACCCTGCTACTGCAACACTAGGAAAAATAATGCAGTTTCTGCAATGACTACACAATAGATGATGTAGGAAGCTTTGGAAACAAGCCAAGATGTACAATATGCTTATAAATCTCCTTTACAGATCTTGAAAAGAAAGAGGAGCTCCCTCCTCTGGAAGATAAGCTCAGAAGTTGGTGTTGTAAGTCTTCCACTGCAACACCCTACAACACAACGTTCCCTTCTACAAGAATAACGTCGTAGCTGAAGGAGGATGCTTAGCCTCAAGCCTATATTTGGAAAAATGCAGAACAATGCTCCTCCAAGAGTCCTCTCAAGGAAGGAGAAGGAATCCCTAAGCAGGAATGCCTTGTGCTAAACAACACTGCATACTCAACTCAATAGCAGAAGAATGCTCAATAGTCTAAGCAAACCAAAATCAATAATCCATAAGCTAACCTCAAATTTCTGCTATATTCCTCCTTATAAGGTTTGTGAGCCTCCTCACCTTGGGTCCCACCCATTAGGTTTTCCAACACCACATGATCACTTTCCCTCCAAAACTGTGTTGTAGCTCCATCAAGGCTACTCCTCCATACTGTGTTGTTGACTTAGTCAACTTGACTGAATCAACATGATTCTCTTCCTGTTCATACATATTAAGTGCAAAATCCAGCCACTGGGATGTCCCCTTTTCATACCAAGAGGGCTTTTATGCTAGTCCAGGATAAGTATGGGTCTCTATCCCCCATTTATTCACCTACTAAGTGTAAGAATCAAAATTTAATATTCCTATTAGCTGCATGCTAATTTTAGGAATATTATAGTCCTCCCCTCCCAAATGTTGCTTGTCCTCAAGCAACTGCAAGGATAGAACTAGAAAGTCTCCTCCCCTCTTCCTGTAGCATCCTCATATGATGAGCTCTCCCAAAGAATAAGATGTCGTCTCAACAATGAAACTCCATAGTGCCTCTCCCAAGCATACAGAATAGCATTTGTTGTACATTCTAGAGGTCCTCTCAAGGCATGGAGTTTGAAATGCATGGGAAACTTTCATTCCCAAGTGAAACCTCCACCCCCAAGCTATCATCCATATAAAATGAGTCACCCTCCAACATGGAAACTCATGAAAAATCCCCTCCACCTTTGGCTCATGAAGTGTAGGTGGGCTAAATAGATGAACTTGATAGGCAAGAGGGCCTATCCCACGTTGTCCACTTCTCCACTTATGATAAGTGTAGAGGGCATGCTGATCTTGGGCTGCAACATGGTTGCCCTCAGGTGGAAAGAAGAAGATTGAATCTCCAAGGATCCTCTCTGTAATTTCATAAGCTATGCTAACCCAAACCATTCCATACAAGATGAATGGCACATCATCACCATATGGCATCCAAATCAGAAAAGTATTGAAGGTTGTGTGCAAGTTTGGATGGTACAAATGGTTTCCCAAGTGGATGTTGTGCAGTCTTCCCAACTGTTGTTTGAGAATATCATGTGGCAAGTGGTTCTTCAATAAGTTACAAGATGTGCATGTTTTCCCCTCCACCATGGGGTAGTAAGCAGCAATGGATATCAGTTGTACATGATCAAAATAACAATAAACTTGCCCAAAGTCACGTATATATGGGCTACTAACATTACAAAGATTGGCCCTAAAGTGACCATGAGACCCAAAAATACTCTTTCTCCCTTGTGGAGAAATGCACTTTTCATATATGGTGAGAAGATACAAATACTCAATGGAGTAATAAACAAGTACATAAATGTATTTCTTACCATGCATGGTGAGTAGGCTGAAAGTGAGGTCCATGAATGAGTCCTCCCATGAGAATATCCTCATAAAAATCTGCAAAAAGAAGGGATACATACTCTTCTTGGAACACTCCATCAATAAGAACATACTTCCAAGTGACAGTGTTGTAGGCCTTAGTGATAAGGCTCTTGTCACTCCATGTAATGTTCCCAATTTTTATGGAACATTAATTTTTTCCATTTTCACATAAGAGATAAATAAAATGGGTAGGGGACCCATTCATTTCATGAATAGGGAATAAAAATCCTCTTAGTGTGAAGGACGATCACTTATAGAGCTGGATTTCACACCTCCATGTGTGAAAAGGGGCATTTGCAAGATGACTAGTTCAAGTTTGACCAAGTCAAACAATGCAGTGGCATGAGGTGGAGAGCACATTGTGGCCCAGCGCAGTGGGATAAGGAGGGAAGCTTCTAGAGGAAGGAAACCCTAATGAGTGGGGTCCATGGAGAGGGAGCTCACTTTGTTTAAAAGGAGGGAAAGGTAGCCATTGTAAATCATCTTGAGTATTATTCACCTTTGGTCCTTTGGAGTTGCTGCAACTTCTTGCTGCTTAGCAAGAATTGTCGTGAAATTCATGTTTAGGATTTCCTCTCCTTCTTGAGTAGCTCTTGGAGGATTGCACTCCATTCCCCATATTCAAACATTGAGGTCAAGCATCATCCATCTTCATCAGCGCAGTTTCAGCTTAATATTGTGCATTGTTGTTGGGTGTTGTTGGGGAGGTTTTCTACAACACCATCCTTGGCTAGTTTTTCAGAGGAGGGAGCTTCCATCCCTTTGGGAGATCATAAAAGGAGGTTCATGAGCTTATTCCACCATATTTGGCACCATGCCAACCACTTACCATCACTGGCAGCAAAGTCCCTCTCTTAGACAACGTTATTCTTGGAAAGCATTTGCTGTGAGGGATTAGCAGGCATTTGAAGGGTGAGATCTTAGGTGAAAGGATCAGCGTTTCACTTCAAATTTCCATTGGAGGAGGCCATTTCAGATTTCAGATCATATTCAGCCATCTCCTCCTTTTTTTTTTATGATTTGCTGCTACCCAGCAACTCCGACATTATTGTATTTTCCCATTTTGTACATGTATTGTAGCCAATCCTTCTAAGGATTGTTGTACTATTGTTTTCAGGGGTTGAGAGCTCGCTCCCCCTCATTTATTGAGCTATCCTTGATATATCATTATATTTTCATATTACATGTTGCAGTGTCTTCTATTGACAGCGCTACCATAGCTAGGGCATATTTATATAGCAGTGTTTTGTCACCTTTGGTGTACATGTCTTATTGAGGCTTTCATTGCCTAGCTTGAGTGAGTGATTCCTCAAAGCATTGTACTCTATTGCTGCTATATTATACATTGTTCAGTTATTTGCATCTTCATGTTCCATGGCTCCTTAAAATAACACTGAGGATTCCTTGTATGTTCATACTTGTTGCAACCCCATTCTTTGGGAAATTTCTGAAGGGAACTAGGTGTGGGAGGCTTGTCTCACCATCCTAGAAGGATTTCCTTGATCCCAAATCCTGGATTTTGGTCTTAGACATATTGGTCTTAGGGATCTAGGTCTTGGTATCAAATCCTGTTGCCTCTATTCCTGGAAAATGCGTTTTCCAGCCAAGGATTGCTAGCTATTCCAAAAAGGAACATTACACTCCATGACTCATCCCTTTGACATTACATATGCCAAATCCATCCACTATCATGTTGCTGGGTGAGAGGACCTTCTTTCTTTATGGAAGCCTCTCATAATCCTCCAATTTTGAAGGGTAGCCTCCTTGCACTCTGAATGTGCCTCCCTCCTCTTTGGAAATGTCATGATAAGTATGGGAAAAATTTTGCCCATACTCTCCCAAGTGTAACCATAGCAACAAAAAATCTTGTTGCTCCCTCATCTCTCCCTCATACAAGCCATAGAGTAAGATCATGATGGTTGTCTTGTATGATGCCCCATACAAACAAGTCTTCTGTTGTTTTATCATATGGGTGCCATTCCATGCCTCCATCCACCCCATACCTCCTGACAAATGGTATGACCCAAGATGGCCAGACTCTCTCAAGAGTAGCCAACACAGCTTTGCTTCTTGTTGCCCTGTGTCATAAATTTGCAAGTGGCTCACCAACCTCTTGCTCTCCATCCACCCCCATTCATCCAAATGTGGATGCCTCCAATCATGCTCCTCCTTGGTATCTTCCTAATGAAGACTACCAATCTCCAAAAGTAGATCCTCCTCTTTACACCTCATGGGAAGTTGAGATGTAACCCCTTCGAGATCTTCTAGAGAAGACCTCTCATCAATGATCCTCTTGAATCCAAAAGGATCCAAGTGTGTTGAAGGAAAAACATCATCAGAAAGTGGCACAACACTCATTATGCCCTCGAAAATCTTACACCCCAACCCCTCATGCTACCTACAACTGAATAAGGGTGCAATGGAATGAATGCTTATCCCTCCTTTGATCAAGCCAAAGTTGCACAGCGCAGTGCAAGCTTGTTGCTCCACATCAGCAATGTGTTTTCCATGTGAACACAAATCTCCAAGGTTCCCCATAAAATTTTCAGAAAGGATAGAAAATGGAAACTCATGCATACCTTGGTGAGTCTTGGGAACATATTGTATGGCTGCAAGAGTTCCTCCCTCCAATGTGTTGGCTGATTCAACTGTTGATATAGATGGTTCCCCCTCCATGAATGTGAGAGCGCTGATAAAAGTCTCCTCAAGTGGTGATGAGGACTCATTCTCTTCTGATCTTTCGATGTCAAATATTATGATCATATTTTGAGTGAAATATTCAAAATTAGATACTCTTGCATGATTCACATGGTTGAACCACCAAGTTCTTGCCTCACCATCCAAGTGCAGTGCTAAGATCTCCACAGCCTCTTTTTTCACTACTATATGTAGAAGGAAAAATGCTTCTAACTTCATCACCCAAACTCTTGCTGTACATATGGGTGATCCATCGAAAGTGGACAATAGAAACCTATTTCCCTTCACCATCTTATTGTTGTATGGCCTCCTTTCTTCTTTCAGTTGGATAAATTGAGGAAGATCTAGAGTCTCTTTGAAAGCTCTAGGTTGGCACATGTACTCTGCCAAATATCCACTCAGGATCTCATGTTCTAAGTGGTCTCCTTGCTCTTCACTCCCTCTATGAGAATAGGAAGTGCATGGGTCTTCTTCTTTCTCTTGAAACCTTCTAGAGGTCTCACTGCAACTTTCTCCTTCTTGAAACCCTCTTGGAGTTTCATTGCATCTTTCTTCTCTCATCTATTTAACCTCCTTGGAGAGGCTCTTCTTAGATCTGAAAATTGATGAGAGTAATATAATCCTCTCCATCATTCTGATCTCCTCTTCTTCTTATCCTCTGAATTGGATCTGAAATCCATAGGCTGAGCCAAGATGGAAGCTTTGATACCACTGTAATATCCCAAAATAGGGAAAATATACAACAATAAGAATATCTTAAGATATTATTAAGTTGGAGCTTCAGAAAACCAAGCACATAGTATTGTAAATTATCTCATAAGATATAAAGAAACCTCTAACCAACAAATGAATGATCAACAACAAGAATATGGCCTATACACTCCCTCCAAAGTGGGGAAATGCAACAATATAGGGCATAAAACAGTTCTCTTCAGAAAATAACGCTATATATGTGAGAAATGGAACTTGGATCCATTAGAATATACCATATGAAACTCACATTCAGAATTAGAGAAAAAACAAATCCCTCTAGCCAACATAAACAAATTTCCCAAAGCCAATATGACTCAAATATGACCAAACCCCATAGCTTAACTCATGCAAAAAGGACTGAAGCATGGACAACGTTATTTTATTAAGGTTTTATGTAGAAAATAATGAGAAATAATAGATATGGAGTATACAAGCATCTAATGGCTGATAAAAATGGAGATTCCTTCCTCTTTATACACAATAAGAATAACTCGACAAGGGTTTCAAGAAAGTACAATGTATAAAAGAGAATATCTACAAATATGGATCTGGAAAACGCAGTTAGACTAAAAATATGTATAAATATGGCTGAAATATACAAAGAACAGAAGAAGAATGCTATACAAGCCTTCCAGGAGAAGGGTTGGCCCTTCCTCCAAGAAACTAGCTCAGGATCAAGGGTCTTGACCCTGCTACTGCAACACTGGGAAAAATAACGCAGTTTATGCAATGAATGCATAGTAGATGATGTAGGAAGATTTTTCCACAAGCCAAGATGTACAATATGCTTAGAAATCTCCGGTACAGATCTTGAAAATAAAGGGTAGCTCCCTCCTCTGGAAGATAAGCTCAGAAGTTGGTGTTGTAAGTCTTCCACTGCAACACCCTACAACACAACGTTCCCTGCTATAGGAATAATGTTGTAGCTAAAGGAGGATGCTTAGCCTCAAGCCTAGATGTGGAAAAATGTAGAACAATGCTCCTCCAAGAGTCCTCTCAAGGAAGGAGAAGGAATCCCTAAGCATGAATGCCTTGTGCTAAACAGCACTGCATACTCAACTCAACAACTGAAGAATGCTCAATAGTCTAAGAAAACCAAAATCAATAATCCATAAGCTAACCTCAAATGTATGCTATCTTCCTCCTTATAAGGTTTTTGAGCCTCCTCACCTTGGGTCCCACCCATTAGGGTTTCCAACACCACATGATCATTTTCCCTCCAAAACTGCGTTGTAGCTCCATCAAGGCTACTCCTCAATACTGCACTGTTGATTTAGTCAACTTGACTAAATCAACATGATTCTCTTCCTGTTCATACATAGTAAGTGAAAAATCTAGCCACTAGAATGTCCCCTTTTCATACCAAGAGGGATTTTATGCTAGTTCAGGATAAGTATGGGTCTCTTTCCCCCATTTATTCACCTACTAAGTGCAAGAATCAAAATTTAATATTCCTATTAGATGCATGCTAATTTTAGGAATATTACAGTCCTCCCCTCCCAAATGTTGCTTGTCCTCAAGCAACTGCAAGGATAGAATTGGAAAGTCTCATCCCCTCTTCCTGTAGCATCCTCATATGATGAGCTCTCCCAAAGAATCAGATGCCTTCTCAACAGTGAAACTCCATAGTGCCTCTCCCAAGCATACAGATTAGCATTTGGTGTACATCCCAAATGGCTATCATCATGCAAAAGTAAAATACTCAAGGAGACAACTATGTGTTGTCTGGAGGTCCTCTCAAGGCATGGAGCTTGAAATGCATGGGAAACTTTCATTCCCAAGTAAAACCTCCACCACTAAGCTATCATCCATATAAAATGAGTCACCCTACAACATGGCAACTCATGAAAAATCCCCTCCACCTTTGGCTCATGAAGTGTAGGTGGGTTGAATAGATGAACTTGATAAGCAAGAGGTCCTATCCCACGTTTTCCACCTCTCCACTTATGATAAGTGTAGAGGTCATGCTGATCTTGGGCTGCAACATGGTTGCCCTCAAGTGGAAAGAAGAAGATTGAATCTGCAAGGATCCTCTCTCCAATGTCATGAGCCATGCTAACCCAAACCATTCCATACAAGATGAATGGCACATCATCACCATATGGCATCCAAATCAGAAAAGTGTTGAAGGTTGTGTGCAATTTTGGATGGTACAAATGGTTTCTCAAGTGGATACTGCGCAGTCTCCCCAACTGTTGTTTGAGAATATCATGTGGCAAGTGGTTCTTCAATAAGTTACAAGTTGTGCATGTTTGCTCCTCCACCATGGGGTAGTAAGCAACAATGGATATCAGTTGTACATGATCAAAATAACAATACACTTGCCAAAATTCATGTATATATGGGATACTAACATTACAAATATTGGCCCTAAAGTGACCATGAGACCCAAAAATACTCTTGCTCTCTTGTGGAGAAATGCATTTTTCATATATTGTGAGAAGATACAAATACTCAATGGAGTAATCAACAAGTACAGAAATGTATTTATTACCATGCATGGTGAGTAGGCTGAAAGTGAGGTCCATGAATGAGTCCTCCCATGAGAATCTTCTCATAAAAATCTACAAAAAGAAGGGATACATATTCTTCTTGGAACACTCCATAAATAAGAACATACTTCCAAGTGATAGTGTTGTAGGCCTTAGTGATAACGCTCTTGTCAGTCCATGACTCCTCCCTGTTAGCCACCTATAATAATTTTTCAAAGAAAACAGGTGGCTAAAGTTGTCATCAAGCCTTCAAATGATAAATTCCCTTGAAAATCTACCATTCTTGAAGCCTTCATGTGTCTTCTATCCTTTAGAGAATCTTCACTACTGTTTCCATTAATGAACCCTGCTGCTTACCAAAGGAAAAAAATGTTCATGAGGCTCCATTTTCCATCATCCCACTTCTCTTCTCACTCACCAAGAATTCCATTTTTCACCCTTATTCCCTTCACAAAATTTCTCTATAAACCTTCATTTTAACCTATAAATCATCCTAAACCCCTTTTAAACCTAATATTTCCCTTTATTTGGTTTAAAATTCCTTTTTCTAGCCTACCGAAACCTTCATTTGGCCTTAAAATCCTTGTTTTTGGCCTTAAAAATAATCTTATTACCTTATAAGTTATGAAGCCCCCAAGGGCTTATATCCTTTAGCCCCCCCGTCTCATATAACCTAAGCCCCGCAATCGGGCGCTTAAAATACATTAGCCTTCATGCCAAAACCTTTATTTTTCTTTATTTTTCCATCCCCGACATTTCAATTTTAAAATAGATGTGGACCGTTGATCTGCAGAGATCAACGGCCATGAGGCACCCAATCTTTGCCCATTCATTTCCTGTCCCTTCTCCCCATTCCAAATCTCCGCCTTTTCTTCAGATCTCGACCGTTCATTCCAGAGATCTGACGATCGAGACTTAACCTGATAAGCCAACACCCATCCACTACGCGACAAAGCAACTGACGTCGTCATGGACCCCACTCATCTTTTAACCCTGCAGCTTTCCATTCATCGCATTCTACCTACACTGTCCGATCTCCCGCCGATCATCCAACGGACCAAAATTCATATCGCACAATTTTTTGCCCCTTCCCATAGTGTGCTACTTCCGTGCGACAAAAGTGGTTTTCAAAAGCCACGTGTCGATCGCTCTATGGAATTGCATTCCATTCGCAAATTACCACCACCCCCCATTTTGTTGTGTGAAAACAATCCTCAGTTTTCCGCCATACCGCTGCCCTCCGCAATGTTGCCTTCAGTTTTAATCCCAGCTGTCGATATCTGAGATCAAACGGCCCGTATTATATCGTGATCTCTTGCATTTGCTCTTTGTCCCTCTCCTGAAGCGTTTCATTGAGAGATCTCCACTGTAGATCGTCCTAATCTAATGGTCCACATCTCTCATCACTCTCAAACCCCCATCAGACCTAGTTCGCTGCTCTGCCAGGCTTTTCCTCCCATTTTTCCATTGCATCCACATTTTTCCTCACTACTCTTCCACCCTCATGAGCCTCTGAAGCAGTCATTCCCACTCCTGCAAGTTTTTTATAACGTTTTTATTGTGTTTTTCAAGGTTTACAGGGTGATGGATTCATACAATCTCCACAGTCACAGTCAGGGTTATTGACCCTAACATAAACCCTCCTGCTCCCTTGTCACCTGTATATTCACAAAAACAGGTCAGCAGAAGTTTAAAGTGTATCAAAAAGAGATTAAAGGATTAATGCATAATATTGAAGACTTAATGCTTATATCCAATGTTTAGAAGGATAAAGGACATAGATAAAGACCCGAAGATGATCAAGGAGGGCTTAAGGAAGCCTGAATAACACTATCAAAGTCATATCAGTGTTCGAGGCATTAAAAAAGCATGGCAAATCAGCAGAGCATTCTTTCTCCAAAGAAAGGAACAACTCACACGACCTATTCTACACTCCAACAAGCATCCTGGCAGTTATTACATTAACAGAAATTTCTAAAACTGTCAGGACAGTAGTTATGAAGGCATCGAAGACCTGCAAGCCAAACTACCCACCTTACTTGTCTCAGAATATAAACAATACATCTCAGCCAAGAAAGTACTTCAAGAGCACACCCTAGAAGTTATTGTCAACCTGACAAAGACTCCTAAATCAACTAATGGGTACTGAAAGTTAATGTAAATATATTGAATAGAATGGGCTTCGAAGACATTTATCCCTCCATTTTAATGAAGCTTTTAAGTCCTATCTACCACTGCTATCACTCAGTCACCTATAAGAACCCATGAAAATTACATTGAAAATGTTGGTTGGTTGTTGGAAAGTCACTGATTACAAGTTGTTTTACTGAGTTAGAGTTCTATGAGTAGTTGTTGTAAATAGGCTGGGAGATAATTTCTGGATGTATCAAGCTGTTGAACAAGAATGTATGTGACTGGTTTTTCTCTACTAATATGACAAGCATGTTCATTGGACCCTGATCTAAATCAGTGGTGATGTGTTCCTTCTTTGTTATTATTTTCCCTCTATTTTACATCATGTTTCATTTTCTCTGATAAGAAACAGTAATTTTAGCTTAGGATATACTGCTGCATGTACCCTAATGCTTCCTGCACTTTCTTATTTTTATGTTTTCTGCTGCTTGTGTATCTTAGAACAAATTCAATATAATTTAACTAGCCAAAAAGTTGGTTATCCCATACTAATGTATGAATTTAGAGTTTGTTTCTTAGATGTTCTTGTTTGGTTCTGCTGAAATAATAGGAGAATAGGGAGATTTAGTGATTAGCCCTGTCCCCTAAGTTCCCTTTCCAACAGTTAGCCTTTCTAAGATCCCTTTGAGTTGAATGCCAAAAGCAGAGAAGGTTAAAATTCTTTCTCTGATCTTAGACTTCACTCTGTGTTTGAACTTAAGTGTTTTCTACCGTCTAAAAGTAGTCCGAAGGACTACTGGATTGTTGTCTTTGGAGTTAGCCTCATCAGGAGTTATGATCATAGAGGTATAAGGTATGCCCTTTCCCTTGAATTACTCCGAAGTGGTCACCTTGGAAGGTTTTCCTTGTCATTCCCATTCATTTTCTTATTGTTTCATCCCATACTATCATCTTAAGAGATCCTCTGTTTTAGATGACTAGCCCTTTGGAAGCCTTGGATATTTGAATTGCAAGTAAACCATTTATGACCCCATTGCCCAATGGACTTGTATTCTCTTTTAATTATCTCCCCATTGCCGAAAATCCTTCTCTACTCATTCCTTTACCTTACATTGAACCCTTTTTTCATTTTTCCCAACCAAACAAACAAAACAAAAACCCTTGTGCTCTATAACTAGCCTAACACCTTAAATTGAACCTCAAAGATATACATTTCTTTACCTCTATAGAGAGATCCCTCTCTGGATCCAGGAGGGCTAGATCCTAAGATCCCAAAGTGGTTTGATGTTGTATTTTCATTTGGTATTGCCAAATCTTCCAAATGACAGGAACCCCAACATAATGGCGACTCCGCAGGGGAACTGAGTTAATTTCATCCACGCTTAAACATTTCTCAGAAGACCTACTACCCTTAATTGATATTATCTGGTAATTTGTTCCATTTTCGTCACCAACATAATGGCAAATCCGCTGGGGAACTTTGAGTAAAACACTCCTTAAAACATCTCTAAGAACTCAAAGAAGACCAATTAGCCTTGATTTGGTATAGATTGTTGATGGTGGACAACAACCTGCTTCAAAACATTTTAAGCCCTCCACCTGGCGACTCCACAATTCCTAAATGACCAGAAGACTCCACTGGTGATCAGTAGGCCTGCTGATTATCTCTGTTTTCACAAGACTCCACTGGGAGACCAGTTTCATCACAACATCATCCATACTAAAGGAAACTCTAAGTATCGGCTTCCTTTGTCTGAAGATCAGTTGCCTATAAAGATTGTCATATCTGGCTAACTTTTCTTTTTCTTTGGTCTAAAACTCAACATGGTGGCAAACCAAATCCCTCAACCAATAGAAGACTCTGAACAATTTACAGAGATGCAGCCAGATTTAAGAGCAGAATTTCATTATGAAGTATCAATATTCCTGTCAGAGTTTCAACCTGATGACCTTCCAAGAGCTATTCTCCTCTTTTCAAAGCTAAAACACGTGAGCCCTGAAATCATGAAAATATTTCTAGAATTGGTAATTGAAATATATGAAACTGAAATTGAAATTTTCAACTCACAACATTAGTCATACCAATTCAAAGACCCCAGAGCATTTTTGGAAAGCCTTCCTCCTCAAAAGCAAGAAGAAATTTCACCACATTTTTATGTGCTGATGAAATATGATTATGCTTTCAAGGACCACACCGAAGATGCAATGAACCAATTTTTCTGGGATGCAGACAATCAATCAGTCATGAGAGGCCTAAAAGAAGAAGATCTGCATGTTGTTCTTGTTGATCCTGTGGTAGAATATGTGGAGGTCCTATCTGGCTTGAAGTTACAAGCATGGATACTTTACAGGAGTCCAATACATCAGAGGTTGTCACCACCTGTGGTGGCTTTGGTTTGGAAGGTCCATTTTCAGGATATACCATGTTTTTCTCCGACCAACAGTCAGATTTATTCCTCATTTTTGTTACTACTAAACTGGCTGCACTGGCACTATTGTATCATATAGAGCATCAGAGATTTTCAAATTAGAGTAGGGTAGATAGGAAGGCAATAAGGCTCAGCCTGCGAGCATTTAGTTAGTTGTTGGTTTTTCTCTGAAAGAAAAAATTCAAAAAATATACAAAAAAATAGAAAGGAAAGGTTTAGACAAGCTCAAATCTTGAACCTATGAAGTTCTAAAAATAATGGCTCAAATTATATCAAAACCTGAGCCAGAGAAAAGGGAAAGGCTATTTCTAACATGCTCAAAACTTGAACCAGCAAAGAAGAAGAAAACAACTCGAACAAGATCAAAATCAGAGCTGGAATGAAGAAAGAAAGGTGACTCTAAAAAGCTCAAAATCTAAGTCACAAGAAGAAAGAAGGATGCTCTTAATTTTCAGAACTTCAAGCCTTCACAATTTTCTGCAAATTTTTAGTTCATGTGAAGCTTGTCTTTATGCCATGGACCCACAGCAAATCAGACAGCCTAATCCTGGTTTGGTTGTGTTTTCAATTTCTGTTTTAGAATATAGAGAATGAAAATTTTCCAGACAGTTTAATCCTGACATATATTAGTTTAGGTAGAGAAGCTACGAGTTTAACTATTTAATCTGGTCTCATGGAGGAATAAGGGTAGAATTAGATTAGTTTTTACTTTCAATAAAAAATAATGATGAGGAAGGTCTGCAAGTCTAAGTGCACCTTGAAGAAAAAATGTTAGGACAGTAGGATGGGTAGGTTTTTGTTTGGGGAAGTATTGTTGCTAATATAATGCTTTTCACTTATGTAGCAGCTGATCAAATAAGAAAAATATGGTCAAGGACCAGGCTCTGGCCTACTTCCAAAGATTATATCTGAGATTCTTGACACCTTCAAGAATATGCCATCCCCATGTGGAGCCACTGTTAGCCACCTATAATAATTTTTCAAAGAAAACAGGTGGCTAAATTTGTCATCAAGCCTTCAAGTGATAAATTCCCTTGAAAATATATCATTCTTGAAGCCTTCAGGTGTCTTCTATCCTTTAGAGAATCTTCAATGTTGTTTCCATTAATGAACCCTGCTGCTTACCAAAGGAAAAAGTTGTTCATGAGGCTCCATTTTCCATGATCCCACTTCTCTTCTCACTCACCAAGAATTCCATTTTTCACCCTTATTCCCTTCACAAAATTCCTCTATAAACCTTCATTTTAACCTATAAATCATCCTAAACCCCTTTTAAACCTAATATTTCCCTTTATTTGGTTTAAAAATCCTTTTTCTAGCCTATCGAAACCTTCATTTGGCCTTAAAATCCCTGTTTTGGCCTTAAAAACAGTCTTTTTACCTTATAAGTTATTAAGCCCCCAAGGGCTTGTATCCTTTAGCCCCCCCATCTCATATAACCTAAGCCCCGCAATCGGGTGCTTAAAATACATTAGCCTCCGTGCCAAAACCTTTATTTTTTTTAATTTTTCCATCCTCGACATTTCAATTTTAAAATAGATGTGGACCATTGATCTGCAGAGATCAACGGCCATTAGGCGCCCATTCTTTGCCCATTCATTTCCCGTCCCTTCTCCCCATTCCAAATCTCTGCCTTTTCTTCAGATCTCGACCATTCATTCCAGAGATCTGACGATCGAGACTTAACCCGATAAGCCAACACCCATCCACTACGCGACAACGCAACTGACATCATCATGGACCCCACTCATCTTTTAACCTTGCAGCTTTCCATTCATTGTGTTCTACCTGCATCGTCCGATCTCCCGTCGATCATCCAACGGACCAAAATCCATATCGTGCAATTTTTTTCCCCTTCCCACAGTGCGCTACTTCTGCATGATAAAAGTCATTTTCAAAAGCTAGATGTTGATCGCTCTATGGAATCGCATTCCATTCGTAAATTACCTCCTCCCCCCATTTTTTTGCATGAAAACCATCCCCGGTTTTCCGCCATACCATTGCCCTCTGCAATGTTGCCTTCGGTTTTAATCCCAGTCGTCGATCTCTAAGATCGAACGGCCCGTACTATATCGCGATCTCTTGCATTTGCTCTTCATCCCTCTCTCGAAGAATTTCAACGAGAGATCTCCACCGTAGGTCGTCCTGATCTAACAGTCCACGTCTCTCGTCGCGCTCAAACCCCCATCGGACCTGGTTAGCTGCTCTGCCAGGATTTTCCTCCCATTTTTCCGCTGCATCCACATTTTTCCTCACTGCTCCTCCACCCTCACAAGCCTTTGAAGCATTCACTTCCACTCCTGTGGGTTTTTTATAACGTGTTTATCGTGTTTTGTAGGGTTTACAGGGTGATAGATTCATACAATCTCCACAGTCACATTCAAGGTTATTGACCCTAACATAAACCCTCTAGTGCCCCGGTCACCTATATATTCACAAAAACAGGTCAGCATAAGCTTAATGTGTATCAGAAAGAGATTAATGGATTAATGCATAATATTGAAGATTTAATGCTTATATCCAATGTTTAGAAGGATAAAGGACATAGATAAAGACCTGAAGATGATCAAGGAGGCTTAATGAAGCCTGAATAACACTATAAAATTCATATCAGTGTTCGAGGCATTAAAAAAACATGGCAAATCAGCAGATCATTCTTTCTCTAAAGAAAGGAACAACTCACACGACCTATTATACACTCCACCAAGCATCCTGTCAATTATTACACTGACATAAATTTCTAAAACTGTCAGGACAATAGTTATGAAGGCATGGAAGACCTGCAAGCCAAACTACCCACCTTACTTGTCTCAGAGTATAAACAATACATCTCAGCCAGGAAAGTACTTCAAGAGCACACCCTAGAAGTTATTGTCAACCTGACAAAGACTCCTAAATCAACTAAAGGGTATTGAAAGTTAATGTAAAGATATTGAACAGAATGGGCTTCGAAGGCATTTATCCCTTTGTTTTAATGAAGCTTTTAAGTCCTATCTACAACTGCTATCACTCATTCACCTATAAGAACCCATGAAAATTACATTGAAAATGTTGGTTGGTTGTTGGAAAATCACTGATTGTAAGCTGTTTTACTGAGTTAGAGTTCTGTGAGTAGTTGTTGTAAATAGGCTGGGAGATAATTTCTGGATGTATCAAGCTGTTGGAAAAGAATGTATGTGACTGGTTTTGCTCTACTAATATGACAAGCATGTTCATTGGATCCTGATCTAAATCAGTGGTGATGTGTTCCTTCTTTGTTATTGTTTTCCCTCTGTTTTACATCATGTTTCATTTTCTCTGATAAGAAACTGTAATTTTAGCTTAGGATATACTATTGCAAGTACCCTAATGCTTTCTGCACTTTCTTATTTTAATGTTTTCTGCTGCTTGTGTATCTTAGAACAAATTCAATATAATTTAACCAGTTAAAGAGTTGGTTTGCCCATACTTACTGATGTATGAATTTAGAGTTTTTTTCTTAGATGTTCTTGTTTGGTTCTGCTGAAAGAATAGGACAATAGGGAGATTTAGTGATTAGCCCTGTCCCCTAAGTTCCCTTTCCAACAGTTAGCCTTTCTAAGATCCCTTTGAGTTGAATTCCAAAAGCAGAGAAGGCTAAAAGTTTTTCTCTGATCTTAGACTTCACTATGTGTCTGAACTTAAGTGTTTTCTACTATCTGAAAGTAGTCCGGAGGACTGCTAGATTGTTTTCTTCGGAGTTAGCCTCATCAAGAGTTATGATCATAAGTTATAAGGTATGCCCTTTCCCTTGACTTACTCCGAAGTGGTCACCTTGGAAGGTTTTCCTTGTCATTCCCATTCATTTTCTTATTGTTTCATCCCATACTATCATCTTAATAGATCCTATGTTTTAGATGACTAGCCCTTTGGAAGCCTTGGATATTTGAATTGCAAGTAAACCCTCTATGACCCCATTTCCCAATGGACTTGTATACTGTTTGAATTATCTCCCCATTTCCAAAAATCCTTCTCTACTCATTCCTTTACCTTACATTGAACCCTTATGTCATTTTTCCCAACCAAACAAACAAAACAAAAACCCTTATGCTCTATAACTAGCCTAACACCTTAAATTGAACCTCAAAGATATACATTTCTTTACCTCTATAGAGAGATCCCTCTCTAGATCCAGGAGGGCTAGATCATGAGATCCCAAAGTGGTTTGGTGTTGTCTTGTCATTTGTTATTGCCAAATCTGCCAAATCACAGGAACCCCAACACTCCCTTTGAAATTACATATGCCAAAGCCATCCACTATCATGCTTCTGGAAGAGAGGACTTTATTTCTATATGGAAGCCTCTCATAATCCTCCAATGCTGAAGGGTAGCCTCCTTGCACTACGAATGTACCTCCCTCCTATCTGGAAATGTCATGATAAGTATGGGAAAAATTCTGCCCATACTCTCCCAAGTGTAACCACAGTAACAACAACTCTTGCTACTCCCTCATCTCTCCCTCATACAAGCCATAGAGTAAGATCATGATGGTTGTCTTGTATGATGCCCTATACAAACAAGTCTTCTGTTGTTTTATCATATGGGTGCCATTCCATGCCTCCATCCACCCCATACCTTCTGACAAATGCTATGACCCAAGATGGCCAAACTCTCTCAAGAGTAGCCAGCACAGCTTTGCTTCTTGCTGCCCTTTTTCATAAATTTTCAATTGGCTCACCAACATCTTGCTCTCCATCCACCCCCATTCATCCAAATGTGGATGCCTCCAATCAAGCTCCTCCTTGGTATCTTCCCAATGAATACTACCAATCTCCCAAAGCAGATCCTCCTCTTTACACCTCATGGGAAGTTGAGATGTAACCCCTTCGAGATCTTCTAAAGAAGACCTCTCATCAATGATCCTCTTGAATCCAATAGGATCCAAGTGTGCTGAAGGAAAAACTTCATCAGAAAGTGGCACAAAACTCATTATGCCCTCCAAAATCTTACACCCTAACCCCTCATGCTGCCTGCAACTCAATAAGGGTGCAATGGTATGAATGCTTATCCCTCCTTTGATCAAGCCAAAGTTGCACAACGCAGTGCAAGCTTGTTGATCCACATCAGCAATGTGTTTTGATCCTTGTCCATGTGAAGAAAAATCTCCAAGGTTCCCCATAAGATTTTCTGAAATGATAGAAAATGGAAACGCATGCATACCTTGGTGAGTCTTGGGAACATCTTGTATGGCTGAAATAGTTCCTCCCTCCAATGTGTTGGTTGATTCAACTACTGATATAGATGGCTACCCCTCCATGAATGTGACAGTGCTGATAAAAGTCTCCTCAAGTGGTGATGAGGACTCCTTCTCTTCTAATATTTCACTGTCAAATATTTTGATAATCCTTTTAGTGAAATCTGCAAAAGTAGATACTCTTGCATGATTCACATGGTTGAACCACCAAGTTCTTGCCTCACCCTCCAAGTGCAGTGCTGAGATCTCCACAACCTCTTTTTCCACTACTAGATGTAGTAGGAAAAATGCTTCTAACTTCATCACCCAAACTCTTGCTGTACATATGGGTGATCCATCGAAAGTGGACAACAGAAACCTATTGACCTTCACCATCCTATTGTTGTATGGCCTCATTTCTTCTTTAAGTTGGATAAACTGAGGAAGTTCTAGAGTCCCTTTGAAAGCTCTAGGTTGGCACTTGTACTATGCCAAATATCCACTCAGGATCTCATGTTCTAAGTGGTCTCCTTGCTCTTCACTCCCTCTATGAGAATATGAAGTGCATGGGTCTTCTTCTTTCTCTTGAAACCTTCTAGAGGTCTCACTGCATCTTTCTCCTTCTTGAAACCCTCTTGGAGTTTCATTGCATCTTTCTTCTCTCATCTGTTTAACCTCCTTGGAGAGGCTCTTCTTAGATATGAAAATTGATGAGAGTAATCTCATCCTCTCCATCATTTTGATATCCTCTTCTTTTTATCTTCTGAATTGGATATGAAATCCACAGCTAAGCCAAGATGGCAACTTTGATACCACTGTAATATCCCAAAATAGGGAAAATCTACAATAATAAGAATATCTTAAGATATTATTAAGTTGGAGCTTTAGCAAACCAAGCACATAGTGGTGTAAATCAGCTCATAACATGTAAAGAAACCTCTAACCAGCAAATGAATGATCAACAGAAAGAATTTAGCCTATACACTCCTTCCAAAGTGGGGAAATGCAACGATATAGGGCCTAAAATGGTTGTCTTCAGAAAATAAGGCTATATATGTGAGAAATGGGACTTGGATCCCTTAGAATATACCATATGAAACTCACATTCATAATTGGAGCAGAAAAAAATCCCTCTAGCCAACATAAATAGATCTCCCAAAGCCAATATGACTCAAATAAGCCCAAACCCCATAGCTTAACTCATGCAGAAAGGACTGAAGCATGGACAACATTATTTTATTAAGGGTTTATGTAGAAAATAATGAGAAATAATAGATCTGGAGTCTACAAGCATCCAATGGCTGAGAAAAATGGAGATTCGCCCCTCTTCATACACAATAAGAATAACCCGGCAAGGGTTTCAAGAAAGTACAATGTATAAAAGAGTGGATCTGCAGATCTAGATTTGGAAAACACAGTTAGACTGCAAATCTATATAAATATGGATGAAATATGCAAGAATAGAAGAATAATTATATACAAGCCTTCTGGGAGAAGGGTTGGCCCTTCCTCCAAGAAACTAGCTCAGGATTAAGGGTCTTGACCCTGCTACAGCAACACTGGGAAAAATAACGCAGTTTCTGTAATAACTGCGCAGTAGATGATGTAGGAAGCTTTTGCCACAAGCCAAGATGTACAATATGCTCATAAATATCCTGTACAAATCTTGCAAAGAAAGGGGAGCCTCCCTCCCTGTTGAGCAATGGAAAAGGTATGAATTTGCCATGTATTTCTTTGTATTTTTCCTTTAATCATAGCTCCTTTATATTCTAGAATGGTAATATATTGAAGAAATATAATAGAATTAAGGATATTAGTGATTGTTGCAAATTGATTAAATATTTTCTTTTCTTATATGCAGAAAATAGATGAAGTGGGAAGCCACCATGCGGGAGAAAAAGACAAAGTAGAAATAACTGTTGTCCCTTCAACAAAAGGCCATATCTAGACAAGAAGGTTAAGATCGGAGTGCACAGTCAAAGAAAGGAAAGGAACAGCACGACATCAGCACAAGAAGACAAAACGATAACTGAAGATAGAAGATAGAGCGAATCCCTCAGGATCTCTCGATCCTGAGGGATCGCTGCTCAAATCTTATCTGTATTTCTTGTTTTGTCTGCTGGCTGTTATAAAAGGAAAATTCTTGTAGAAATCGAACATGTGCTATGATTATTCAGATTTCCTATTGTATTTTCACGATTTCTCATTGACTCTCGTTGGTTAAAACAGAGTGTGATTGCTTGTAAACTCTGTTACATATGATTAATATATAATCTGGTCACCATTCCATTATTTGATAATGGAGTAGTTCGGTGGTGCTTCACTAGCGGCTAAGGGCCCGGCCCTAGTGGATCCACTTGCTATCTGTACCATTACTTTCCAATTCTAGTCGTTTGATGGTTTGCTTTAGTTCTCATTTCCTTTAGTCACATTGCTTCACAGTTTCCATGTTTTATAGCTTACTGTTTCAATGTTTTATGAAATATGTTTGTTGCATCAGTTGTGAGTGAATTGTGTTGCTATTCCTTTCCAACATAAAAAGATTATTTATTCCTCTGTAACTTGTATTATTATTCTTCTCAGATATAAAGCTTCGCTGTTTAGAATTTGCTGTTCATTTCCATTAAATATCTTTGCTGTTTATTTATGATAACTAGCTTTACTATTTATTCCTTTCCTGTAAGTATTTGGTTTTCTTTAGAATGTTATTGCAGAGAGCATGTTTATTATATTTCCATTAGCAGCATTATTTATTTAACTCAGTTACCATTTCCAATTAGTTGCTTTATTGTGAAGTGGAAGATCATCAACTGTAAAGGACATTGGCTATCACTGTCTAAGTTCTCAGATTGAGGATCTTGTTTATGCTTGATTTCATTTACATCAGTTGACAGAGGAAAGAGTTATTACTACTGCATCCTTGACTGATGATTGCCAAGTAAGTGATTGGATTTTAGAGCTTTAAGTTTCATGTCATTGCAATTAGATTTCATTCTCAAGCATCTGTTTACTCTTGTATTTGAAACACTGTACTGCAAATTGGAGAGCTTTACTCTTAGATCAAATTTCCGCCTCAGACTGAATACACTCTTGAGATAAAAATTCGTACCTGGATTGATAATTAATGTAGGATAAATAGGATTTAAAAAGACACCTTTTATACCTTAACATTTTGGCGCCGTTGCCAGGGAGAGTGTAGCTATTTAGAAAGAGTGATGTATATTTGTTTTTCTCTGCTAAGAAATAAATGGGTATTAAAAATGAAAGGTAAGAACCTGCGTAACAAACAAGGAACATGCTCGTTCACTTGCCTGCTTCATAGCAGAACTGCATAGAAGTTTAAGGTAGGAATGAATGCTTACATTTTTTGAATGACTATAAAATCTAAACAAAACAAAATTCCTCCCAGACCTGAAAAACCTAAGGGACCAGTGACCCTTGGGTGAACAACCTTTATCGACAATATCATTAAGAAAGTTGAATCTCATCCATCAGTAGGCCCTAGAAAAATTTCTTCTAGACAACCTACTAGCTCCCTTTGGGCCACAGAATCACCATCTGTAGCTTTTGCTGAGGTACATAGCCAAACAGAAGAGACTGAGCAAGATTCTCAAGAAATTAAGAATTATCGCCCAATTTCTTTACAAGAAGGGAACTCTAGTAATCTCTGCGAAGGAGGAGGAGAAACAGGAGAAATAGAAGAACCAAGATCCCTCCTTGAATTAATCCAAACACTAAGCAGCCCAGATAAGGGAAGTGCTGTCAAAATCATCCAAAACAAAGCTGAAGAACCTGAAGAACCAAAATCCCCTCAGATAATAGTTCAGCAAGGGACACTCATTATCCCAGACCAAGGAAGTGATGTTAAGGTCATCCCTACTCCTTCTAGTCAGCCTAGGAATAATTCCCTAGAAATCCCAGAAGGATATTGGCACATATTTGATCAAATGGCCCAGAACCAGCAACCACCCAAAACTTCCACATTGCAATATCCCATTGTGGACACTGCAGTTAATGCACCTATGAAGGCCATTCCTCTCCAGCATATTCCTACATTCCATGGCTTAACATCGAAAGATCCAGATGCATTTATGTTTGAATTCATATTATGCAGGGGGTATGACTATACCATCGATCCCCAAAAGCTAAAATCATTCCCCTCCACCTTAATAGGAGCAACTTTACGATGGTTTATGGGGTTAGGTGGAGGTGTTATAAATGACTGGGATTAGATGAAAGCTACTTTTCTAAAGAAATACCAGGATTATTATAGGTCCAGGGAATTAAAGGATGAAATATTTCAGATGACAACAAAACCTAATGAAACATTGGAGGAATATGTAGAACGCTTTCAATACAACCTCCAGAGATCACCTTATGCATATTTACCCTTACCTAATAATGTGTTAAAAACTACATTAATTAAAGGGATGAAGGAACAATGGGTCGAAACATTAAACATCATGGGAAAAGGTGACATATATCAGGAAAATTTTGCTGACATTATTGATTTATGTATCAAGAGTTCGAGAGACAGCACAAGACTAAAACCAGCAAAACGTGACGTGATCACAAGGGATAGCAAGACCTCCGGTGGAGGTATAACCCGCACAGAAATTGGCAATCTACTAGAAGATTTCAAAACTGATATTCTAGGGACTTTGACAACGCAACTCGATATCATGAAATCTAAACAAAAGCAAGCAGAAGCATAACAAAATTTGGCAATATTTTTCCCTAGATGCAGAAAAAAACATAGCCATAAAGAGTGCCCGCTGGATACAGTCCAAGTCTGTGCCATCTGCATGAAAGATCACTCCACGGAAAGTTGCCCCTCACTCCCATGATTGAAAGAAGTCTACAAAGAAGCAGAAGAAGAAACAGAAATGGTATACCTACTCAATCAGCGCCGTCAATAGCAACCATGATAATTAGGTATGCCCATTGATCCATCCTCTTCTTTTCAGTCTCCTTAGTATAATGCTCAACAATATAATGGAATGTGGAAAAATCAGCCACCCTTCCCCAGTTGGTCACAGCAGCCATTTCCTACACCGTCATGGCCAAATCAAACAAATCAAACCAATTGGCCAAACTTTCCTTACTATCCACCATTTTGGAAAAATAATACATATCCAACACAATGGTCCCCGTCCACCTCGCAGAGTCAGACCTGGCAGTCGAACTGGCAAAGTTCTATGAATCAACCAACTGGAACGATTCCTCTCCCTCCACCTACACTGCTAGCACCATATACATTGCAACAAAATCCCCAGACCAACTTAAGACCGCAACTCCCAACCCAACCCAACCCGAACCCTAATAATAGGCCGGTTCAATTTTTTCAAATAATCAAAGCACCAGAACTAGAAATAGAGTTAAGGGAGTGCAACGACCTTCAACTAAGATCTGGGCGCATAATAGAATCAGAGGGAGACAAAAATGTTCAAGTTTAAAATCCGTTACCTTCAGAACAAACATTGCACAAGGATAATGTGGTTAGACAACAAACTCATGAGTAAGAAACCACCTCTTCTCCACCATTCCCAGAAAAACTAATCATACCTCATCCAATAGAACATCCTGATTTTGAACTTCTGGGAGAACTGAAAAATTTGTGTATAAAAATCCCACTCCTCTAAGCTATCCAAGATATTCCCATTTATGCAAAGACCATCAAAGAACTATGTGTAAAAAATCCAAAGAGGATAACAACAACTAACCCAATCGTCCAAGTAGTCAGCACTCTATATGACTTACTATCAGGAAGAGAAGCACCTATAAAGTATGAGGACCCAGGAAATCCTATAGTTACGGTGCAAATCAATCGAAAATCATTTCCAAATGCCTTAGTTGATTTGGGAGCTGCAATCAATATCCTAACAACCACCACTTGTCAAAAACTTGGCATTACATCATTAGATCTAACAACAACCTTATTGGAATTGGCTGACCGATTGGTAGTCAAGCCAGAAGGCACACTACATGATGTAATGGTATCAGTAGAATCCTGAGAATACCCTGTCGACTTCCTGATTATTAACCCCAAAAACCGGCTAGATGGACACCCTTTAATCTTAGGTAGACCTTGGCTGGAAACTGTTGATGCTTACATTGGCTGCCGACAAGGTAGCATGACTATAGCTAGAGGGAGTTATGTCAAGAATTTAGCCTTATACCCTCCACCCCAGCCAAGCCTAACAATGATAAAAACAAAGAAACAGCCTGTATCATACCTCATATAAAACATTAGATCACCATTAACCATAGAAGATGCCCTTGACTTTAAAGACCAAACATAGGATGACATCATTAACAGTTTCATTAACCAACCAAAAACCAGATCCCATTTGCAATGTCACATGATCAAGGCAGCATTTGATAATGAAGAAGAAGAAGATCCCCTGAAAAACATTCAAGATCAATCAATACCTACCACTTATGTTTACAATAGCAATACTATAGAAATTGAACCAGGGAAAATTGTGAACATTAACAAAAATTTGACTGCTAAACAAGAAGAGAAGATGGTCCAACTACTGAAAAAATATAAGGGAGCTTTTGCATGGGATTACCCAGACATGAAAGGAATTGATCCCCAGTTATGTACACACCACATTTATACAGAAAAAGATGCTAGACTGTTAAAATTGGACAACTAGGTCCAAACTCCATGTTGTGATGCTCAGATTAAGATACTAATATTTTTGTTGGATTCCTCTTTCGGAGAGGTGTAAAATCCATATAAAATATATCTTAATCCGATGAGCAGAACATTTATTTTGAATTTATTATTTATAATAAATTATATGTGCAAGTCGGCCTTAATGTTTTGCACCCCCAACAGATGTGTCACACACCTCAATGATGGATATAAATACAGTCAAAGTTGGAGAGCATTTCACTCATCTCATCTCATCACATCTTCTTCTTCTCTGATTTAGTACGAGCTTCTTGGAGGACGAATTCAGCTCACACGTGGGAAAAAGGACAAGCTACTACAACCAAGAAGAAGGACGCAGTTTGCTGCAGCTAGGGTTTCCTAGGAAGTTTGACCAGCATTGACTTTGGTCAACGCATGGTCCAAAGAGGCCCAAAATTTGTGGAGACTTCGATTTTAGCAGGCTGTACACTTTGGCACAAGAACCGAGGTCAAAAGGTTGACCGAAGTTGGAGCTGCGTTGACTTTTATGTTGCTGCCCTGCGTTGACTTTTCTGGACAGCGTTGACTTTTCTGGAGTTGACTTGTGTTGACTGATTTGAGGATTGTTGTGACACATTCTGGGTTGGCTGATCAAGAAGACTTTGCTGGTTGAAGCATCTTGTTGACCGCCGTAACGCACCATCACATTTTTCCTGTTTCTGGTTTGTCTTCTACAGATCCACTGGTATGTTCTATCAGCATTTTACTTAATTGTTTAGGTGATTGCTGTAATAAAAGTAAAGTTGGATCAAGCATAGAACATCTACAAAAATTTACATAGACCCATTCGCCAACCCCAACGAAGATTAAACCCACATCTTAAGGATATTGTGAAAGCTGAATTAAAAAAAAAATTTGGATGTAAAATTTATTTATCCAATATTTGATAGCAACTGGGTCTCTCCACTAGTAGTGGTGCCAAAGAAGAATGGAAATTGGAGGATATGTGTAGACTATAGAGAACTAAACAAAGCAACCCAGAAAGACCACTTTCCCCTTCCTTTCATTGATCAGGTATTATATACATTAGCAGGAAAGAAATTTTTTTCTTTCTTAGATGGCTTCAGTGGATACAATTAGATTCAGATTGCCCCTGAAGACCAAGATAAGACTACTTTTACCTGTCCTTGGGGAACATTTGCTTACAGATTTTTACCCTTTGGTCTATGCAATGCCCCTGCCACATTTCAGAGGGCCATGCTCAGCATCTTTTCAGATTTAATAAATGAAGGACTCGAAGTATATATGGATGATTTCACACCTTATGGAGATGATTTTGAGCCAGCATTAGAAACATTGGAAAAGGTGCTGCAAAGGTGTATTTCCACCAGGCTTTGCTTTAGCCATGAGAAGTGTCACATGATGATGACTAAGGGACTCATCTTAGGTCATTATATCTCAGTAGCTAGAATATAGGTAGATCCAGCTAAAATTCAAATAATTTTGTTAATACCTACTCCTACCACACAAAAAGAGGTACGTAGCTTTCTAGGATTTTTTGGTTATTATAGAAGATTCATAGAGCATTATTCTCAAATAGCTGCACCTCTATACGCACTAATAGGGAATGTTGATTTTATTTGGACAGATAAATGTGACCATGCTTTTGAGGATCTAAAAAAGCTTGTATCAACAGCCCCGGTGCTAAGGGGCCCAAATTGGGACTTGCCATTCCAAATTTCATCTGATGCCTCAGACACAGCTATTGGAGCAGTCCTTGGGTAGGAAGAAGATAAAAAACCATATGCAATTTATTATATTAGCAAGAATCTATCTCCTACTTAATTAAACTATACAGTGACTAAGAAAGAACTTTTAGCTGTAATACATGCTGTAAATAAATTTAGACATTATATAACTGGCTATCCTGTAGTTTTATATACAAATCACTCTGCCATAAAATTTTTAGGAAATAAACCTGTTACAAATGGTAGAGTAACAAGATGGTTGATTCTATTGCAGGAATTTGACATCATAATAAAGGACCAACCTGGAAAAGAGAATCCTATAGCTGATTTTCTCTCACGAATGCCAAAACCAACGAACGCAGCAGCAGTCAAAGATCAGCTTCCAGATGACCATGTTTTTGTTGTTACTGCCAGAACCCCATGGTATGCTGATGTTGAAAATTATTTAGCAATAGGTAAATTACCTAAGCACCTAACGCCCAATGAACGAAAATAGATAGTACAATGCAGTACCTGATTCTCTTGGATTGGGGGCTACCTATTTCATACAGGATCAGATATGCACATCAGAAGATGCATCCGAGAAGACAAAATATTTGACATCCTGAAAGCCTGCCACAACAGGCCATGTGGCGGACATTTTGCAGATCGCGGGACTCGTCACAAGGTTTTACAAACAGGCTATTACTGGCCTACAATTTTTAAAGATGCTAAAAAGTTTGTACAAGCCTGTGATAGTTGCCAAAGGGCAGGATGCCCTAGACAGTCTGATGAAATGCCTTTGAATCCACAGTTAGTAATCGAGCCATTTGAGCGTTGGGCGCTCGATTTTGTTGGTCCTATTAACCCACCATCAAATCAGAAAACATACATACTAGTTGCAAAAGAGTATGTTACTAAATGGGTTGAAGCATAAGCACTTCCAAGAGCTACAGAGGACTCTGTAATACAGTTCCTTTTCCAAATATTTGTGCGATATGGCCTCCCAAGGGACATAATTACAGATGGAGGACCACAATTTGTAGGTAATAAAATCACTGCAACATTAAAAAATTACCACATTCAGCACAAAATTACAACCCCATACCACCCACGGGCGAATGGCCAAGTAGAGAGCACGAATAAGGTGATAGAAGCAATACTTACAAAAATAGTTGCATCACACAGATGTGACTGGGCTTCAAGATTTCCAGAAGCCTTGTGGGCATACTGAACAACATGGATAAATACCACTGGGTATTCACCATATCAATTAATATTTGGAAAAGAACCCATATTTCAAATAGAATTTGAAATTCAAACATTAAGAACATCCCAGGAGGTGGGTTTGAATTTAAATGAGGCCCAGGTCAGTAGATTACAGCAAATCAACAAGTTAGATGAAATTAGGCTCTCCGCCCTCCAACACACTGCATTAATTCAACAACAGAGAGCAAAATGGCACGATGCCCTCATTAAAAAAAAATCTTCCATGAAGCAGATTGGGCACTCCTATATGACTCCAGGTTTCAGGATTTCCATGGAAAACTCCAGACACGATGGCTTGGACCTTATGAGATACAGAAAGTGCATGACAATGGCACCATTAGTTAACTACCATCGATGGATCTAAACATTCTTTAAAAGCAAATGGTCATCGAGCAGGACTTTACCACAAACCGCTTAATCGAGAATCCTTTTACCAGCAATTACAGGGAGATTCTACTATGTAGATTCTTTCTGAGGAAGATAACTCCTCCTCAGCATTCATTCACTGAACAATTCCTTTATTTTTGAAATTTGTACATAAGATTTTCTTTTAAGTTTTCTTGTATGAACTATTTTTTGTACAGATTTTATTTTGCGTGATGTTCTTCTTAAGGAATAGTAGTCGTTCCTCTTAAAAAGGAACAACAATCTTGTGTGCCTTTATTTTTCGTGCGGTTCCTCTTAAGGAACAACTGTTGTTCCTCTTAAAGAACAACATCCGTTCCTCTTAAGGAACAACACGTCTGCGTGTTCATATTTTTTTTGTTCCTTTTCAAAAGGAACAACATTTCCGCTGATTGTTTTTGTTGTTCCTTTTAAAAAGGAACAACATTTCCACTGATTGTTTTTGTTGTTCCTTTTAAAAGGAACAACATTTTCACTGATTGTTTTTGTTGTTCCTTTTAAAAGGAACAACATTTCCGCCGATTTTCTTTGTTGTTCCCTTTAAAAGGAACAACCCCTTCACCATTACTTTTCACTTTCTGCTATTCCTTCTAAGGAACAGTAGTTTCGATTTGGAGTTTTTTTTAAGCTGTTTCGCCAAAGGATCATCATTTCTTGTTTGTTTTATCTGCTATTCCACTTAAGGAACAGTTGTTGTTCCTCTTAAAGGAACAACAGCTTGTGTTTTTTTATCTTTTTGCTATTCCTCTTAAAGGAACCGTAGTTTTGCATGCAGATATTCTTTTTGTTGTTCCTCTTAAGGAACAACAGCTGTTCCATCTAAGGAACAACACTTTTTGAGTGTATTTTTTTTAATTTTTTTTTTGGAACAACATTTTGAGAATTTTTGTGAATTCTTCATGATCCTTTTAATGCAAATATACAAATTTATGCAAGAACACAAAAATTAGAGGTTACTGGAATCAGCATATCAAGGAGAAATTGTAATCTTTAAATAAATTGCTGTGATAAGAAAAAAAAGGAAATGACACAACTATCTATATCACTTTGTTGTCTTTATTTTCACTAAAATTAATTTGATTGATTATTTTATCATGTTGGTTCTTCCCTAATCCTCATAATTCTCTTTCACTTTTATTATTGAATAAGAATAAGGGCATATTTTTCTCTATTGAGATGTTCAGACTTCTTCTACCATCCCTACTCTTAAGGAGTGTTGAGCCATCCTTTATACATAAATAGGAAAGTGCTAAATAAAAGAAAAAGAAAAGAAAAAAATATATCTATATGATTACTAAAAATTCTATGATATGTCAAATGGAGGATAGGGGGTCTCATCAAGAGCCAGCCTACCATGATCATAAGGAAGCAGTGAAGTGGCATTCCCATTATGGCCACCACACCAGGGATATGATCCAATGGGCAACTCAGAAAAATAAAAAGTCCTTGGAACAGGAGGTCTCATCACGATCCGGCCTGCCCACCTTTCACTCCTTCCTGGTGAATGGCATTATGATCCATCTGGTTCCCAAGCCAGCACAATGGCCTCCATCATGACATCACAAAGCACTTTCCTAGGCATATATAAATGATTATGGTTCCCAGGGTGAAAAAGAAACTTTTTCAAGGTTATAGACACCTGTGGGCAACAGAGCTCTGATGATGGTATTGGAGTCATATTTTTCACAAATCAATAGCAATTATAAACCCTTTTCTTATATATATATCTTAATTTCAAATGAGATTATGCTCCTAAACCCCTTTGTTGAACCTCTTATACATGAAATATTTTTTATAAATCGGTCATAATGGTTTAAGTGGATAATGACCGCATAAACACTTTTATTTATGTCAGCTATCCTTTTCCCTATTTGCGAATCATTATATAGCATTTCCATATCTATTCATGATTTCATAATTTGCCTCGATTTCAGTAATTCTATAATTTTTTTATCATGTCATGAATATGTATGACTGTTGTCCAGTACGCTTCTCCTCCATTTGCCGGTCGAGGGCGACCTATCATATTTCAGGGGGGCTTAGGTGACTTCAAAAATACGCCTGAATATGGGTCAATTCCCTATTTTCATAAGATCCCGGAAATAGCAATTTTAACGGTATTTTCTGATATGCACGAGGTGATGTTCCATTTCCATTTATGTATATTATTGTGAAACATTAACAGTGTGCAGGGCTTAGATGAAATGGGAGGGTGAGCAATACATAGTGAACCTCAAGTACTAACAGTTTCTAATGCTGCACGAGAAATTTTGGAGAGAGTAGGGTGGATTACCTACCTTACACGACTACAGCAGCCCCATGAAACTGTGGCCATCAAATTTTTGCAGAACTTGCAGGAGGACCATTCCATAGTAAGAGGAAGGCAAATAATAGTGACAGATGTAGTAATTGTTGAGGTGTCTGGTCTACCAGCAGTTGGAACTGTATGGATCCATAAAAAATTGAGACTTCAAGAGGCCATGAACATCTTTCAGGATGAAGGACAAACCCTGACCATAAAAGGAAAAGGGGTCCAGCTGGCAACTTTGGGGGAACCATGGGCAAAACTGGCTAGAGTAGTGCAAAGCTACATTACATGCGACGGAATAAAGGATGTGGTAAGACCACGCCACCTCAAATTATTAGCAGTACTAAAACAAAAATGTGTTGTGAATTTTCCTGCATATTTAAATTTTTTTACTGCATGACGCTGCTTGGAGCATAAGGAAATACTATCATACAAGGATGGTAGTAAGCCACCATTGTTTAATTCAATTAATAGTTAGTTACAGTCTTGCTCAGCAGCAAACTAGTTGGGAAGAATTGTTATTTTCGATAGACGAGGGAACAGCCTTACCTGCCCCGAAACGAAAAAGAATCATCAGCATGGAAAACAGACCTCTAAAATGCAGACAGTCCTCCAGATTAAGAAGAAGAAAGGGAATGTTGGGAAACCTCCATAGTAGCAGAAGCCAACCCTTAGAATTACCTAGTTCTGGAGATGAGAAACCCCTGCAACTGGAAGGAAGAGAAAATCAGGAAGAGGAAGAAACTAACCGAACCAATGAAGAAGAAAGAGAGGAAGCAGAACCTCCCGTAACCTCCAGTGCAAGTCCACCATAGAGTCCATTGCAGGAGGATGAATTGGCCCAAATTTTGGCCAATATGTGTGAGTATATACAACCCCAGAGTCTGCTCAACCTCAATATTGAGGCAGAGCAATCACAGGAACATGCTGTCCACAGCAAGGATACATCTGAGGAAATGCATGACGAGGAGGAGGCAGAAGCAGAATCCCCTCAGCAAATAACTGATCAAACTAGGGTTTCCTCCCCTGAGGAACCTATTCAAGATAACGCGAACACTGAAGAAGTGTTCCAAACAGAGAATGTGGAAACAAGCCGGGACAAGGGCATAGTCCCTAAAGAACAAAACCCAACTGAGCAGTCAAGTCTAGAAAAGGAAACAGCTATTCCTCCCAAGAAAAATAAGAAGAAGACAAATGAAATTAAGCATCTGCGGAAGGAACAACAAAAGATGCTAAAATTAGTAAAACAACTCAGATAGAAGGTAAGGGTTCTGAAAAGGGGGAAAATCTCTAAAAGAACCCCGAAAATGGGGGATGCAACCATCCAAACGGAACCCCATAATACAAGGGCCATGGAGACTCAAACCGAGCCCATATTCATTCAGGATAGCAAGGAACAATAGGCAGTTGCCACAAACGTATTTGTACAAACCGGAAATGTACAAGTATGTAATAAAGATGTTCAGACCGAGGCACTGTCCTCTAACAGTATGGCCAACCAGACATTTTGCAATAAAGAGACACAGACTGTAGGAACTCGATATTATAATAAGAAAACTCAGGTAGATCTTCAACCCAAATTTTTTTTGATAAACAACAACCTTGGTATAGCAAAACTCCAAGAGGATCTGGCATAGGCTCAGCGGGCTAGAGAAAAGCTCGAAGAAGAGACTTTTCCTAGGAAGAAATACCAAGAGTTACAACAGCAATTAAGGGACATCAATGCATCAGAGGCAGAAGCCTTCGATAAATGTCAGAAGGCAGAAGAAAAAGTTGAAGAGGTAAGGAATAGACTACGAACAGTCAGGAATCAAATGGATACTCTCTGTTCTCTATATACAGATGTTCTAGCATGTAGGTTCCCTGCCAAAAATTATGCTTTCTTTTTGTTAGAAAGATATTTGCAGTTAAATATTAAAGTTGTTAATGCAAGAAAACCTATAGAATTAAAAATTGTAGATGATTTTATAAACTGCTGCAAACTCTATGGAGTAAAAGTTCAGCGCTTACTCTGTGAATTTTATTTGCACAATTTTATATTGGCAGAGGAAATGGAGACAAATCCCAGTCCTTTTGTGGGTGATGTCCAATATCAAACATTCATTTCATTTGATGTTAACCAGTTAAAATGGCTCGAAGGCCTATAACACTTTTCAGAGACAAGAAAATGGGTTAGACCTTTGGGTTAGGGGTAAACCGAGACACACATTACAATTATGGGTTAGGCAGAAAAGCTGAATGACAAAGGAGGGTGTGATCTAGACATTGGGACCCATCCACAAAGCAATCGTCCTAGATGGGGTAGAATATTTTCTGTCCATCAGAGACTAGGCCGTAGTAGCAGCTAAACTCCGATGGAAGATTTCCGATCAGAATATTCAAGACAGAGAGCCCTTCAATTATACAAATTTTGAGTTAGCTGTCGACCTCCTGGTTATCTATAGTAACCTCATATTAAGGGAAGGCCCGTATTGGTTAGGTTGTAGATTTTGAAGCCCTATTATCTGGTATCCTGCAGTAGACTATAAGGCCAAATATAAATTACCTGAAGGGAAGACAGGGCATATTTTTGAAGTTTTAGCTGCAAATCATGGTTTTAGACCACCTAATGAAAAACCATCTCCAGCCTATTCTCTAACTGCTTTACATGTAAACTATGGTTTTCATGAGGACATGAAAAAGGGTAAGCAGGGGGGTGTGTTGAGCATTGGGAAAGGTATGAATTTGCCATGTATTTTTTTATATTTTTCCTTTAATCATAACTCCTTTATATTATAGAATGGTAATGTATTGAAGAATTATAATAGAATTAAGGAGATTAGTGATTGTTGCAAATTGATTAAAGATTGTCTTTTCTTATATGCAGAAAATAGATGAAGTGGGAAGCCACCATGCGGGAGAAAAAGACAAAGCAAAAATAAATGTTGTCCCTTCAACAAAAGGCCATATCTAGACAAGAAGGTCGAGATCGAAGCGCACAGTCAAAGAAAGGAAAGGAACAGCGCGGCATGAGTGCAAGAATACAAAATGATAATTGAAGATAGAAGATATAGCGAATCCCTTAGGATCTCTTGATCCTGAGGGATCGCTGCTCAAAGCTTATCTGTATTTCTTGTTTCGTCCACTGGCTGTTATAAAAGGACAGCGCTTGTAGAAATTGAACATGTATTATGATTATTCAGATTTCCTGTTGTATTTTCATGATTTCTCATCAACTCTCGTTGGTTAAAACAGAGTGTGATTTCTTGTAAACTTTGTTACATATGATTAATATATAATCCGGTTGTCATTCCATTATTTGATACTAGAGTATTTCGGCGGTGCTTCACTAGCGGCTAAGAGCTCGGACCTGGTGGATCCACTTGTTATATATACCATTACTTTCCAATTCTAGTCGTGTAATGGTTTGCTTTAGTTCTCATTTCCTTTAGTCGCATTGCTTCACATTTTCCATGTTTTATAGCTTACTGTTTCAATGTTTTATGAAATCAGTTTGTTGCATCAGTTGTGAGTGAATTGCATTGCTCTTACTTTCCAACATAACAAGATTATTAATTCTTCTGTAACTTGTATTATTATGCTTCTCAGATATAAAGCTTCGTTGTTCAGAATTTGCTGTTCATTTCCATTAAATAGTTTTGTTGTTCATTTCTGATAACTAGCTTTACTGTTTATTCATTTCTTGTAAGTATTTGGTTTTCTTTAGAATGTTATTGCAGAGAGCGTGTTTATTCTATTTCCATTAGCAGCATTATTGATTTAACTTAGTTACCATTTCCAATTAGTTTCTTTATTGTGGAGTGTAAGATCATCAACTGTAAAGGACATTGGCTATTACTGTCTAAGTTCTCAGATTGAGGATCTTGTTTATGCTTGATTTCATTTACATCAGTTGACAGAGGAAAGATTTATTACTACTGCATCCTTGACTGATGATTTCCGAGTGAGTGGTTGGATTTTAGAGCTTTAATTTTCATGTCAATGCAATTATATTTCATTTTCAAGCATCTGTTTACTCTTTTATTTGAAACATTGTACTGCAAATTGGAGAGCATTACTCTTAGATTAAATTTCTGCCTCAGACTGAGTACACTCTTGAGATAAAAATTCATACCTGCATTGATAATTAATGTAGGATAAATAGGAGTTAAAAATACACATTTTATACCTTAACACTCCTCTAGAAGATAAGCTCAGAAGTTGGTGTTGTAAGTCTTCCATTGCAACACCCTGCAACACAACATTCCCTGCTACAGGAATAATGTTGTAGCTGAAGGAGGATGCTTAGCCTCAAGCCTAGATGTGGAAAAATGCAGAACAATGCTCCTCCAAGAGTCCTCTCAAGGAAGGAGAAGGAATCCCTAAGCAGGAATGCCTTGTGCTAAACAACACTGCATACTCAACTCAACAGCTGAAGAATGCTCAATAGTCTAAGCAGACCAAAATCAATAATCCATAAGCTAACCTCAAATGTCTGCTATCTTCCTCCTTATAAGGTTTGTGAGCCTCCTCACCTTGGGTCCCACCCATTAGGGTTTACAACACCACATGATCACTTTCCCTCCAAAACTACGTTGTAGCTCCATCAAGGCTACTCCTCCATACTATGTTGTTGACTTAGTCAACTTGATTGAATCAAAATGATTCTATTCCTATTCATACATAGTAAGTGAAAAATCTAGCCACTAGGATGTCCCCTTTTCATACCAAGAGGGATTTTATGCTAGTCCAGGATAAGTATGGGTCTCTTTCCGCCATTTATTCACCTACTAAGTGCAAGAGTCAAAATTTAATATTCCTATTAGCTGCATGCTAATTTTAGGAATATTACAAAGGGAAACAAAAAATTGCAGCTACAAATCAACATGATTTAGGAGAGGATTTAGGTGATGAATCTAAAATTATAGCCATGGGATTGAAGAAAATGAAGGGGAAATAAATTGAAACTAAACCCAGTACTATTACATCAAACTGTCACATACATGCTCCAAATGAAGAAGAAAGAATTGAATTGTTTCATGTGAGGGTCATATCCAAATATACTAAGATAGACACATTATTTGACACTAGGTCACAAGAAAAGTTAATCTCTGAAGACTTGGTTAAGAAACTTAATCTTGAGGCCATACCACATCCAAAACCATATCCACTTGGTTGGATTTGTAAGGATGCAAATTTACAGGTTTCAAAGAAGTGTATATTGCGGTTTGCAATAACTGCACATTTTGTTGACACTGTTGAATTAGATGTGGTTTCGCTTGACATAATAGGTATTGTGTTGGGGAGTCCTTACTTGTCTGAAAGGAAAGCGATATTCCATTTCCATGATAACAAATACCATTTATTCAAAGATGGTAAGGAGTACATTGATAGAGCACATCGCAAGAAGACAAATATTGCTATGGTAAATGCTAGATAGGTAAAGAGGCTTGTCAATTCAAGTAAGAATTTTGTTCTTCTAATGATTAAGCTTAAATTTGATGTTAATAATGAATCATTTGAGGGTTTTGATCCTAAGTTGAAATCAGATTTATATGATGTAATTGACGCACATCATGATATGTTTCATGAGCCAACATGATTGCCTCCAAAAAGGGAGATTCAACATGAGATTCAATTGTAGCAAGATTGTCCTCTTCCAAACATCGGCATGTATTGCATGTCGATAATGGAGAATACTGAAATAAATAAAAAAATCAAGGAGATTTTGGATGAAGGAATCATAAGGCCAAGCACTTCGCCATGCGGTTCACCCATATTCTTGATTCTGAAGAAATATGGGACTTGGCGCATGTGTGTAGACTTAAAAGCTTTGAACAAGATAATGGTACATAATCGATACCCACTCCCAAGGATAGATGACTTTCTTGATCAGCTGAAAGAAGAAATTTTTTTCACTAAGTTAGATGTACGAAGTGGATATCATCAAGTAAGAATTACAGAAAGTGACATATGGAAAACTGCATTCAAAACCAAACAAGGACTCTTTGAGTGGTTGGTTATGCCATTTGGTTTGTGTAATGCACTAGAAAATTTCATGCATGTTATGGATAGTGTTTTGCGTCCATTTCTTGATGAATTTGTGATTGTGTACTTAGATGACATATTTTTTTTCAGCAAAACAAGAGAAGAACATGTCTTGCATGTGAATAATGTGCTTGATGTTTTGAAGAAAGATAAATTGTTTCTTAGGATCTCAAAGTGTGAGTTTGGAAAGAATTCTTTGGTTTATTTGGGACACAATGTAGGAGGAGGCAAATTGAGAATTGATCCCTCTAAAGTGGAAGCCATTGTGAATTGGCCCACACCCAACATAGTAACCAAGGTAAGAAGTTTCTTAGGTGCAGCTCAGTATTGGAGAAAGTTTATTGATAACTTTTCTGCCATCACAACTCCTATGCATTCAGTGAAAAGTGTGAATAAAGGCTTCCAATGGGGAGGAAAATAACAACAAGCTTTCGAAGCTTTAAAATATAAGATCAGTTAAGTTCCAGTCCTTTCGTTACCAAATTTGAGACAACCATTAGAGATACAAACTGATGCTAGTGATTATGCCATGGGCATAGTTCTTTTGCAGCATGGTAAGCCTGTCGCTTTTCATTTTGAAATATTAAATGGTGTTGTAACTAATTATCCTACATATGAAAAAGAACTGTATGTGTTGGTACAAAGCATCAAGAAGTGGAAACACTACTTTATGGATAAAGAGACGATTATACATACCGATCACCAACCATTACAGTACTTGCAATCGCAAACAAAATTGCAGCGATCATGACATTTCAGGTGGATGGGATTTCTTCAACAGTTTCACTTGGTTATAAGGTACAAGAAAGGTATTTTCAATAAATTTGTTGATATGCTTTCAAGACCAATTACAAGTTCTTCTACTTTAATAAAAAATGATCCTATTGTACATGAGAGTTACGTAGAATAATATGCACATGATGTTGATTTTCAAGATGTGTATGCTAGTTTGAGTGAAGGGAATCAAGTTGAAGAAAATTATTATCACATGCATAACAATTTGTTGTTTCATTTGGGAAAACTGTGTATACCACAAGGAAAGAGGCTAAGTGTCATGAGAGAAGCTCATTCATCTCTTATTTTTGGACACTTTGGGGTAAGAAAAACAGTGGCACATCTATAGAGGTATTTCTATTGGCCTCACATGGTAGATAGTGTGCTGCGTTTTATAAGATGTTGTTCTGTGTGCAACAAGCAAGCCTAGAAATAGGAAGCTTGGGTTGTACATGCCACTACCAGTACCATCAAGGTCATGGGAGAGTGTCTCCATAGACTTTGTTGGAGGTCTACCTATGTCAAGAAAACAACATGATTATCTTTATGTAGTTGTGGATAGATTTAGTAAAATGTGTATACTTATGCCATGTAAGAAAACCATTATTGCTGAACAAACCACTGAACTTTATTTTCAACATATATGGGTTTATTATGGATTGCCAACTTCTATTGTTAGTGACAGGGATTCGGGTTCATTGGGATTTTTTGGTCCAATATTTGGAGTATGATGGACATAAAGTTGAAAAAGAGTACTGCTTTTCATCCACAAACTGATGACCAAACCGAGGTGGTGAAAAAAACCATTGTGCATCTATTGAGAGGATATTGCAGCAAACATCCTAAGTTGTGAGATGAGCAACTGTATTAAATTCAACATGCTTACAACCGGGCAAAGAACTCTTCTAAAAATACATCACCATTTGAAGTATGCTTTGGGTATTTTCCAAAATCGTCGTTAGACTTCATCTTTAAGAAGGATTGTTGGGCCAAAATTGTAATCTACGGATAAATTACGCTTCCCTAGGCATATGTTAGCCTAGAACAACAGTTGAAAGACTATACTAATGTTTCTCCTAACTCAGAACAGATACATAGAGAGGATTGGATGCTTACTTTTTTCAGTCACTTGCAAATGGCTCCTTTATGTCGCTTCCACTATAGCTTCAAATTCAAGCAGTTTCAAATAGTTGAATGCTTCCTACAAGAAAGAACACTGAAACAACAGAAGATGCAATAATATAGATATCTATTCAAGCTAGTTAGCTAAATCAGTTAAGCATAAACTACATTCATCAACTAAGATCTTGAAATATGGAAAATCAAAGTAAACATGGATGCATGTAGGGAAAAACAAGAAGTACTCTTTATTGATGATAGAAGGAGAGGTTACAACCTAGTGACTGATTTGAAGTGACCTTCCAGCAGAGTTCCCAAGTCTCATCACAACATAAGTCTCTCCAGCAACAACTCCACAAATCAAACTCTCTATTGAAAATTCTCCAACATTTCCCTACTCAAATTCTTCCTCCCAAACACTTAGATCTGTGTTCAATTTATAGATGAACTGTAGGTAGTTTTGTAATCAATAACATTCCAAAAATAGGCAAGACATGTTTCCATTCATGTAGATTTCAAATGGACACTTGGATCCGAAGCTTGGTACATGTGAACCCTTCTAGAAGACACTGGCCAAGTGGAGATTCCAAAACAATGAGAATTTCGCTCCCAATGTGACCAACACACCTTTGAATGTCGGGAAGTGCTTTGCAAAGAAACCTTGAATGGGGCTACCTGCATATGCAACACACTTAGGCCCCTTAGATCCTATGTTGGTGAGCTCCCACATGTTTAATAATAAGCTTCAAACCATGGAAAATCTTTGCTTGATGAAAGTCTTGTTTGATTCATGTTGTTTCCTGTCTTAGAGCATGTAGCAACTGAGATGATAGGGAATGATAGACCCTTGATCATTGGTCCTGGAGATGATGCCCATTTAACCAGGTCATTGGGAATGGTACCCAAATTGACCTATAACAAGAATGTTGCAATTGATGGGCATAGTGATATTGACAAGGCTCGAAAGTTCATTGAGCAAATTCAGATTATACATCAACAAGTTCAAGAATAGCTTGAGAAAATTCAAAGAAAATACAAGGACAGGCATGAAAAACATAGATTTGATCACAAGTTTCAAGTAGGATATGAGGTATGATTGCACATAAGAAAAGAAAGGATGCAAGGGGAAGGTAAAAATCTCAACCCCATTCACTATGGTCCATTCAAGATCATAAAGCAAGTTGGTAACAATGCATTTCAACTTGAATTGCCTTCATGCAAATGTATTCAGTTGTTAATGTTGAAAACTTATGTTTGTATGAGCCACCTTTGATCAATGATCAAGGAAGTGATGCTCAACTGCCTTCTGTTGCATATTTCTTGCTAGAATTTTTGGATGAGCTCAAGGAAGATACAATTCTTGACAGGAGGACAAGAGCATCCATAAGGGGAAGTGTTGACTACCTTCGAGTTGGGCTCAAAGGAATTAAGCCAAGCAAGGAAAAGTGGATGTAGGTTGGAAAGGTGAGGGATTTGTACCCTCATTTACTGAATAGGTAATCAAGTATTTTGGGGTCCAAAAGCTTCCCAGTGGGGAGGTGTGATCAGGAGTTCATAATTTTTTCTCAAAATTTAAAGTTACATGATTGGGTTGAAACTAGGATGGTTGCATATATTTTGTCTTTCTTATTTTGGCGCCATGAACGGTTCAAAAAACCAATGTCGTATGAGGGAGATATCGAGTTCTGTTCGATTTCCCAAATAGCTAAATTTTGCAACATGGTTGACTGGGATGCCCAGTCAGCATGCAGGGCGCACAGTCAGCAAAAAGGAATATTATGAATAATTTTTCAGTAATAATCACATTAAAATGAACATTGTCGTTTCAATGAATATTCCTTTTCTCAGATCCAGTTAGAGGATGACAAGTGGCACTGTTATATTCATTGGATGGGATGTATGTTGTATTTTTGTGGCCAATTGGAGGGTGACACGTGGTCAACCCTGAGGCCGCCACGTGTCCCCTAGAAGGTGTGTTAAAATTTTATGAGGTACACAGGGCTCGACCCCTCGAACTCCGGCAGAACATCCACCCCCCACAACCATCTACGTTACACTTGAGTCTTAACAATCATAGTGAAAAGGTTCTATTTCAAGGTTAATGAAAAATGGAGTGAGGATTGGGGACCGCTGGTAGTCCCAACCTGCCGGCGGCCCCACAAAGTGGTCACATGTTAATTTCAACCAACCGCAAAAAAAAACGTTTAAAACTCCAACAGTTTCATAAATCCAACGTTTATTAACCTTGTCACATGGTGGGGTTTCTTGCAATGGTTACGTCGACAGTTTTGAATAACCCCGCAATTTAACTCCAGTTTCATTTCCATTATCGTGGTTCTAACCTGCAGTTACACTAACGTTAAATGAAACTGTGGGGTTTTGGGGGTTGTCATGTGGCCACCCCAAACCCTTGACATTAAATTTTATAGTTCGTGCTGGCGAGAAATGTAGCACGCCCCTAAGTTTGTGGGTTTTGGCCAAATGTATCTGCATTTAAGTGGATTTATCCACAATTAGTGGAGGTTTTTTAGGAGTTACTGGGCAAATGACTTGGAGGGTCAATTTACGCCCAATCTGAGTGAATGAAGAGTCAATCTAGACTAATTGGAGCATTCTAGAGCCATTGGTGTAGATAAAACAACCATTAGAGGCCTATAAACACATGTATTTGCAAAATTTTGAGCATAATGAAAGATGGACATGCCATTGGGAGCTAGACCAGCAGATGTAGCCCAAGAGGGGTGAACTGCTTCATCATGCCTGTTGTGTAAATGTTATATGTGGTTTATTTCTTTGTTTTACGCTGTTGTTCAGTGTCATTTTCTCTTATTTCACACTTCTAATTCACTAAATTCACTTACAATTCATGGTTAAAATCCTCAAACTTAAGCAAACTACGGAGACAAGTATGCACATATTTTATCACTGAAAAGACACTTAGCACAACAAACTAATACAGTCCTTTCAGATCAAGTAGGAATAAAACCACTCCAATTGTGAATGGAGGACATCAAAATAGCTGGATAAAGCACCCTATGTGTGAACAAGGGATGAATCATGTGGATTGGGTAAACTTTGACCAAATCAATAGTGCTGGTATGGAGGGAGTGGACATTCAATGAGGGACAATGCAGTTTTGGAGGGAGATCCTTTGCATGGAAGTAATGGCTTTAATGAGTGGGGCCCAAGGTGAGGGAGCTCACCAAGAATATAAGGAAGGGGATGGCAGCCATTGAGGATATGTTTTTTGGATTATTATTCTGTCTATGTTCTATATGACTTGTGGCTCTCTTCAGCTGTTTAGCTAAGATTGCAGTGTTTTTTATCACAAGGGTGTTTCCGAGCGAGAATCCCACCTTCATCCTTCGGGGACTTTGAGTTCCCACTCAGGAGAATTTCTTGAGCATTATTTCCACATTCAGACATTAGGCCAAGCTACAAATTTCTTCTACATCACAATTTCTGTTGAGAGATGTGCTGAGTTGCAGGGTGCAGCAGTGGAGAGTTCCATTGGGCCATTTCTGAGCTTGTCTTCAGTGGAGGAAGATTTATTTCCATTGGGATATTAGAAAGGAAGGTCCTTGTGCTTCATATCATATTTTTACATTAGGCCAAGTCATCATCATCCCGTACAGTGCAGTTTCAGTCCATGACTGCGTTATTTCAGTGAGCAGTTGCAAGGGTGAGTTCAGTGTTCCATTTGGAGTGTTTGCTTTTTAGTGGAGGGATCAACCCTACACTTGAAGAGTTCTTTGGAGGAGGTCCTTTTAGAACTACATCAATTTTAGCCACCTCCTCTATGTGCTTCAGTTGCAGTGATTCTTCGGGCCTAGGGATTTAGATCACCATCTTATATTTTGTGTATTTCCAGAAACCCTTCCTGGGTTATGTAGGAAAAGTGTTGAGAAGCATAGATCTCCATTTTTTGCCTTGTATGAGCATTGTATTATCAAATTCATTCATTTACATTTTCCACCTGCATTATTATCCATTAAAACTGCGTTGTACTTGCTTCAGTGTTTTGTGTAGCAATGCATTGCATGTTATATTACTTTTAGGCATTGGAGGCTTCTCTTGCCTAGCTTGAGGGACTTGATCCCCAAGATCTTGTACTTATTTATTACTATTATACATAATACCATGGATCTATCTTTGGCTCACATATGATGTATTGATATTTACTGTTATTTTACATCACTGTGTGTTATATTGTTGCTTTTCCTATTTTGGGATATTACAGGTTCTTGAAACATTGAAGGTTGCACTATTCCACATCCTATTGCAGGAAGGGACTAATGGTTTAAAAATTCCTGAGATAGCAAATCACATCTGGAATTGTGATTTGAATGATCTCCCATCAAGAAAGTCACTAGAATCATTAATATACTCCATTGTTTCAAGTGACATCACTCTATTTGAGAGGATTTTATCTTCAACATTCGTTAGAGAGAAAATAAATATGAGAAAGGGATCGATGGCTTAGATCTCGTGTGCCCGGATCCAACAGAAACCCGGAAGCACAAACTACACAAAACATATGTTAGAGAATTCCCTCGTAGAGTGGTTTTATCTAAACCATTTTTTTCACATCGACGATTATGTTTCGATGCAACATCATTCATCCTCATTTTTGAAAACCACTAAAGGGTTCCTTTGTAAACAATTGTGGTTTTGATAAATGACATGCATATTAAAATTCACTGGGACCCACTTCTATGGTTACATTCGTTAAAACCTTTGACACCAACACATGCCCACACATTTATTACTCCTTTAGTTTTAAGGCATGACATACATGTGTTTATTTAGTGAAATTTGTAAAATGGGCTCTCATTGGGGAGTTTTATAAAAAAAATTATTTGTAATATTTAAAGTAATGATTTATAACTGAAATATTTCAGAAAATTTAAAGAGGTAAAAATTTTTATAACTGATAAAAGAATTAGTTTTGCAACTAACATTGGGACAATTAGGTTATGAGGAGAAGAAAAGTGAGAAAGGAAGACATTGGAGGGGTTCAGAGTCTAGTCTACATTACCTGGTATTGTAAACCAGAATCTTTGGGGAAGCCTGAATAATATATGTCAATTTGATTCCAGCATTATTGTTGCAGTGATTTTTATTTTTCATGTGTCCCAGCATTCATACATGCTTTTCATCTCCTGGAAAAAGTAAGATGCAGCTGGCGCTTTAGTTTATGCTTTAATGAATTTACTTAGTTGTACTCATTCAAATTTCATTGTAATCATTAAAAAATAATCATGAAGCCCTTAATGAATCACTCCACATCCGAGAATATCAGTCATATTATTCTTCTTCATACATCATACTTTCTACAGAGGTGAAGCATGGATTCTTAATTGCCTGTGCCAAAACTATGTCTCCTTCATATTCACATCTCCACCCTGCAACTCTCATAACCTGTGGCAATTTTGTTTTAGAAGGCTAGGGTTTCAAACTAGAAATTTTGGTTACAAGCCTTCATGGCTTGTACTTCCGGATATTAATTTCAATTTTTTATCCAATTCTAAAATGTCTCAGGAACTATTTCCCCCACAGCCAAGAACTCTTTCCTGAGGTACAACACTATCCATGACATAAATTTCATCAAAAATGTAAAAAATATGCAATCTACAAGTCATAACGACAAATATGAGCATAGGGGTCTCATACTTATACAAGATTCATAAAGAAACATTTTTGGCATATCACAATAGTTGCATTATCATCTATTAGGTCATGCATTCATTTTACATTCATTTGCAAATCAAAACATGATGAGATCCATAAATCAATTTTTTCATAAAACATACCCATAACCAGCATATAACTAACATAAATAACAAGGATATAACAACCATAATAATCACATATAAACCAGTATATTTACACATGAAATACCAAGGATAAAGAGCTCTTATTGAATGCAAAATCCAACTAGGTTTGGGAATTCCACGAACCACTTGACCATAGATTGACTGAACCAAATATTTCTTTCATAAAATCACCCTCGTCCCATATTCCAAGCATGAATGTGTGACTCAAAACCAAACCAAACTATGTTTCCTTAATGGTTACTTAATGTAAGGTTATGGGGTTATAAAATTATGAAATGAGGGTAAAATGATGGAAATGAAAGTGAAAGTGGATGACAGTTTGGAGGCCCAACAAACTTTAACATACTTCTTAAGAAATGACACATGGAAAACATCACGGAATTTCACTTTCAGAGTAAGTACAAGTCAATAGTATACTAATCCAATCCTTTCAAGGATATTGAAAGTTCCACAAAACTAAGGTACCAGCTTGGCACACAAGCCAATCCTCAAGGAGCTATTTTTGGGCTTGATGTGCATTTACAACTATTCCCCAACTTGAAACTTCTTAAACAACCTGTTTTGATCTGCATAACTTTTATTCCTGTCCTATGTTGCATTTATATTCTTCTTGATTACCTACATTTCTTGTTCCATTTTTGCTAACATGTTTGGTCCTATAAATACCTTGTTCATTGGATCATTCCAACTGATGGGAGTATTACAACTTCGCCCATAGAGTGCCTTGAATGGACTCCTCCTTAGTGACTCCCGGTACCCATTGTTATAAGAAAAATCAACAAATGGAAGGTAATCCTCCCATATCCTCTACTGATGCATCACATACATCCTCAACTTGTCCTCTGATATCATGTTGACCCTATATGTTTGTCCATATTTCTATGGATGATAAGTTTTTTTCAAGGCCAAATCTATCCCCAAACCTACAAACAACTCCTTCCAAAACTTGGAAGTGAAATTAGCATCCCTGTCTGACACAATTTTCCTTGGAATTACATGCAGCCTCACTACATCTCTAATGAATACCTATGCCACATCACTAGATGAAAAGGTAAAATTTACTGGAATTAAGTGTGCTACCTTAGTCAATATGTCCACCACAACCATGATGCAATCATGTTTTCTAGATGTCCTCAAAAAAACTATGATTAAATCCATGTAAATGGCATCACACTTTCACTCTGGAATCAGAATCGGTTGTATTAGTCCACCTGGATGCTTACATTCTACTTTCACCTGCTGACAATCCAAAAATCTACCTAAAAACTTTTACATGCCCTTCTTCATATTCGACCATGATAAAAATTCTTCACTACTGTCAATGTCTTGTGATATCCTAGTTGTCCTGAATATGATTTTTCATGAAACTCTCGCAAGATTGTCTTATTGATGTCACTTTCATTTGGCACATATATCTTGTCCCTAAATCTGACCATAACATCTATTGTAAGATGATAGTCCACATCCTGACCACATATACCCTGTTGTAACCTGTGCATAAGCTCCATGTACCTACCATCCTGTTTTATTGCCTACAAGATCTGATCATGTAAGTCTATCCCATAAGAACTCATAGTTTCTATGTGATTCACTTGTACTCTCTTACTAAGAGCATCTGCAACCTTGTTCTCCTTACACATGATGTACCTGATCTCAAATTCAAACTCGTTAATCGTGGCTGACCATTTATCTTGTCTAGCATTCAGATTCGATTAGTCAAATAGATACCTTTTTTGGACATTGGATAAACCAACTATTCCTGTGTGTTTCAGGACATGGAATAACTGCCTCTCGTGGATCCTTATCTCTGGCGATGTGATTGTTGACTAGCACCTGCTAGTTTTGGTCTAAGTATAATCATGATTCCAAAAAAGTGGTATCAAAGCGTACGTCAAGAGTTTGATACACACCCAGCTTGCGTTAGGGGGGATATTTTTAGACAATGGGAAAACCAATGCTCCTTGTGTGTTTCATGACATGGACTAACTGCCTCTCATGGAGCCTTATCTCTAGCAATGCGATCATTGAAATATGTAAAATAAGAATCAAATTCAGAAGCCATTATTGACCTAAAAGCTGAACTTGAAGAAGAAGAGAAGTTGGAAGACATTTTGATGTAGCAAATAAAATATAAAAGTTAGGAGTGTGAAATATTGGAAGAATAGGTGGTAAATCTAAATAAGAGATTAGAGAAGGCACAAACTGAATTAAAAAAGAATATTCAACAGATAAAAGGTTTTGAACAACTGGATGTGATATTAAGTGCTCAAAGGTCTCCACTCATAAATATGAGGTTAGGCTATGAAGGATAATCCAATGAATCCAAGGCAAAGGATAAAAGGACAACCTCTTTTGTAAAAGATGTCATGGGATACAATGATAGTTCACATCAATATGAGAAAAAAATTAAGCAACACTTCCACATCAAATGAAAAGTTGCAAAGAAACACTACCAAAAAATTACATGAGATAAAAGGAATGGACAATCAAACAACAAACCATCAGAGACCACACTTTTTCAGGAGACATGATTATCAAATTTCTAGATGGTTATATCCCCAAACGACATCCACTACCAGGTAAAAATATTTTTATATGGATATTGTTACTACTGAAAAAAATTTGGACATAAAGCCATATATTGTAGATCTTATGTCAAAATAAATGATTTGGGAAATTCTAAAATAAGTAAGGCTAACAATGGATTCACATGCATCAAAACAAACTTGAATCTAGATAAAAATGCATATGCTCTTCTCCTTGATATCATTGAATGTTTCTATTGTCACAACTATGGGCACAAGTCATATGAATTTCAGCTTAAGGACAATATATTATCATCTCAAAATAATCATAGAACATATGGATGCATGCAATGCAGAAAGAAGAAGGAAGAAAATAAAGTTGATAAGTGTGAACTAGTTTTGTATGGTTAAGATCAAAATAGTAAATGGTATCTGGACAATGACTGCTCTAGACATATACCAGGAGATAAAAGAAATTTTTTATCCCTGGATGAAAATAAAACGGGAAATGTCACATTCGGAAATGATGAAGCAAGAAGAATTAGAGGAAAGAGTATAGTCGGCATGAATAATGGAAGAGGAAAGGCTCATGATGTAATGTTTGTATATGGTCTAAACGATAGTTTTTTCAAAGTAATTTAGATGTATGACAAAGGTTTTGAGGTTCTCTTTAGAGCTCAAGACTCTGAAATGAGGTCAACATCTACATGGAAGAATCTAGCTAAAGGATTTCAAACAAAGAATAATGTATATATCTTGAAGGAAGAGAGAGAATAATGCTACATCATCAAACAAGATGAATCATGGATGTGTCACAGGAGATTGGGGCATCTCAATTTTGATCACATCATCAGACTCAGTAAGAAGGGAGAAGTTATAGATCTACAAATAATAAATATGCCTCAAAACGTTATCTACAAGTCTTGTCAGATGGGTAAAGGAACACGAATATCATTCAAAATTAAAGATAAACTATCAAGTAGTAATCCTTTGCATCTAGTTCACATGGATTTGTGGCATTCCAAAACACAAGCACCAGGAGGAGAAAAATATTTCATATTGATAATTGATGACTATTCGAGATTGACATGGGTGTAATTCCTCATAAATAAGATAGATTGTTTGAGAAGTTCAAAATATTCAAGGCACTAGTATAAAACCAAACAAGGTGCAAGATAAAGTTCATAAGGTCATACAGAGGAGGTGAATTTATATCATATGAGTTTTAAGATATGTGTAATTAATTTGGCATAAATGAAAATATACTATTGTAGATACACCATAACAAAATGGAGTTATAGAGAGACAAAATAGTTTTGCTCACCAAATGGCCATATCCATGATGCAAGAAAGAAACATTCCTCAAACCTATTGGACAGAAGCAGTGCATACACGAATACATATTCTCAATAAGGCACATATAGACCAAACTGTGATAAGACACCTTATGAGATGTGGCACAGGAAACCAACATAAATCAAGAATTTTAAAGTACTATTTGGGAGTAAATGCCATTTATCAAAAATAATGATGAAAATCTAGGAAATTTTGATGCTCGATCGGATGAAGGAATATTTTTGGGTTATTCGTAAAAAATTAAGGGATATAGGTGTTATAATAAGAGGTTACATAAGGTTGTGGATTGCATAGGCGTAAGTTTTGATGAAGAGATATCTAATAAGAACTAAAGATAAAGTTTTATTAATCCTCCAAATCATCACCATCATGAAAATAAATAGAATTAAGTACAATATGAAGCATTGGAAGATACAGAGACACATTCAAAAGGGCCCTCAAGACACACTCAAAAGAATCATCCTGAAAATCAAATTATTGGTGATAAAAATGGAGTTCAAACAAGGAGGAAACTAGCAGAAAACTCTCAGAAATTTCATATAGCTAAGTTGTCACAGCTAGAGCTAAATAACTTTGATGAGGTAAGTAAATAAAAAAGTTGGATAGATGCTATGAACGAGGAGTTAGATCAATTCGAAAATAATAAGACTTCAGAACTAACACCAAGACCAATCGGAAATAATATCATTGGGACAAAATGGGTATTCAAGAAAAAAATGAATGAACAAGGTAAGATTGTAAGAAACAAAGCCAAACTAGTATGAAAGGGGTAATTACAAGTATAAGGCCTTGATTATGAAGAAGCCTTTGCACCAGTTGCAAGATTGTAGGCAATCAGGATGCTTTTGGATTTTTCTTGTTACAAGGATTTTAAAGTATACCAAATGGAAATGAAGTCTAATTTCCTAAATATAGGACTTGAGTTAGAGATATATATGGAACAACCTGAAGGGTTTTTTTTATGAGATAAACATAACTATCTCTACAGGTTAAAGAAGGCATTGTATGGTCTTAAACAAGCACCATGAGCATGGTACTCTAGACTAGAGAATTACCTTCAAAAAAGGGTTTCAAGGGAGGAGGATTTGATAGTAATATGTACATAAATTCTAACAGAGATGAATTACCAATTGTGGTTGTGTATGTGAATGATATCATGATTGGGAGAAATAAAGATCATCTAGTAAAATGGTTTTCTAAAGAGATGAAGTTTGAGTTCGAGATGTCAACTATTTGGGAGCTTACCTTCTAACTAGGGTTGCAAATCCTACAAAAGGCTGGAGGAATATGCATTTTTCAAGGGAAATATCTAAGAGATATGCTAAAACAATTCGAAATGGAAGACTTTAAAAGTGTCTCTACTCCCATGGCAACTGGATGCAAGCTATGTGCAGATGATGAAGCACCTGATGTGGATCAAAATATTTACATATCTATGATAGTAAGTTTGTTGTACCTAACAATATCTAGACCAAATATAATGTTAGCCATTATATTAGTGGCTAGATATAAATAAAAACCTAAGAAAAGTCATGTATTAGCAACAAATAGGATATTCATATACTTAAAATGGACTATAAACTATAGACTATGGTATTGAAAAGGAAAGGACTTTACATTGACAACATACATAGATGCAGACTATGCCAATTGTGTGGATGACGAAAAAGGTAAAAGTGGTGGTGAATTATATTTAGGAGAGTCTCTGGTTACAATCATCAATTTCTCTGTCCCAGTTAAAGTTGAATACATAGCAGTTGTTGCATGTGGCACACAAGTGTTGTGGATGAAATGAACTCTAAAATATATGAAGGTAAATTTCATATAACCTATATCTATCAAATGTGACAATACAAGTGCAATAAGCATTTCGAATAATCTTGTGTTGCATTCAAAGACCAAAAATATCCCCATAAAATACCACTTTCTCAGAGAACAAGTGGTCGAGAAAACAATGAAGATGGAGCACATACCCAAAAAAGAACAAATAGAAGATATATTTACAAAGCATCGTGTTAGAGAACCATTTGAATATTTGAGAAACAAATATGGGATTGTTCCTTCATATTCTTCTTACTAATTTGACTCCAAAAGGAGAACCTAAAACATTATAGAGAACATGAAATTGAGTGCACCACCTAAGGGGGAGACTACAAGAGTAGAAAGGATTAAATAAGAGGAACAAGAAGCATATGATTGTGTCAAGAATGTAAAGCAGTCAAGAAGCAACCAAAAAAAAGGAACATATTCAAATTGATAAAGACATCTTATTCATAATCAAGCAACATCAATCAGGTTCTTCATTCAAATGCTCACTCTTTGATTCAAGAATTCCTTATGAAAATTTGTGTGTGTGTGTGTATGTATATATATCTATACATAAGCATAAGCATGTAAATAAAAATTCTCAAATGCACTTAGTCATGTTAAATAATTGTATATCTAGTCAAAATCATGTTGAAATATGAGTCTACCTCCTTGAATATGGCATCATCAGAATTTTATTGAAAATGATTTATATTCCAATAAATCTAAATTCTTATATGGAAAGCATCAATGTACATTATGATGATCTGTGTATTCAACTGAATTTTGATCTATGAAAACCTGAAATCCATTCAAATATATATATGCAAGAAAAATCCAAGGTATTTCCATCAAGCAGAGGAGAAAACAGTATTCAAATATATACATGCAAGCAGAAACAAAAAACTACAATGGAAGTTGGCTCTTAACTCAAAAAGGACAACCAGTTTTAAGCTACAATAATTCATGCAATACTAAGATATCCTTAAACATGAATCTAGCCCAACAAATGACCAAGTGAAAAATCCTACAAAATATCATTTGTTGCAGAGTTATTTTTATATGATTGCAAAGAACTACAACTAAAGATAATTATGAAAATAATTCTACAATTATAAGGTCATCATGTGATTGAAACAATGTGTCACATTTCATTTCATCACTAGGATTTCTCTAAATTCTTTGGTGTGGTGAGATCTGAATGCTTTATTTTGACCTAAATTCTCTTAAATAGCTTCAACAACATGGTTGAACAAAATAGTTATTTTTTATCAGATGGATATCCACAGTCTCATATGGTTATGAGCGTAGAATCAACTATCAATATCTCATCATTATACTCAAACAAAGAAATTATTTCTTGACATGATTCTATGATGAAAAATCTTGAACCAAATTTTAATGCATAAACCATTTGCAGAAGAATAAATAACATCATATGAAGAGGCCATTATCCATATCTCTGAAAGAGGACCCTTTTTACACAATATTTTGTGTATATCCTTGAAGAAATGAACAAAAATACGGAGGGAGAAGATATATATCTAAATACAATCAATATTCAAAAATTTCAATGCATAAAATCAAGCAATCAATGAAGAAAATTCGAAACATTTGCAAAGGTATTTCACTAGCAAAGGGGAATACACATTGAATAACTACAAATAAAATGAAGCCTATCAGAGCCATCTTATGTGGAGATGCGGGGTAGAAATTGACAACCCTAGTTACGAATGAATGATTACAAAGAGAGTATCACAAGGAAAAATAACGACTATATGGTCAGGAATATAATTATAGCCACTGCAAAAATGACAGAAGATAGAGAAGCAACGCTGGACAACATTATATTCATTTGATAACATAAAATTGGGGAGCGTTATATTCATTGCAGAGTATAGTATTGCATTCATTAATAATATGGGGAGCGCTATATTTTGTTGGAAGTGTGAACATATTGACAGCCAAGATATTGGCAGTGATAATGCATTGGTTGAAACCGTAGTTCAATGGAATATTATATTCAGGCAATATTCATTACATTGCAGCGTGCATTAGGAATTTTAGGATTTCAAGCCCTAATTTAGCCCATGAAAAAGAATATTACAATCCTTACAATAATCAATTGCTGCATCTTAGAGGGTGTACAATAATGACAGTGCAATCGATTGGTGTGTGTTGGATATTACAATGGTGGACTTTATCTCATCGTACTATATTTCTATTACCCTATTCTAAAATGATGGATATTACAATGGTGAACATTCTATTACCACATTATATCTCTATTGCTATGGAAGATATATTATGAATGGTACCAGCAATGCGTTGGATTATGGCATTGATATATATTCTATCAAGGGCTGTATTCTGCAAATTAATGCTCCTTTATGTCACTTGCTCCAATTTTAGTTTGCTTCCCAAACCAATTTGTTTCATTCGACCCTCCCTCTTGAAAAGAATAATCTTTCAAGAAACTGATTCAACGCCTGAATTCGGTCGTACTCACAAACTATTCATAAGTTCATGTATAGATAAGGCAGTTTGTTGTCGCATTCTTGAGAAGGTGTTGGTTGAGCTTCAATGGATCGTAATGCTTCAACTGAAGGACAAGAGTTATTCAGAACGGATTATACCCATGTCGGAATTTCCATCCAAAAGACCAGCAGTCCAAGTGACATAACTATAATTCACACCATTATTTTCAATTATTGATACTCTGTCGTTGATATTATTGCTTTCAATTATTGATACATTGATATTATTGACATGTTGATAGAGTGCGGTTGATATTATTGCTTTTAAAGGTTTATACATTGATATTATTTAAATTATTGCTTTCAATATTTAAAACATCGATATATTGTGGTGGTATCAAATGATATTTGATATGCCTTATATCTCGAAGGCTATGCATTAATATTGTGAAATGCGTTGGTGAATAAATGACGGTGAGAATGTTTTGTGGTATCCAATGCAAGTAACGAAAATAATATGTGGAAAGTTATTACAATACGAATGATTTGGATCAGGATATCATAAGATTGGACAAGCGTTGATTCTTTTCCAGGCGTTCCTTATGGAGCAACTTTCATCTTAGAGCAACGTTGGCGTATAGGGTTTTATGCCTTAATACATGTATTTGCTTGAGGAGTCTTGACCCAAGTTTAGAAGTTATCGCGCAACCAACAAACCCTCCAACTACTGGTCTTTTCGGCAATGATCTGCTTGGGCATATCAAAGTCTCACCTGAAGCAGTATGGGGGGTGCTGGAACCAGGTTTCTGCACCTTGAGGAAGAAAACAATGTGGTAGCCGTAAACAGGTTTAATGCAGAACTTATTGTAGATTTTAAATAAATGCGCACAAATACAAAACAATACTTATTATATCAGCTTGTTGCGAATACAGATAATTCATAATCAGATGGATTGCAGATCGACTTCGTCACAGATATATAAGCATAGTACCAGATCTTCGCAATGCGCAATAACTTAAGCAGATTTATTCATGTATTCAACCATCAACATATTATCATGCATAAAGGACAGATTTACTCATGCAGATATAATGGAAGTAAAGCGATCTCAAGCAATAACAGATAACACAAATACATAACATGAGTGCTTCGCTAAAACCAATCTTTGTATTAGATTCCAATAGTTCAGTACAAACATACTTTTCCCTTACAATTACCCTTCCGTTTACATAGCTAGCGGAGTCCGCACACAGCTAGGACTAGGTCTCCGCGCACATAGCCAGCAGGAGCCTTTCTACCCAAAAACCCAAACTTAGACAAAAACCCTTACACATTATTCATCAACATAACCATAACCAAAAAAATATATCTCTTCATGAATTGACCCTTACATATTTATATTATTTTAGCGCACAAATACTATGGTCTCAAACCATGGTTTGAGGCGCACAGTTTACCCTTATAACCCATTTACATAAAAAAGGGACTTTGACCCGCCCCAAAGCCCCTTGACCTTTCCTCACAGCGCGATACAAAAAGTTACTCAAAAGTGTACCCCATGGGACCCCGCTCCAACAGGCCCCCAACAAAAACTTGTGACTCATCCTGAGTCATTGTGGGGTCTGCTCCTTCATCTTGGCTTGGAGTGCAGCGACAGAGGTTTTCAGTGGTAGCACCACCTCAAGGCTCTGCGCAACAGCTCCCTACGATTCAATTACCAATTTTTGTGTAGTGGGCCCTTCAGTGGCCAATTCAATGCTTCGTTGCGTCTGATGAAGGGTCTTTAGCGTACCATCCAATGTTTGCAATAGTTGCAGAGCCTCCTCGGCCCACATTTGCATCCTTGCTTCAAGAAATTGTTCCCTTAGGCGCAGGTCATCAATTTCTGGCTGAATCACTCGGCCCTCCTGTAGGCGAGCGAGGCGCTATAAAGTGACGAGGGTGGACGCCATCATCCGAATATCAGCAAATTATTTTTCCTTGACGCGCAACTCATTGCGCAACTGCTATACCATAGGGTCATTCTGAACCGAAGTCCATACACCCATGGCCTCATCCAAGAGTTGACCGCATGGTGTGACTACGGTGGTGATGCTATCAGTAGCCTACTTGACTTCGACAACCCTCTTTGCTCTGACTTCACGCAGGGTTTCTCACAGCAATTTTAAATGTAAGTCAGCAATTTTGTGCTCGAATTCGGCCAGAATGGTTTGAAATTCTACGCACGAGGCCTTCAATGCAGCAACAAACCCTTCTAACTTCTTTGCTAGGGTTGTTGTGGCTGGGAATGTTGGCACGTCACTGCACACTTGGTTGATATTTTCTTCCAATGCAACGCACTGAGCCTCTGTGGCACGGCAAGCTTCCTCCATGGTCTACTTTTTCTGGTGCACTTTGGTAGCCTACTGTTGCGACTCTACCGCAAATGATGTGGACACGGGATTCACAAAACTAGAGCTCATTCACAATCATACTGTGGATGAGATGCAATTTTCCTACAAGAAAAGCAGACAATTTAACATTTATATCTCCACAACCCCGTAGTTGCACGCGCCGACTGGATGATTCTACATGGATAGTCGGCTCAGGAATTTGTACAAGACGATTGTCTTCAGTTGCAAGTAGGGTTGTATTGAGCGGTTGCGCGTTGGTTCCATGCACACTCGCTTGCAGCTAGCTCGCTTCTATAACGCTTGCTTGAACTTTAAGCTCTCAAATACCAACCTGTACCTCATCAAGCGCAGCCTTGTACTGCGTTTCCATGTCCCTCCACATGCCCTCAGTGGATGTGGGGATCGTGGTAGCTATTTGGTTGAAATAATATTCGGTCAATGTCATCTCTTCCTTTCCAGTGGCCTTAGAGCCCTTTTGTTTCTTCCTCGATCCTCCCGCGGCCTGAGAACTGTGCTTTATGCCCTTGAAGTCTGAGTTTCCACTTGTTCCTTTATATCTTTTGGCGTGACACCATTCTTCTCAGGTGCAGTGTTTTTTTCTAGATCAATCGTTTCGGTGTTGCCTCTTTTTTTGTTGTCTTCTTAGTTGTCTACATACGAGTGTGAAGCTTGGTAGGCGTCTTTGGAATAGAAGTTGATGCACCTGGCTCCAGCCAAGCTAGCGACCACTCTGCATTGTCATGCAACAAATCGTCCTCAATGACGAGATAGGGAAATTCATACCAAACACCTTCAACTATGCCCTTCGCGCAGATGTGAATATTGTGGAAGGTCGCCTTAAAATCTACGACCATTTTGTACTAGTCGTACAAAGTCAAAGACAACCTCAACTTGGATTGCACTGCCTGAAAGAGTGAGGCGTCAAACTCTACCCATAATATTTTATTCTCCATGATGTACGTGAGGACGAAAGAATTCCACAATGTGGCATACTGCGCAGCGTCACACATTTGCGGCGCTATTTCCGGAAATTGAGTTTCCTCTGGGGTCTTCCATCCAATGAAGCCTATCAACAGCAGGAGCCAAGCATAATAGAATTTCTTGCCCTCCTCTTGTGCTTTGCACACATTCTCCAGGAATTCTTTACATAGATATTGAGACCAATTGTAGATGACTCCTTTTTCACTCTGTCCTGCATATGTAATGACTTGCGCAGGAACCTCCTTAGGTCTACATTTGCGCATCCTCTTGCAGGCCAAGATGAGCATCCCGAATTGAACGACCAGATCATTGATCTCACATACTACGAATCCTCTACTATGGTGCGACACTTGGTACTTTGTTTTGATCCTGTCGACCACCCCCTTTTCTTGTGCCTTTCTGCCAAAATCTGCCATGTGATCTGTGCCTTAGTTCCAGTGATACAGTGGATCAACGTGGCATTGATCAATATGCGCTCTCTCAACCATAATGCTTCATCATGTACTAGCATGAGAAATTTTCACACACATATATCATTTATTGGGTTGTGCCTGAAATGGGGGACCTGTAATAAGTTCAAAATCCCTGCCTTGTGCAGGCTCAGCACCCATCGTTGCAGCTCAAGGCGCACAAGGCCCCCCTCATAGGGCACGTGATCTAGATAATGCTTAGGCATAAGCTCTGGAAACATATACACATCTGTGATGTCTCAATCATCCATTTTGAGTTGCGGCACTTTGGTGAACATATCGACTTAAACCGGGACATTTTCAGGAATTAAGGGAATGTTAATGATTGACCGCACTTTGTCTAGATCTTTTGGAATTTTGGCTAACGCCTTGCGTAGTGTGACATACATTGGCAACCGCGAGAATGGGGCCACTTTGACAACATCCTCCTCATCCTCCATAATAGTCTCAGGGAGCTCCACCATGGGTCTCTTCTGGTGCTCACCTTTAGTGAAGCGCGGCTTCGAAGTCTTCTCCCTAGGGGATTTACGGGTCCCCGACACCTGTCCCTTCTTAGGCTTCGTAGGCATAGGTGTCTTAGCGACCGACGCATTAGGATCCACTAGTACAGTAGGATCCTCTCCTGTGCACGTAGCTATCATGCTTGGCAGAATAACGTAGCCAAGACCCCCACGACGCAACTCCTCCTCAAATCCTGGATCCAAACTAGACATAGACACTGAGTAAGATGGAGAAATCAGAGAGCTCAAGGCAGACAATTCACAGAGAAAGCAAAGGGAACTATTGCAATCCCATAGTCATATTTTTAGTTTTTTCGCCTCCTTAACGGTCCCTTGTGCATTAATTGTTGGAATCACACTTGCCGTTAGACCAAAACCCACAGGCATTAGTGTCTGCTACAATCACCAGAGTTAGGATCCACGAGAGGCGGTTAGTCCATGTCGTGAAACACACAGGGAGTGTTGAACCCAATGTCCAAAAATCTCCCCCACAACACGAGCCGAGTGAGTTTTGAACTCGAGACTTGTTGCTCTGATACCAAATGTTGGAATCACGATTGACATTATACCAAAATCCGTAGGCATTAGTCTCCGCTACAATCGCCAGAGTTAGGATCCACAAGAGGCAGTTATTCCATGTCGTGAAACACACAAGGAGTGTTGAACCCAATGTCCAACATTAATGTGTCTCCATAGATGACAAAATGGTTCCAAATCTGGAAAAATCCCCTCATTAAATGCAACCTAGATGCTCCCATAAATGGTAATAAAGCTGTATTTTCCGGATTTATTGTTCCAATAGCTAGATTTTGGCACCTTTTTGACTCAATCAACCTCTTCGCACATGCATCGCACCTTTCTGCGCATCCATCATCCCTTCTGCGCAGATCCAATACTCTGACAATATACTCATTTGGTGCGCGCGGGGAGAGGGTCATCCCTGTAGGGCTTCAATTGTCTTCCATTGACATACCCGGGAATATATTCTCCACTCAATCTGGCCAAGCACACTGCACCTCCATCATTGATCTCCTTAACAATATATGGCCCTAGCCAATGCATCTTCAAATTCCCTAGGTGGCGCCCAAACTTCTTGTCATACAACAAGACCAAATCATATTCCTTAAACATCGTTTTCCTTATGTGCCTATCATGCCATGCTTTTTCACGTGCCTTCTGAACTTGCATGTGGAAATTGGCAATAAAGTGATCTTCTTCCAGTGCGACCAATTGCAACAATCGTTCTTCCATAAAATCTTCTTATGCCATGTTTTTGAATGCTACAATGTGCAGACTGGGAACAATGTACTCCATCGAAAACATAGCTTCCTTCCCATACACCATCTTGAACAGTGTCCTACTAGTCAAATTTTTACATGTGATCTGATATGCCTAGAGAACTGCAGGTACGCGCTCATCCCAGCCATTCCGATTAGCATTGGAAAACTTGGTAAGAACAGTCTCCAATATCTTGTTGAATGCTTCCACGGAACCATTTTCCTGTGGGTGATAGGGGTGCTCTTATGATGATGAATCCTGAATTCGTCAATAAAAGCTTCAATGGTTTCATTTATAATGTGCATACCTTGATCACTTATTAGAATCTGAGGACATCTAACGTGAGTCACAATATTATTGAAGATGAATTGCGCAACTATATCTGCTATACAATCTTTCACAGACTTAGCTTCATCCCATCTAGTTACATAGTCAGTCATAGTGATTATGTAACGTTCACCACTCTTCTTTCCTGGAGGGTTAATAGGTTCGACAAAGTATATGGCCCATTTCTCAAACTCTTGCAGTGCCATCTGTGGATGCAGGGGCATCTCATTTCTGCGTGATGGCTTTCCAGTTCTCTAGCATATGTCGCATGCGCAACAATGTGCATAGGCATCAATGTGCAATGTGGGCCACCATAACATAGCTCGCAAAATATTTTGTGTGGTTTCCTTCCCTACATAGTGACCACCAGCAACCCCTCCATGAGCTTAATTTAAGATTGCATGCCTTTCATACTCCAAAACATATCTTCGCGAAACTTCATTTTCACCCATCTTGTACAATTGGATAGCAATAATAGTGAAGTTTGTCACAAATGCCATGAGCTCTTTCTTCTGTTGCATGGTATATCCATAGGCATGAATCTAGTCGTCAGGAACTTAATAATATCATGGAAATGATCATCAACTACCTTGATCACAAACAACTGTGCATCTGGTAATCCATCCTCCAAGTTCTTAGGTTCTTCACCAGTCTCAATGCGCAACAGATGGTCTGGCCCAACATTCGGTCTTCCTGGTTTCACAATGATCTCAAATTCATACTCCTGGAATAATAACAACCATCTGCAGATATTCCCCCCCAACATAGGCTTATTGACTTTAAAGCAGAATTATCAATAAACATCTTGAAATTTCCTCCTAACAAGTAGTGGCGGAATTTCTACAGAACATACACCATCACTAATCCTTCTCTTTCTGTGGTTGAATAATTTCGTTCAGCACTTGACAGTTTTTGACTGGCATAGGAAATAGGGTGATCAGTATCTCCAACTCCTCACTGCAATAAAATAGCTCTGAGTGCGATACAGGAGGCATCAACATGCACATGAAACACCTTAGACCAATTTGGGAAGACCAATATGTGCGTCGTGACCATATTTTCCTTCAATAGCTCAAAACTATTATCACATTCCTCATCCCAGCAGAATGTCGCATCTTTCTTGAGAAACTTCTCCATGGGTGCAGTTATCAGCGCATAACCCTGAATGAACTTTTGATAATACCTAGTGTGCCCCAATATTGAGCACGATTGTTTAACATTCGCAGGTATCTCTAGATTAACAATTATTGTGATATTCGCGGGATCTACCATCAACCCTTGCTGGCAAAAAATTTGTCATAGAAATATTCTGAATGGCACACATAATATACATTTCTTCAAGTTCAGTGAAATTTGATACTTTCTACAGGTATCCAACATTAAGTGCAAATTGGAGACATGCTTTTTAAATAGCCCAAAAATATTCCAATCATCAAAGTACACTTCCAGAACTTATGGATGAATTCCTTGAAGGTAGCAACTACTACTTGCGAGAATATGGCGGACGCATTCTTCAAGCCAAAGGGCATGATTATATACTGGAAATATCCCCATTCTGTTGCAAAGGTAGTCTTACTATGATATTCTGGCACAATCTTGATCTAATGATACCCTGAAAACCTATATGTGAATGAATAAGGTTCTTGTCCTCCAACATTATCCAAGATCTCATCATAGAATGGAGTTGTGAATGGATCATGCACACAGGCATCATTCAACTTGCACAGGTCTACACAAATCATTATTTCTCCTTTTTTATTCTTGTCTTGCACTACCATGGGACTCACCTAATCAGACTCTTCTATTGGCTCTATGATTCCTACATCCACCATCTTATCCAACTCTTCCTTTACCTTCTGCATATATTTTGGATTTAGTCTGTATGGGCGTTGCTTCACTTGGTGCGCATCAGGTTTCAGAGTGATCTTCATGACTCCAAGCTCTCCAATTATTCCTTTCAATTCTGAGAACTTTGTAGGGAATAATAGTGATACTCTGTTAGTAGCTTAGCAACCTTCCCTACTATGACATCATCCCAGTAATCTTCAATCTTTCCCAAATTTGGTTGCTCTTCAGATCCAATATTCACTTGCCAAATATTTAGAGGTTTTGTGAGATCTATCTAAGTGATCGAGGGTCCAACAATTATGCGTTGTCCCTCAAATTACGGAATGATAATATTCCTTGGATCTTCTTCATTCTCTTCAACCGTCAGATTTCTGAAATTCACAGTATCCTTCATCTGCGCATACCATGCTGGAAAAGTGCACTCTATCTTTGGCTTTGTTGTGTCAAAGATAATTTCTTGAATGTTATGCAATGCTTTACCAATCTTGTCAAACCCACACTCAATTATGAATGTTAGAATGAAACTCTCTATCAGCAAAGACTCATTCACTAGTACCTTGACGCAGCTCTGTCTCAAAATACCAATCGGTAGGTACCTTCCCCAATGTATGAATGAACATGTGGACCCATTTAGGTCTTGGTTCTACGCCCCATACCTCATTTCATTTAGCTAAATTTCTATGTGGATCGTCCTTTCCAAAGTAAACTTCTTCCATTCTGACAGTTGGAAATTCAAAGCATAATATCATCATGTGCGCGCATTCATCCCAATTTCCCATGTTTTATTTATGAGTCTCCCACCATCGTGCTGGAGTAGTGTGCAATCCAAGATCCAAGGCATGGAATATTTGTGCTTCTGGGACATTTCTTTCAAGCTCTCCTAAAACATATGTACATCAATTAAACCATAATAATGCAGTAACTCGTGCACCTCATATGTTATGCATCGAAGAGATCTAGTCACTCGATTGCAGCGCAGTGCAGATACTTCATGCAACCGGTTCTTCCAGTTTTCCAATTCTTCATCAGAATCTGAGAAGCAAGAGTTTTCCTTTTCCCAATTAATATTTTCATCGGTCGTTGGGTTGATACAATCTTCATCCCGCAGAGTTAGCTTATAAATATGATCAATATCATCATCAGGTTGCACAGGTTCTATGTATCTTTTTCCTTCTACAGGGTCTAGGGGAATTATGACTCTGATTCAATTTCTTTCAAACTCCATTCTTCACTTCTTCAGGTTTAAGACACCATCCATATCAATAACCCAATCTAATCCCAACAACGCAGGATAAGGATTAGTATCATCCACAATTTGGATGAATTCAAAGTCTACAAGCAACGTAACACCTTCAATACGGACTACGACCTACAACAACCTTCCTAATGGAATGATTTTCTGTTTATTTTCCATGCGCAATTGAATGGTAGATCATTCCAACTTGTGTTCTCCCATGCGCTGCCAAGTTTTCTTAGGTAGGACATTTGCATCGAACCTAGATCTATAATAACCCGATCTATCTCATAAGAACTGATTTGCACGTTCATACATATCTCTCGCCGCATCCTCTTCTTATTCTTATATATTTTGTTGACATATTTATATTCTATCAACAAGTGTTCCTTTTATGCGTAGTTATCTATCAGGGACTGAAGGTTCTCTACTGCCTTTTTGTTGCGCAATAACTTAATGTAAGCTTGTAAAAATAGCTTGATTTCTTAATCTACCCCTGCCTCCTTCATGGGTCTACCTGATGTTGATGTGCTTCCTTCTGCAAATCCCTGTTGCGCTTCAACAAAAGTCTCCTTTGTGCATTGTAAATCAAATCCATCTTTTTTCTCAGGTGCCTTACAAATCCAAAGATAATTATCGGACTTTTCTCCTTTATCTTCATTAGTGGATACACTGCTCCTAGTGACCACATTCCTGCTAGGATCTTCCTCGTGGGTTTCTACTCTGACCATCTGAAGATTATGCGTCAAAGTATGCGTATTTTTCTCCTACATGTTAGCAATTAAAACAGGACAATCTTCTATTACATGGTCAAACTGTCTAAAATACCTGCATGATTGTCGTCAGATTTGGAATTTCACGTGCATAGTGACCAGCATCTCCTCAGTTGTAGCAAATGACCTTCCCCCTTCCTTGACCAACTGAGCCACCTCATCTTCCTATAACTCTATTATGAAACCCACCGCGCTCAGACGAGGATGCTAGCAAGGTAAGTTCAACCTGCATTCTATATATTTCAGCTTTTTCCAACATCATATCATAATTTCGATAGTGTTGTTCATCATGTCCTAGTGATGAATAGAATCTAGAAAAAAACTTCTTCAACTCAGGTTGATACTTTCCAACCCTTGGAAAAAAATATGTTTCATGCAAACCCTCAACCTAACAGATTGTGCACCACACTAGCACAATTGCGCTCTTCAACGGGCTAGGTCTGCCAACGTTCAAATAATTATTGAAGACGCGACATGGATCCTTATGGTGCACAAAAACTTTACATTTTATGCCCCAGACCTCTGCGCATACCTCCTTTCCCTTATCTTTGTGTAGATACTGAATCTCCAAATGCATTTCTTCTAACTGACTCTGAATCTTCTGAGTTCCAAGCTCAATAGGTGTTGGCGTAGCTTCTAATTTCGTTGCAATATCCACATCCTAAGCCAACATGGAAATATTCTGTTGACCCAAGGGTTGGCGCAGATGTGGGAGAGCATAGCAATAAACCATTCCTTGTGTTGGGTATTGTTATCACCAAACTAGGACTAAATGGGTTGTTCAACAGTCAATTCAGTGTAACTATTTCAAACCACCTAGGTTTGGAAGTTAGCCCCTCCAACCAGAGAGGGCTCTCTCAAGAAAAGATATGATATTCAATAAGAAAGATTAAAAATAATATGGCTAACTCTTAGATGTATTTTAGATAATTATTTTCAGGTGAAAGATGAGTGAGGGCTACCATTGGGCATGGAGTCAACATGGGAATTCAATTACAGAAAAGTATCATTCATGGAAGTTGAGGCACATGAGTTGTTATAAAACAATTCTGACAACAAACATGATACATAAAGGAAGTTGGAGCATAATAATTTATGAATTCCAAGTAATTATGTATGAGTAAGTTGATATAACATTCAAAAGATAAATGACATAAATACATAAGAACTCAAACAAAATCTCAAGTCTGAACAAAAGTCTTCTACATTTGTATATTAACTGAGTAGAAAAAAAATTACAGTAGTAGCTTTGGTCATTACATCCATCAACCCCCTGTAACTCTAAAACTCCTCTATTTATAGAATGAAAACCCTTTTACATAGGTATGATACCTGGGCCGGACTCTTAAAACTAATTTAGAGGTCTAATCCCAAAAGGAATTCATTACATTGAGAGAAAATAGAGATAATTCTGTTGGAAAAAGTTTGTAACCTAAAAGGAATCTATTACTATTAAATTTATTTAAAAACTTTAAATAACCCATAATAATGATTTTTATCCAACCAAACAACTTTTTATAATGTGGTAACAACCATGATCAGGTGGTAAATTGTCATGCTAAGTTTTAGGCCCTGATATTTCAAATTTGAAGATGAGTTGTTTTATTGGTGAGGTGGAAAAATGGTGTGTTGGTAGCCATGTCATCCCTTTTGCTGAGTGGTATTCATTAACAGGTGTCCCAATGATAATCCTCAAACTCCTTTTATGACTCATCTGCTCCCTTAAATACATTAAATGCTTCAAAAATACGAAAAATTCAACTTGTTGTAAAAACAGAGCATTTTAAGGCAAGTTCATAGCGTAGTTTTTGTAGCGTTTTCATTTCACCACCTTCTGCACTTTTTATGACTTTTTTTCCTATTGGAGGGTCTTCATTAGATAAAATAAGGTAAACAAATGTCTTCATCTGCCAGTGACATGATATTTTTTGGAATTTTTACCTCAAAACATTCTACAGCGAGTTCGTAGCGAAAACTTGGCTTCAAGCCTGGAGATCGCTATGAACTTGCCTAAATTTAGCAGATTTGCAAAAAAAAATTCCTTATCTCCAAAAAACATGCTTACAGTTTTGTAACAAACTTGATATGGTACCTTAAGACAAAAATGGCAAAAAAACTGTGTCTTACCATCTTTCAAGGGGCAACAGGTTCATCCATTACAATCATCTTTAAACCCTTTTTCTTCAATTTTTCTTGCACCATCTCCATTTGAATTTCTAATTATTTGAGTTGACCTTGTAGTTTCCTTCTTTCTGACTGCAACCACCTATTTCTCCTAAATGTATGTTTCATCATTTTGTTCAGTGGTAATTTGCTTCTCATCATCTTCCTTGACCTCTCTGCAACCTCATCATAAAAATCAGTTTCTTTTCTCACTTATTGTTTGAAGTCTATGAGCTCCTTACTCTATTGTTTAAAGTTTGCTAACTCCATTTTAGCTCCTAAAACCTCTTCTCTGGCTTCCTTAAGATGTTCTCTTAGAAGCTCCAATTCAAACTTTTCTTGAACCTTTTATTTTCCTTTCCTTGTCTTGATCACCTCTGCTTCTGTTAGAGATAGCTCTATGATTTCTTCCCTTGTTGGTTGCTTCTTATTTTCTCGTTCTTTATGCAGTTTATCAGATTTTTATCCCTTTGATAGCTATGACCTAGTGATTGGCTTCCTAGGTTTAAAAATAAATCCTAAATCTTCACTGGAAAAATATAGCTTCTTAGCCCTAAGACATTTTTTCTTGTTTTTTTCTTCTTTAACCTCTACAGGCTTCACAACAAGAGTTTCCTCAATATAAATTGCCTACAAGATGTCTTCAAGCTTGTATTTCCCCTCTATCTGACTTCTAGTGATCCTTCTATGAGCTCATGTATGAGTTTTTACTTTACTATTGGTAAGGGTTTGTTGAGGCACCAATTTCTCTTGCAACCGATCAATTTATTCCTCCATTGGCTCCACCAAGGGTTGCACCTCCACCTCAGGTTCAACCTCCATTTAAGCCCTTGATTCTCTGTCCCTCCTAGGATTATTTGTCTTTGACCTAGGTGTCTTTCTAGGAGTGATGACATCCACCTCATACCCACTCAAAAACAGAAAGGTGGACCAATCCCTATTCAACTTCTTCAACTCCTCCATAACTAACAATTTGATTAAACCATGATGAAAAAAAGAATTATCATTGCTTTCAAGTTTAGCTTGTAGCTTGTCAGGAATTTTTCCTAAACTTCTAGACAGAAATAATGGTAGATCAAGAGGTTTTTTACCTGTGAGATGAACCAATAGTCTGAAATGGTATTGGTAGTTCATGTGAAATCTACCTTCACAAGTAAATTGTTTCTGAATCACCATCAATAGTTTTGAATAGTTTTACTTGAGGTGATTCCTAAAGATTTTTGAGGTCATTTCAATGCCTATGTGCTCCCAGTTTAGAATTTCATCACAGTTTTGAAGCTTGAACTTTGTTGCCTTGGACAACTCCTCTCCAGAACTTGGAATCTCATTTTCTTGTGCAATAGTCTCAGGAGAAATAGTAAAATTGAGGATTCCCACCTTTGAAGTTGTACCAATGAATTTTACAGTGAAATATTTGGACACCTGTGCATGATATCACTGCAGTTTATGGAAAAACCTCAAACAACCTGCATTTGTGAAGGCTTGTGACAAGCTAGGGTCTTCTGCAATCAGCTTCATATCCATGCTCTTGTATCTAACTATAGAGCCACCCTTGTTTGGCTTTTGATGTGAGGCCATTCCTTCTAATACAACATTGATCAACTTCAAACTTTGACACCTGGAAATTTTTTTAAGACAACAACCACCTTCCTTGGCATAGGTAACAGCTAGCTTAAGGCAGCTACTAGACAAAAAAAAAAGTGAAGACTGCTGGAAAAAGGCTTAAACAACTTACAAGGATTAAAGGCAAAGTGTTGTGGTTCAAATGAGGGATCAGCCTAAATTAGGAAAGAGGGATGAGAGGGAAAACGAAATGATGGAAGGCATGATGATTACCACGCATGCACATGACACAAGATGACACATAACTAAAATGTACTATGACGACAAAAGATGTTATGACCACTAAAATGATGACAAGATATTGATTACCCCGTTGTTAGCAGAAAAGACGGAGTTCATAGAATTTTCAGTTAGTGGGAGGGAAAATTTTCTACGGAACTATCAAGGACTTTCGTGGCAAAAACAGACTGTTTTACACACAAAATGTTGTAGACTCTAGAAAAAGTTGTCGAGTGTCATAAAACTACTCTTTTAACCCATGCAATCAGATTTTTTTAATTTTACTTTGATAAGACCTCTATTACATGACCAATGACCATTTATACCCCCTTAAACTATATACAAAATTTGAAATTTAAAGAATTTCATGACCTTATTTCACCTTAATGACCTAACCTAACTCAACTAAGAAAAAACTAGACTAAACTATTTGTTATCAAGGATAAAAGTGGCACCACTGGGGGGATTGTGCCCCTGAGGTGCAGTAAAGAATCAACAGCTCCAGTGCCTTACTTGGAAACTGAAAATTATGAATTTGATGAAATCTTCTTCAATATTTTATGGCCTTCTCCTCGAGCTCAAAACTGATGATAATATCACCTTTATTTGCAAAAAAAATAACAGAGAATGGAATATAAATGATGTGTATTTCAGCATAATGAATTATGAAGAGTAGTGTTTTAGAAACCTTCCATTGAAAGGTCCTCCTTCACACAGCTACTCATTCATTTCTTGAAGTAAGAATGTGTTGCTCCCATGATATGTTTCTATCATAAAGGGTCATTTCCAGATATTCTCAAATTTTCCATGCTTCCCTTTATCTTCAATCCTGGCCTTCCAAATCAAAACCACATCTTGAATTTTAAAGTTTTCCTCCTTTTCCTTCCTATCAAAAGTCTTTTTTACTCTATTTTGTGACTATTGATGATTAGTGTACACTTCCTCCCTTTTTTCCTGCAGAGAAATGAGATGATTTATCCTTCTTTGGATTGCATTTGCTTCTTCTTCCAACCCCTACAGTGACTTCATCACTGGAACTCCAAGGGAGGTTGGAAAGATTGCTTCGATTCCATATACCAGTTCATAAGGAGATGTACCTATAGACATCTTATTACAAATTCTGTCAGCCCATAAAGCAAATTTTAACTTCAAATGCCATGACTTTTTATTTTCTTGCAAAACCTTTTTAATGATTCTGACTATGATTTTATTTGATGACTCAACCAAGCCATTACCTTGAGGGTAATATGTTGTGGAGTGAGCAAGAGTAATATAATATTGATTACAAAAACTAATAAATTTCTTAGACTTGAAAGCTTGATAATTGTAAATAATAATTTTCATGGGACAACCAAACCTTGATAAAATATTGTTTTCTAGAAAATGATTTATGACCGAGTTAGTATCTTTCCTTGTAGGAACAACTTCAATCCACTTAGTGAAGTAATCAGTGCCTTTTAAGATCCATCGATGTTGGCCTAAGGACACAAGATGTATCTCGCCAATAAAATCTAATCCTCATTGCTGGCAAGGATATTCTACATAGATGGGTTTCAAAGGTAAAGGTATTAGCTTCTTTTTTCCATAAAAAAATTTGCACTCATGAAAAAAAGAAATATTTTTGTAGATGTCTTTGAACATAGAAGGCCAATAGTACCCTGCTCTGAGTATATTTTTTATTGTATCCTTCCAATAATTATGACCTCCACAATCACCCTTATGAAACTCATCAATTACCCTCTCAACTTCATCTTATAACAAGCAGTTCAAGAGTATCCCATCAGTATCTCTCCAATATAAATTCTTTTTCAGAATGCAATACCTTAGAGACTTCAGCTTTAAAAATATGGATTTTGATTTGGTTAATTCAAGAGGAGCCTTGTGACGCTGCAAAACAAAAATTACATCCATATACCATTCAGAAATTATAAGGAATTTTTCCTCTACAAGAATCAATTCCTCTTCTTCAACCACTTCTAAAAATTTTGCAATGAAATTCATATCTAAGCAATCAAACTTTGATTGTGCCATCAACTTCTCTAGCCCTTGACCCTTTACCAACTTGGTAGGCCTGATCTCCATATCATACTCCAACAAAGTGTAAATCCACTAACCTCTTTTTCCATCTGGATCAGCTTGAGTTAGTATGTCTTTCACCACAGCATTAGGCACAAAAGCCACAATGTGAGAATGTACAATATAAATTATAAAATCTTTAAGTGCATTCACTAGAGCATAGGCTTGTTTCTCCATAATTATGTAATTTAGTTCAGAATTTTCAAGTGTCCTACTGAAGAAAGAAATGGGTTTCTCATTTCCTTTATGCCTCTTCTGTAATAACACTCCAGCAATTATATGTTCCGAAGAAAAAGTAAAAACCAGAAAATCATTAGAAAAATCAGGACTTATGAGCACCGGGGTTTGGGTAAGGGCCTTCTTGATCTCTTCAAAAGACTATTTTTCCTCTGCTATCCATTTAATATAATAATATAAGAATCCTTCCTAAGAATCTTAGTAATATTCTTGACAATTTCTGAAAATTAGGAATGAATCTCCTAACAAAATTTACCTTGCTTAAAAAGGATTGAATCTCTTTTTTGCTTCTTGGAAAATCTATCTTCTGTATGCCAATGAACCTACTTGGATCAATCCTTATTCCTTCTTTTGATATTATATGTCCCAATAAATTTCCAGTAGTCAAAGCAAAAATACTCTTACTAGAATTGAGAGAAATACCAAAGTTTCTGCATTTTTGCAGAATTTTCTCTAAGTGCTTGAGATGCTCTTCTTCCTTATTTGAAAACACCGTGATATCATCCAAGTAAAGCACCAGTGGCCCACCCTTTTCTTCAGCAAATTCAACGTCCATCACCCTTTGGAAATTCGCTCCTGAATTCATGAGACCAAAAGGAATTTTGGCATACATAAATTTCCCTCATGGCGTAGTGAAGGTGATGTTCTCTTGGTCATCCAGATTCACTAGTATCTGATTATAGCCTAGGAAACCATCAAGCATAGACATTCTTTGGGATTGAACAATGTTTTGCAAAATTTGATCCATTTTTGGAAGTGGATAATTGTCTTTAAGATATGCCTTATTCAAATTTCTTAAATCAATGCATATCCTAATCTCACCATTCTTCTTTCTCACAGGTGCCAAATTATCAAGCCACTTATAAAATCTCAATGGAACAATGTTTTTTGCATCAAACAAATTCTTAATTTCTCTTTCAATCAATGGCATGAGCAATGGATTGATTCTCCTCAATTTATGTTTAAAGGGCTTTTCATTTTCTTTGATTTGTATTGTATGTTGAATGATGTTGGGATCATACCTCTTTAAATCTGCATAACGCCATGCAAAAAAATCAATGTACCTTTTCATAAAATCAACATACCTTTGTCTCACCTCTGAAGAATGAAGCTTGGACAACTTGATCAACTTGGGATTTTCTGCAGTACCAAGGTTACAACCTTCAACCTCCTCATCATTAAATTTCATCTTTGGATTCTTAAACACATCATTCTGATCAAATAACTTTTCAAGGGGGATTAGGAATTTATGAATGTAGTTATTCTTTAGCTGGAGGACTTCCGGATTGGCTTTGGTTTCAGCAAACATGTTCTGCTGGTCTACTTGAATGTTTTCAAATTCTTATTTAACCTCAAGAAAGTTTCTGACCTGTTGATCACTATCAAACACTTTCCAATTGATAATATTATCATGGATAGATGGTATATTCCTGACCTCAAATTCATAGATATTGCTGGGATGAGTAGGGATGATAAACAAGCTGGTTTTTACAGCCAAGGAATCAACCACATAATTATGGTTTCTATCTTTGATGGTGAAACTATGTTCTTTGAAATTTTCAAGAAAATCAAGGATCAAATTTCTATAAGCCCTCATTCTGACATCTTTAGTTTTATAAGATCCTTCTACTTGTTTTATGACTAGTTCAGAATCACCACAAATTGAAATATCCTTGGTTCCTAAACCTTCCAAAGCTTATAGACCCAAAAAATAAAGCCTCATATTCAACCCTGTTATTTGTACAATCAAAGTTCATTTTGTAAGAATAAATTTTTTTATCATCGATAGGGCTGGTAATCCACATACAAGTGCCAAATCCTTCTCTTCCAGTAGCACCATCAAAGTGCCTATGCCACCAACCTTCTTCATTTACCTCCTGAATATGTTGAATTTCAGCTTGCTGATTTTTTTCTATTTTCTAATTTTTTGTCTCATTAGTGACCTCATTGAACAAAATGGAAGGCCCCAACTCAGTCTCTACTACATAAATTGGAAATTAGTGTGGTTTATCTTTGCTACTAATCATATAGGCCATCCTAGATTCTCTGTACAACCTTCTTTGCTCACCAAAGACTGGAATAGTGGCATAAGTCATGTCCATCTACATAGTTCCTCTAATTTTATCAGCCCATGATCGAGATAAAAGCATACCAAATTTTGGAGGAATTTCAGCCACAAATATATCCATTAACATTGTCTTAGCAGGAACTTTAGCTAAACCAACAACCATATCCTTAATGAGACCAATACACTGAACTCTTTTGGAATCAAAGGAAAACAAGTCTATGTAACATCTCATTATGTCTAAGCCCATTATCTCCATGATCACCTTAGGCATTAAGTTATGGGAGGTCCTTGAATCTAACATAGAATTATCTAAATTCATATCATGGATGTTCAGACTCACATAGAAAGGTGGAAATTCTTCATTTTTCTCATCTTCCACTCTTGGTCTTAGAAAGATAGTAGGATGGTCTTCTTGTAGATTTAGAATGTCAGAAGGTCCAGGCTGAGTGTTAAGAATTTTGACAATTTGGCTCCTATACTCAATGACCTTAATGATCTCACCAAAAGGGAAAACAATTTTGATCTTAGAAATCTCATTTTCTTGATTGAAAACCAGTGGTGTTTTCTCAATATTTTTACCATGGGGTGGCATGTCTTTCTTCTATTCAACTGGCTTTGGAGCATCTTTCTTTGGCTGAATTTTATTGGATGTATTAGGAACATTTATATTCCTCAACTTATATTTTATTTTCATCTCAAAGATAACATGTTGGTAGCCTTTCAAATAATCAGATTGCTTCTCATATTCATGATTCCCTATATCATAGCTAGAGTCATCATGTTCTTCTTTGGTTAAGAACATCGCCGACACATCCTCATCCAAACAGTGAATGATATCTTCTTGAAATTCAGCTTGTGTTTCTTCCTCATCCACTAGATTTTGTTGAAAGGGAGGCCTAACTTGTTGATCAGGTTGGTTTCTATTGTCCCTTGGCCTCTGCTGATTTTGAGGCCTTCTAAACTGAGGATTCCTAATCTGTGTTTCTTGTTGTGCAGTAGGTAGGGGATTATTACAAAGACTCAAGCATATCCATAAGCCTCTCCATATTTTTCATCATGGTATTGAATTTTACATCCGAAGATGAGGAATGTTTTTCTTCTTCATTTTAGACCTCTTTGTTGCAGCCATATTTACTTCAACCTTTACAGCATCATTTTAAATGTCAGCTAAAGAGGCATATTCTCTCTCCCTTAGTAAAATAGAGAAATCATAATCAAAGGCTTCAGCATAATGAAATTGGGAAACTCCTGGGGGAGGTTTAATGTGAGTAGGGATAGAATTGTAAACCTTATTGAACCTTTTAGAAAAGTCTTGAACTCACTCATCTATGGATTTTTTCAAATTATTATATTCATCCAAGGTTTGAACAGGATTCACCTTACTTCCCCACTTTGTCAAAAAGTTGTCTTCTAATTGGTCCCAATTATGTAAAATTCCTAGTATTAAGGATTTGAACCATTTTCTCACCTCACCTATGAAACTATGCATAAACAATCTCATTTTTACATCTTCATAATCCACCTCTTCTAGGTCAACAAAATCATTAAACTAGTCAACATGTTTCTCAACAGTAATATCTTCTTCACCTTCGAAAGCTTTTATTCTAGTGGAATACCCATCTGGAAGGTCATGGAGTATGGCAGGTAGGAAAAGAAGAGCATAATTAGCTGGACCTGTAGGAGGAGGAACTCCAACCATAATGGCAGTGACTATACTACTCGAAAAAGAAGTGGAAGGAGTAATATTTTGACTAGGAGAACCCGCAGTGAATGAGGATGTGATGCTAGGAGATTTTGAGGTTGGAATTTTCAGTTTAGAGACAAAAGAACTCCACTCGGGCAAAGGGACACCAAACATCCTTCTTAAAAAGAAATAAAAAGGATCAAGTTCTTTTAATTTTTCAAATGACTCTTGTTCCAATGACAATTCTGATGTGACAATTTCCCAAAACCCTCCTTTTTTCTTATTTTGACACAGGAGATGATGTATCAATTCCTAATATTTGAGAATATAATAGAACTTCAGTCAATTCATTCTCAGATTTAGATCTAAAAAGAACTTCTTCTATATTTTCATCAAACTTCTTGTCTTCAAAACTTCGAACAACCTCATAGGGAAAAGGTGAAACTCTTGGAATATATAAATTACCTGATTTTGACGAGCTTCCAATACCTCTGAGAATTATTTCTGGATTAACAACTATCTCAGGTGGATTAGGGTCTAGATTTCTCCTTGTATGAATATTCTTAGAATCCACCTTTAAGTTGAGAATCTCAGTGGAGTCATCAAGGTATAATGCATCTTCGAATATTTCTGACCTCCTGCTACCTTCAAGGGTTTAGTAGCTTTGATTGAGAACAAATTTTCGGGAAAATGTAGCTTCAGGCTTTGGGTAGATGCACAAAATTTTATCACCAAACTGGTACTAATTGAGTTGCTCAATAGCCAATTCAGTATAACTATTTCAAACCACTTAGGGTTGGAATTTAGCCCTTCCAACCATATAGGGCTCTCTCAAGAAAAGATATGATATTCAATAAGCAAGGTTAAAAAAAATATGGCTAACTCTTATATGTATTTTAGATCATTTTTTGCAAGTGAAAGATGAGTGAGGGCTACCATTGGGCATGGGGTCAGAATGGGAATTCAACTACACAAAAGTATCATTCATGGAAGCTAAGGCACATGAGTTCTTATAAAACAATTCTGACAGCAAACATGATACATAAAGCAAGTTGGAGCATAATAAATTATAAATTCCAAGTGATTGTGTATAATAAATCTGGGATAACATTCAAAAGATAAAGGACACAAATACATAAGAACTAAATCAAAATCTTAGGTATGGAAAAAAGTCTTCTGCAACTGTATATTAACTGAGTAGAAAAAATATTGCAATAGTAGCTTTGGTCATTACATCCATAAACCCCATTTAACTATAAAAATAATTTATTTATAGAGTGAAAACCCTTTTACATAGGTCTGTCAACTAGGCCAAACTCTCAAAACTGATGTAGATTTCTAATCCCAAAAGGAATTCATTACATTGATAGAAAATAGAGATAATTCTGTTGGAAAGAGTTTGTAACCTAAAAGGACTCTATCGCTATTAATTTCATTAAAAAAATTTAAATAACCCATAGGAATGATGATTATCAAACTAAAAAACTTTATTTCAAGTAGCAACAACCATGAGCAGGTGGTAAACTTTCATGCTAGATTTTAGGCCTTGATATTTCGAATTTGAAGATGAGTGGTTTCATTGGTGAGGTGGAAAAATGATGTGTTGGCACGCATGTCATCCATTTTTCTAAGTGGTCTTCATTAATAGGTGTCCCAATGATACTCCTCAAACTCTTTTGATGACTCATCTTCTCCCTTAAATATATTAAATGCTTCAAGAATACGAAAACTTCAACTTGTTGTAAAAACAGAGCATTTTAAGGCAAGTTTGTAGCGTAGTTTTTGTAGCGTTTTCATTTCACCACCTTCTACACTTTTTTTGACTTTGTTGTCTATTGGAGGGTCTTCATTAGATAAAATAAGGTAAACACATATCTTCATCTGCCCCTGGCATGATATTTTTTGGAATTTTTACCTCAAAACATTCTAGAGCGAGTTCATAGCGAAAACTTAGCTTCAAGCCTAGAGCTCGCTGCAAACTTTCCTAACTTCACCAGATTTGCAATTTTTTTTTCCTTATCTCTAAAAGACATGTGTACAGCTCTGTAACTGACTTGATATGGTACCTCAAGACAAAAATGGCCAAAAAAGTGTGTCTTACCATATTTCAAGGGGCAACATGGTCATCCATTACAATCATCTTTAAACCCTTTTTCTTCAATTCTACTTGCACCATCTCCATTTGCATTTCTAATTTTTTGACTTGGCCTTTTAGTTTCCTTCTTTCTAACTGCAAACACCTATTTCTCCGAAATTTATGTTTCATCATTTTGTGTAGTGGTAATTTTATTCTCAACATCTTCCTTTACCTCTCTACAACCTCATCATAAAAATCAATTTGTTTGCTCACTTATTTTTTGAAGTTTGTGATATACTTCCTCTCTTTTTTAAAGTATACTAACTCCAGTTTAGCTTATAAAACCTCTTCTCTAGCTTCCTTAAGTTGTTCTCTTAAAATATCCAATTCAGACTTTTCTTGAACTTTTTCTTTGCATTTTCTTTTCTTGATCACCTATGCTTTTGTTGGAGATAGCTCTATGATTTCTTCCCTTCTTGGTTGCTTCTTCTTTTCTGGTTATTTATGTAGTTTATCATATTTGTCTCCCTTTGATAGTTGTGACCTAGTGAGTGGCTTCCTAGGCTTAAAAACAAATCCTAAATATTCACTATAAAAATCTAGCTTCTTAGCTCTAAGACCTTTTTTCTTGTTTTTTTGCTCCTTTAACCTCTATAGTATTCACAACAGGAGTTCCCTCAATATCAATTACTTTCATGATGTATTCAAGATTTCCTTTCCCCTCTGACTGACTTTTAGTGATCCTTCTATGAGCTCTTGTATCAGTTTTGACTTTACTAATGGTAGGGCACTAGCACATTTGGCCCGATTTCCGACGACCAAATCGTCACTATTCCGACACATAGGTGTCCCAAGAGTGACACTTTGAGGTGGGGTAAAACGTGGTTAGCCATTACGTCGCAATTCTGACACTTCAATAAAGTGTCAGAAGAGAGACACATTTTCCGACATTTGCAGATGTTCGTCGCTCTTCCGACGGTATCAAAATCGTCGCTATGCCGACGTAATAAAACTCGTTTCTATTCCGACGTTCTCGAAACTGTCGGTCTATTTATGTTATAAAAAGCGTCTCTATTCCGACATTAGTTAAATCGTCGATCTACCAACGTTTTAGTCTGTCGCGCTACCGACGATCCATAACTATTGGTCTTCCGACGTTTATCAGGGTTTCAAAATGATGTCGCTCTTCCGATGTGTGTGGCTTTTCATCGCTCTTCCGACGTCTGTGGCTTTTCGTTGCTATTCCAACGTCCTGTAGAGTTGTTCGCAAGTCCAACGAGTCAGACTTGGTCCAACTTCCATCACTATTCTGACGTGGGTGACTTTCTGTCGCTCTACAGACGTCTTGCAGACTACGTTAGAAGCCTGACATCGTGCATTCGTTGTCGCAATTCCGGCGGTTGGAAGTGGATAGAAAGCGTCGGAAGACTGACGGAAAATAACGTATATGTAAAAAAAAACGAGTGCAGGATTCTAGCTCCAGGAAGGTGCAGTCTTCCAGATCCAGGAATACGTCCAATGATATCATAGCATCTCAAGGAATGTGTATTGTGATGGCAGATGACTTCGATAGGTACTTGAATCCATTGAAGCTTATTTGAAGTATCTTGGAGGCAATATATACCACCTATAGAAGAATTTGTTAAAGTAAAGCTTACCCCTGACATGCCAAACAAAAGGATTATCAAGAAAAATTAAGGAAATTTGTAACTTGTTTTGAATGAAAATTTTTACAAAGACTTATAATCACTAGTAGAAAAAAGCTAATTAGTTACTAAAAAAACGACTAAAATTTGCATATAAATGACTATTTTTCGGTCGGTGACCAATAGTAGCTAATTTACAGTATCTTATAACACGACCAACTTTTTGGTCATTTTTAGCTTAGTCATTAATTAGTTATCTCAATTTTGTTGTCTAGTTGTATATTTGGTCATTAATTTAGTCATTGATTTGATCATTAATTTAGACATTGATTTGGTGATTAATTTGATCATTGATTTGGTCATTGATTTAATCATTTATTTGGTCATTAATTGTCACAATTAATGACCAAATATACAACAAAATATATGACTATATCATCACTCAAGAAAACTCATTAATGACCAAAGAAATATGACCAAAATGTTGGTCATGTTATAAGATACTGTAAATTAGCTACTAATAGTCATATATATGTAAATTTTAGTCATCGTTTGAAACCAATTAATGACCGAAGAAATATGACTAAATTTTAGTCGTGTTATAAGATACTGTAAATTAGCTACTAATAGTCATATATATGCAAAATTTAGTCGTCATTTGTAGTCACAAATTTATCATTTGCAGTAGTTATTTATTCATTATATAAACGACTAATTTAGTAATTTATATTCATTTCATTTACTTTCATTAATAATCATTATAAATGACTAATTTAGTTGTATATTAATTTTATTTGTGTTCATCATTAATCGATATAAACTACAATTTTAATAGTTTTAGATTGATTTTATGTGTTCATTATTAATCAGCATAGTTTAATTTGTATGATTTTGCAACTAAATTTTAAAAAAATGTCATACAATTTACATGTTCATCTAATATGAAAACGCAAAGTTACATATGTTAATTACAATACCAAGTAATATCAAGTGCAACTATAAATAATTCCAACCACAAATTATATTATACAAAATGTTAAGTATTACAATATGAGTTTCCAACTTAATATTGGTTGGAGTGCAATTTACAGATAAAATATTGTTCATCACTTCAAAACATTATCATTATCTTGCCAAGGAATTGCAAGTGAATTCACCAACTTTGAAAACTTGACCATCAATCTTTATCTGTGTGTCTTATGCGGGATATTGGCTCTACGGGTACCACTGGACCAATACACTTATTTCTCTTTTTCACTCTAGTGTTATTGTTCCCTTCTTTCTTCAATCCTTTCTTCTTACCATCAATAATGAGTCCATTTTCTGCAAAAACAAAAAACAAAAAAAGTTACAGTGCAGAGTATAAGACATGAAAGTCGATGAACACTGGAATATAAGCTAAAGTAGACTATAAAGGATTTATACGATATATACCTCAACATCAGCAATATTGTTAATGTCATTTGCAAGAAACTCGAATAATTTTTCTTTAGTTGGGAAATAGTGGCCACTATGTGGCCAGATGACCTGTATAAACAAAGCAAATAAAATGTCACAAATAAACACAACAGAGCTAGCAATTTCTACTAAGAATGTCTCATGCTCCACTATTGTATTTGTATCGTTTCTTCTAGTTTTCTCTAAGAAGAAGTTACACTTCAATAATAAAACTAGTTAGTAGAAATCTAATGGGTGGAGAAAAGTATTGCTGACACAATATTACAACAAGAAACTAAAAAAGAATAAAACAAGACTTTGTAAATTATGATACTAACCAGGAATATAGCTTTAACATAGTAATATTCAATTATCAACGTATTATTCCAAGGGAAAAGAAATCCAATTTCCATAAGCCAACAAATTATGTATGCCCCTTGTTTTCCATGTAATTAACTGAGCAAGATTATCACATACAATTTCCATTTAGAATCTCTAAAATGGTTATATAAATATTCAAAGAAAACTTAATGTTACTCATTCATTTTTATCTGATGCACACATAACTGAATATGCTAACTTGATTTTGAGTAGGAGAGTTCTGTAATTCATCGTGTCCAAAATCATTGTTTATTGTCGTGACTGCTTTTTTTAAAATGATCAGGCAACAGGCTTATATTTGATCAAAAAACATATTTTTCAGAATATATTCCATTTTTCTAATTCAAAGCTAGGTTTCCTTCCATTTGATGACGTTCAAACAAACTAGAATCATTTTCCTTTAACAAGTCATTGTTGTAATATACTACTAAATAGACAACTACATAATGAAGTTATTAGTGGTGGAATACTAATAAATCACAAATACAGGAAAGAAATAACACCACTTTGTCCTAGACATGCCAAGTCTTTATCCTCTTGGTTGGAAATGTTACTTCATGAAACCAACATATTTGAAAAATATAAATTTTCTAAAACTAACCAACGCCAATGTATCCAACAACATTGACATATCTATTGGCATGCCCTCAAAATGTGTGGAAGTATTAAACAAGCATTGTGCACTTCCCTGTAAAGTTAAAGTTTGGCGATGGAATATGTTGTCCCTTAGTCTAATCAAGTTTTAACTTGCCTTTGATAACTTAGAGAGAATGGGAATCCAATATAGAACAACGACAGAAAGCTTTTATTCATTCACACTTACCTAGATCCTAAACAAGCATTGAAGCATTATACAGATCCAAGAATGTCTCACATTCCACCAGAAAACAAAATTTCTAGATTTTGATTGTAACCCTTGAGGCTTTCTCAAATTTGTAAACAAGTAACATCATAAATATTTTTCCGTAGTTCTCAAACCTTCTTCTATGTGGAGCTTGAGAAAATATGTGCATACACATATCACAAGTGTAACTAATTTCTCCTTTTCCTAATTACTCCTTTTCATTAAAGTAATATAAGTGGCATTTAAAAAATAAAAGGAAGCCTACAAGAGAGGAATGCCACAAATGCAAATATATTGTAGTACATAAAATCCAAAATATAATGAAGTTAATTAATGGAGTAATTGATGGAGAAATCAATGGGGTCATTGGTGGTTGTTTGTACCCTAAACATGCAAGTTACAATTAGATTTTTACAAATACACTGTGATACATTCCCACTTGCCACTTGTCACTTAGTATTACTCTCACCTCTTCCTCCTTGCTTACAAGGAATTGTTCCCTAAATTAGCAAAATGGAAACCAATAATTCCTTAAAAATCCTAGAATATCATTTGATCCAATGACAAGACTAGCCACCTCTTAAATCATAACTAGAACCTTTGATAGCCTTTCATCATTATTGTCACTGTGTGCATCCCTAAGGAAATGTACAAACTCCTCAAGCGAAACTGGCAACACTCTAGTAAAAAGATCTCTAGTATTAGATCATGTCTAGGCTTCATAGAATTGCATTACAATAACCAGTTATTTTCTATCTGAGTGAAGAAACACAAACGATAGAGCCTTGTGACACCATTCCAGCAACAAAACTGGAAAAATTGTATTCAACTATGTTTCCAATTCATGCAAAGTAGCTAATGCATGGAAATTTTGTTGTTCTAAAACTACAAGCTTTCGAAGAACCACAAGGACCATCTCCTGAACAAGATCTACACTTGGTATACCCAAAATGACCTCTGCAAATTCAATTCTCATAACTAGGCATGTGACAAACCTTTCTTTAAAGTATTCAAACATCTCATCTCTAATTCCACCAAACTTGAAAAGGTTGATCTGATTCCTCCCTTCTATTTAAAACTAACTGATTTATGTATTAACCTAGCAATTGTTGTTGTTACCCAACTATTTTAATTGTTAAGCTAATCAATCAATAAAGAAAATGAGAAGAAAAAACAAATATCCATGGACATCAACCATTCTCATAATTTCTGCTACCGTTTCCAACAAAGTCTCAAATACATTCAAATCCTCAGTGGCTTCCAAAGCATGTTTCAACATTCCAAGCATATTGTCTTCTTTTGTTTTGTTGCATGTGTCATCATCTTCAAACAAAATATCAATTACATTATTCTCAATGAAGTAACGTATTTTAAAAAAAAAATTATCTCCTCACAACCTTCTTCTCATAAAGTGGATATATATCCAAGTATTTTATCCACAAAGGTTTTGTTTCCAAAAGGCCACTTTTGATTGCATGGCATAGAAGAGGAGAAATTCTTCCCACAATAGCAACACAAACTTGCTCTAATGATTCACTAAAAAGAAGTCGATGAAAGAGAGACTAATAAATACTGAAAGCAAACTCTAACAATTGTGTTATTAAGAATGTATTTCCTTTATATCTGATATAAAGTTACATCAAGGTCACTTTTCCCTGAGTTAGCTGAATTTGTTTATCACACTGAGCACAAAATAATCCTGATATAAGAACATCTATGTTTCCCAAATTCACTTTCAAACCAACATTTTTGTGAATTTGACACATAAAGTTGGTTGCATAATCGGTTGCTAAAGGAGTAGCAGATAAACATGCGATGTATCGAATATCATGAGCTAAAATTTCACAAAATTTCTCAGACTTGCTTTCAACAAATACGTCCAATCTTCTACACATGGTTGTAATAACATCATAGCTATAATTGAATGCAAGAATTGGCATAGATGCAACATCTTCAGCTTGGAAATCAGCAATCTGATCTTGCAATGCTAAGTCCAAAACCTCAAAAATGTTTTCACTCATTGCTTTGATCCCTTCCTTAGGAAACATACTCATAATTCTTCAGTTTGTCTTCTTGATGATATCAGATTCGATGTCAATATCATAAAACAACCATGGAAGTTTCAAAATTGACAAAAGTGTTTTTGTGTTCACAAATGTTTTTTTGTTGCTTGTATTTTGAAATGTCTGAGAAAACACACTTAACATTGAGCAAATCTTTAGTTGTACATTCAACAATGCATCTAGGGCATATGGCATTTAAAGTATGAAGGAAAGCACCCATGGTCAAATCATAAATAGTGGTCCATTGAATGCGCAAGATTCTTGATAGGAATTATTTCTGCATCCAGTGATGATGATGCTAAATGTATAAATTCGAAACAAGGTCTTTGTAATGTACCGTCTCCTTAAGCAAGTAAAATACAAGATGAAGACATGAACGATGAGCTAATAAGGCCTTCTACTTGAAGCCTTATTTCGACAAGGCATCTATTCAGCAATTTCAACATCCAAGAGGCAAATGGTTGCTAGTGTACCTCTCCTGTAACATTAATTAGAATACCCACACTGTCTGGCGACTTGGAGAAAGTAGGAAGCTCACAGAAAGGTGTTGGAGAGTTGCAGATATAAAATTCAGTAAAGGACATGTCAAAGCATGTTATAGACAAAGAAATAGAAACCGTGAAGCTCAATTCAGTTGCGTAAAATGATGCAACAGATAATAGGTATGCCATAGGAAAATTACATAAAGTCCATTTTCTCGAATAGGAATTCATGACCAACATGGATGCCAAGGAATCATGTCTACTTGCCCAGGTGTGAAATGAATCTCTCTCAAAATTGAGAAGTGTGACTCCTTCACCCAAAACATAGAATGGTCAACTAGATAAGCAATTCACTGGCCTAAATGGACTAGATAAATAAGTTTCTGCGCGCTGTGAAAAGAGAGTTTTGGACAAATTTTGGAAATTTTCTATAAACAAAACTAAATCTCAAGCATGGCAGGAGAAGATTGATGCACATCTTCTAGAACCTAATGAGTTCTGACAAAAATAACTAAAGCAAATTTCATGAAAAAATTCGAAGTAGAAAAATAAAAGCAAGACAAAGTTCATGTAGGCTAAGAAATCCAAAACAACATGAAGAAGCCCCATACTACTTTGACTTCATCAGATGTGGAAATTAAAATAGTGTATGAGGGTTGTTTCTAGCTAAACACATCATTGCTTACAAATCAACAAATTTATACAACTTGTAGGAAATATTTGAGAACAGTTTGATGTTTTTTTACACACTTGAAGAGACCAAGCCACTAGTGAATAGTTGATAATTTCCAACAAACTATACTTGACATTTAGAAAAAATAAGGTAACATGAAATACAGTAGTAGTTGCACATGCATTCAGAGTGTTGCATGATCCATTTTTCTACCTATGTGAAGAATATATTACTTTCTCTCAGATCTATTTCAGTGTGTTCAAGTCTCACTTGCATCTCTAGCGATAATTCAAACACCTTTTTCAAATCTGTTCATCAAGGAAAACAATTGATATGTTGGCCAAACATATGATTATAAGGCACTCACAATTTCAACAAATATTTTAAGGGTCATCACCCCTTTAAGGAATTTGTTAGTCAATGGGGAGGAAACCTTATATGAGAGGAAGTCACCTTGCACACGTTTCCAAGCTATTATGATGAGGATGTCCACTCATTGATAATTACTTCGTCTTCTCCTTTGTAGATTGTACTTCTACCATGGAATTTTCCGAATGGAGCCTTTTGCATTGAATATTGATGGAAATTTCTACTCATGATGCCACAAGTGCTACTTTATTAGTGTTTTGCATGGTCTTTGTGCATTCATTCAAGTTTTGAACAAGGAATCCACTTTGGAGGAGGCCACACATGCTTCTAAGGAGGATTCATTCATTGTTCGTGAAGGTAGATACATGGTCAACCACTTGGAGGAGGAACAGTACTTTCTGGTGCCATTTTTGAAGGATTGTTGCAAAACCAACTCCATTATCATGTTATCGTTGACTTGTATCATGGAGCTAGTTGATTGAGAGTGTTATTGTAGTCTTTTTCTAAAATATTTTCATGATTTTTCTTAGAGTAGAAAGGGGATCTCAACATCCTATTGCTATCTTTAGTATAGAGTTGTTGAGGAGGTTTGAATGGTAATATTTTTTTGTATTCCTTGCACAAAATATTGAAACCAGGAAAAGGTTGCAATAATAGCTGTAAGCATGCTTACAGTGCTTCAGTTACAACAAATGACACTATCGCTGATAAAAAGAAGTGATGGCCACAAAAGTTCAAGGGTTGGGAATAGCACTAGCCATTCGAAAATGCAAGAAGGAGATACAAACATTGAAGATCATTTTCCAAAACATTCAATAGGTTAAAAGATAAATCTTCCTGGACAATACGGTTTAAAAAATTTTAATGTATTATTTGGTAGGGGTTGGCATGCATTAGATGTCTCCTTATTCGCTGCAACTGATCAATCAATGGTTGCAATCACAACCTTAGTAATTGTCAAGAAGTTTTGTACTATAAATTTGTTATCCTTGTTACTTGGTAGAATGCCTTTCATTCACATTGTAGATGGGACCCGATAGGCTAATGAAATTTCACTGTAATCCTGTCAAGTTCAGTTAGATGCAATCAAGAAAGAGTGGATTTGGAATTTCAAAAGCTCATGTGCTGTAAAAAAATATCTCAATTACTTTGTAAAACGCAATGTCGAAATGTATTACACAATCATGTTCTCTATTCAAAGTATAAACTCGGTAACCAAGCACTCATGATTTTAGTAGACGTAAACATCATGGAGTGAACTGTCCCCGAGAACTTTTATGATTTATCCAATTACTTATCACTTACTATTACTATAATGACATATGGTTAGACTTACCAGGACCACATATTATTCCTGGAGGTCATAATCATGTTTAAAATTCATCTATTGTTATACAACTTTGTTCATGAAGAAAGTTGTCATTATGAAAAAGTCACTTCCAGGTTATATAGTACCATCATTCTGAACTCCTCTGCTAACTAGCCACAACAAATATCATTTCAAATCATAAGGTGTTTTTGCCTCTCATTTTATTTAAGGATCAAGAATTCTTGATTCATAGTCAATCTCGAATAAGGGTGTTTCCATTATATACTTACACAATCTTCATTCTCTTATTGTAACAGTACCCATGATGCCTGAAGGTGTTGTTATCACTACTTTTCATGTTGGCTTTTCAGAATCAAATGATCTGCTTCAGACACCTTACAAATTATTAAGGAGAGGTCCTTGACTAGATCATGATGGGTTTTGAACGTTGTTCAATATCTTAGCTTTTCTACCTTTTATAGTACGAATGTCCTGTAATGTGAAGAAATGTGAAACTTCTATTCTTGAAAGGATCTGTGAATTGGATGCTGCTAATCTGACTTGTACCCAGCGTTACACTATCTCAATTGTTGCAATAAATTCATTCTACCATCTAATGAATAAATTGATGATAATGAAGGTTTTACTTTTGTAGGTGACAACACACTTACTTCAACTGATGACAATTCCTTCAAATAAGAAACGACAGAAATAAAACTAAGTTGATGTACCTTTGATGTCATGAAGATGTATGTTGTCTTCCTTGTCATTATGAAGATAAAAATTTTGGAGATGTCCCAATAGGTTACTGCTCACAATTCAAGTCCTTGGAGAGCTAATATTTGAGATGGTCTTACAGGGAACCGAGTCTTGATCAAGACTTCTGTTGTAAACCCTTGGACTAGAGAAGTCTTATTGCAAGTTTGAACTCATTCTACATCAAGATGTATACTTAGACAACTAGCCTTTCAAACATCAAAAGATTCATGCATGAAACTTAAGTGAGTTACTCCAATGACACTTTTGTTCTTTAGGCCCGAGTTCTAATAACAAATATTTATCATACTTATGTTCAATAGTCTTTTTCAAAGAGTAGAGGAGAGGCCAAAACTTTCAAACAACTACTTATGAGAACCTTAAACAACAACAAACTGTAATTTGGTTCAGAACTTCAAATCAAAATTAAGAGAATTCAGTCCAGATAAATCTCGGTCTATATTGAGGTTGTTTCAAGTGAACAATCTGCAAGACATATCATTTTTTTATAGGGCAGAAGAGAGTGATTAAATAAATCCTCAAACTCGAACAGAGGAACCTTTGTACCTAGATCTGTAATCTTCCATTAAAACTCAGATAAGAATGGCTTGCAATCGATCAACATGAGCTGAAGTCATTCTTGAAACTTTGACAGGAATGAAGTCTCATCAACGTATAGTTATGACTCATATAGCCAAGTGTCAAATAGTTGTCAAGAAATGTCTGTAGACTGAGCCCTTACAGTCTTTAATACACCTTCATGTATCCAACGAATCCCACACCACAATAGGACTATTACTTCTCCAAAGCTAAAAATATTTCAGAGCATACCCACTTGAAGTGACAGGCATACAAAATGAACAATCCAAGATCAAACAAAACCTTTTGTCCTTAAGGAGGTCCGAATGACTGCTTCAAGACTGCAGGCAAGTTTAGAATTTCATTCTTATAGTGGTACTACAACAATACTCCTTGTTTTTCAGAGTATAAGAATCAAGTCAATGCTAGGCCTCTTGTTTGATTAGGCCAGACTTCGATGAACTCAATTCTTGTTAAAAATTTCAAGCTGCCTCTTATTATGACATACAAATAACTGCTAGACTCATATGCAAAATCATGTCACTATGAAACCTCAATGTTTAATAAAAAATTTCATAGTCAATGTAAGGATCTCAGAGGAAAAATATCTCTTCTGCTATCTCTCATTTTAGCTACCTACCTAATGAGTCATGCCTTCAAGGTAGAATATCTCACTTCTCAGTTGTATTGCATTCTCTTCTTTCTTGGGCTTGTCCTCACCTGTGATCTGATATACATGGATTGAAATTATAGCATACACTATGGAAATTGGTTACTAAGGCACAAGGCTTAAATGTGTCAACAGCTAAACCTTTAATGCTAAATAGTAACATTGCACTACTACCAATGCCTTGAAGGAGTTACACCTCTACTAGATTTCACCCTCAATACCTCTACTAGATGCCTCCATCATACCCAATTCGTTGATAGATAGTTGAGCAGTGTTCAAGCATAGCCAAACATCTTTTGCATTGAATAATGATGGAAAGTTCTACTCATGATGCCACAAGTGCCACTTTATTGGAGTTTTGCATAGTGTTTGTGCATTCATTCAAGGTTTGAAGAAGGAATCCACTTTGGAGGAGGCCACACATGCTTCTAAGGAGGATTCATTCATTGTTCCTGAAGGTAGATACATGGTCAACCACTTGGAGGAGGAACCTTACTTTGTGGTAAAATTTTTGGAGGATTGTTGCAAAACCAACTCCATTATCATGTTATCATTGACTTGTCTCATGGAGCTGGTTGATTGAGAGCATTATTGTAGTCTTTTTCTAAAATATTTTCATGATTTTTCGTGTAGTAGAAAGGGGATCGCAACATCCTATTGCTATCTTTAGTATAGAGTTGTTGATGAGGCTTGAATGATAATATTTTATTGTATTCCTTGTAGAGAATACTGAAACTAGGAAAATGTTGTAGTAATAGCTGTGAGCATGCTTACAGTGCTTCAATTACAACAAATGACACTATGGCTGCTAAAAGGAAGTGGTGGCAACAAAAATTCAAGGGTTGGGAATAGCACTAGCCATTCAAAAAGGCAAGAAGGAGATACAAACATTGAAGATCATTTTCCAAAACATTCAATAGGTTAAAAGATAAAGCTTCCTGGACAATACAGTTTAAAATTTTTTGATGTATTATTTGGTAGGGGCTGGCATGCATTAGATGTCCCCTTATTCGTTGCAACTGATCAATCAATGGTTGCAATCACAGCCTTAGTAATTTTCAAGAAGTTTTGTATTGTAAAGTTGTTATCCTTGTTACTTGGTAGAATGCCTTTCATTCACATTATAGATGGGAGCCTTTTGAAGGAAAAGGAGATTCGTATTTAGTGTGGTTATTGTTTTTTTTAAAACAAAAGCTTCAGCACAGACTGTGAAGAGTATGGTATATGAATTGAGTAAGTGCTACTTAATAGGGAAAATTTATGAGCTAGTGTAGTCTCAAATACTCGTATTTGAAGATGCCTCATTCATTTTGTCGAAGGAGGTAGCGACTATGGTATTTTACTAGTTGATTGACTACTCTTGTACATCTAAAAGTTTTGCATAATCACTCCAGGTTTGGTTTTCTCTTTTACTAGTTGATTGACTACCCCTACATCCCAAAGTTTTTTGAGTTAATAATTTCAGCAAATAACTAGATCTGATCTGTTTGTTTAGTAGATTTGTAATCTAATAGGTAGTAAATTGCCAAGATGGTGGCTTAAAAGAAATTTTAACACATACTATCAGATTGGACATTTTGATAACATGCATTTTCATTAGTTTTCATGACTTTCACTAATATTCCATTGCTCATTTTGTTGGTTAACTAGAGGATGGCTAGACGCTGATGGCTTTAGAGCACTTACATGTCTTAATTTTTAAATTCTGTAATTTAAGTGTCAACGAAAGCCAACTTAATATTTAGTATTGCCAGATGAAAGGGGCCCTGATTGGGAGTAACTGGGTATCAGAGGCGAATCCTCTCGAGGAAGAGAATGTGTCGAGCTAGTGCCCTTCTCGAAAACCATTTTGGGGGATATTTTTCCTTTCAATTCTGCTGAAATTGGAGTTAGTTTCAGGAAATTCTCTCACCGAAATTGAGAAAAATAAAACAAAAACTAGGTTCAGGAAATTCTCTCACCCAAATTGAGAAAAACAAAAACCCTGCAATTCTGTGTCAAAATGGTTCGCTCATTGTTTGTCTTAACTCGCACAGGATGGTCTATTTAATGGGCTAACTTTAAGCACAGGGGAGGGGATTCCGTTTTTAACCACTCTTAGTGATAAATTTAGTTGTAATATACGTGTCGTGGGAAAGAGAATTTCTCTAACTGCAGGGTGTTAGCACGCCTAAAAAATGGGGCCAGTAACTTTGTTGAAGATGAATGTTTAATGGTTGTTCGAGGTTACCAGATCTCCGCATCCAAATCTAATGGCCACCATAAGAAAAATTGGCACACATGCCTAAAATTGGGCATGGTAAATTCATGAGATCAGATCCTTTGGCATAGTTTCAATTCTTGAAACAATTATTCTACTTGGATCCTATGAATAACTACAAAATGGTAATCCCTACATCCTAGCAATATCAGTATGCATACATGATAGTGTTTACCACGTGCCTATCATGATTCCTTTAATGATTATCTATATATCTGAAATCGATTGAATCGTCACCATGGCCATTGGTATTACAACACCCCTCTTCCTGGTACAAACCACCTTAGCTCCTCCTGCTCTGTTACCCCTAATAACGTCTCCAATTCTGAGCACCTGGTTCCGTGAAGATTTCCGAAAAGGCAGTGCCCCCACTGCTGAGAAGCAGCATGGTGATGAAGTAGTCGAAATCGGGGAACATGAGAAAGAAGCCGATGGCGCCCGGTTCGACTGCAATGGCACGTTATTAACTATGCTCAGGCCGGCCATCTCTTGTCCTCGACAAAAGAGTCACCCACAAGTAAAGTAGCATCCAAGGATTGAGGGACATCTAACCTAGAAAAAAGAAGTCGTGAATCTCTTATGCCTTGGAAAAAGCTCCAAATTATATTTTCGAAGGAAAAAGATTCAACATTACCTTGACGGTTTTTATTTTACCTGCAAGTGTTTAAAGAACAAATTCTTAATTAGGGTCTGGTAGTAAAACCAGAAATAAAAAATTGAATAAATGCTCGGTTAAAGGAGTGTAGATGGAGATCGTGCTCAATGGAAGTTCGGTTAAAGGAGACACAATGGGTAGCGGATCAGTTAAAGGGGACAATGTTTGGTTAAAAGCGTCGGGTGGAACGCAGAACCAGTGGTGCACACCCGGGGAGGCTGCCCACACCCAATTGTGGGTGGACAAGAGTGGGAAACACAACTTGTTAGGTTGAGTGGAAAATAACTAAGCGATGAAGTGTGAATGGGAGGAATTGTGTAGCGGGTTGACTCATGCACGAATTGAATGAGCATGTTCAACATTATAGGTAGGTCGACTTGGAGGGGTTGATGCCCCAAGTGACATGACCATTTATTAAACCACTCGGTTAGGAGTCGTATTAATATGATGGATGTGGGGTGGGATGAAAATACAACACAACCCCAGTCACAAATAACGAGCGTTTTTGCAGGTCGGAGTGCGAGGGCATTGAACAAGTTAACTGCCCAGCTGCTGACCCACTTCTCCTCCACGGGAATAATTGGAAATTTTTGCAATTAAATGAGGTATTCCACACTATTATTTTCTAAAAAATTAAAGATCCAACGACATATATAAGGTAGTAGATAAATAATGTTCCCAGGAATTAAAATGTCTAGTTCATTTAGAAAGGAAAAAATCATATCAAAAGCCTCAATACATTTCTGCAAATTGCAATATTGAAAGTAGTATGACCGTACCTCAGTCCCAGCTCCAGCGTTTAGCTCCAGTGTCTTATTTGCCACAGCCCCAGCTGCTACTCTTCCAATTGTTTCCCGTGCTGAAGATCTGCCACCTCCCTGCGTTTTATATAATTGCAGTTATAACACATAAATCAATAAGTTGTATCTCCAAAAGCACGAAGCATTTAAAGAGAGGCATACTACTCAGCAAATAGGCATGCTTAACCATACCTGAACTGAACGAACACCATATTTGAAGTCATATGTGGCATTCGCATGAAATGGGCGATAGGCTAATGAAATTTCACTGTAATCCCGTCAAGTTCAATAAAATGCAATCAAGAAAGAGTGGATTTGGAATTTCAAAAGCTCGTGCGCTGTAAACAACTAACTCAATTAATTTGTAAAAAACAATGCCGAAATGTATGACACAATATTGTTCTCTATTCAGAGTATAAACTCTGTAACCAAGCACTCTGGTATAACATAATGCCAAAATGTATGACACAATGCACAAATATTAGGCCCCAAAGGCGTTCAGCGGGTTCAAGCAGTGCATGGGGGAGAACCCATTCGGATCCCGCCTGATATGTGAATGAATAAATTCGTTTGTGTCACTTATAATTGAAGGAGGAAGCCAGGTCGTCTATGAACTCTTACCACGCTTCTGTGGCCGTTCTTCCTCAGAGGAATCCAGGTCGTCTGACGAACTCTTACCACGTTTGCCCATGGCTCGGCTCAGCTCAACTGAAGGGAATCTAACTCCTACCAGGCTTGCCCATGGCTAGGCTCGGCTCAGCTGCCTAGGATAGATCTCGGAATTTGTATGGAAAGCTCGAGCTCAAATTCGAAACCCTTAAACCAGCGAGGGTTTTAAAATTTGACTAATAAATAAAATGATCCTTCCGAATGCATTTGTTTTCCCTTCTCGCGAAATTTGAGAGAAGGATTCCCGCCCAGGTTTGGAAGTTCCCGCCATTTGTTGATTGGATTTGTTAAATACAATTTAAAATAATTCATAATATGATAATTCGTTCACAAATATAGCATAACAGTACATGCACTAAGGTATATATCGATATCTAGATATTTTAATAATAACACAATCGAACCAATTGACCATCCTAATGATTAACGAGGAAATCACTTGCTCCTGATTAATGATGGATTTCAATGAGTATCTCGAACATATTACATTATAATATTATATTGATAAGTTGAGTTTGATGGATTTACATTTACTTACGAGGAGTTCAAGTGAGGGAATGAGAAGTACATTTAGTGGCAATGGTAGGTGAAATCACGTTGTAGATATTATATTTTATTATATTCATTACACTATAATATTTATTACACTTTTATAGTAAAGTGAATCATGTTGTAGATATCATATTTTTATTATATTCATTACATTTGAATCTGAAAGTGGGATTTTTAGTAGATTTGCAATTTTCACGGAATTATGTTTATGCTATTATTTAACTTTTATACTCATTTTTTAGTTGATGCGTAATTTAGTTTTTATGTTTTTCCTATTTCATCTTTTAAATTTCATAAAACAATAATTTAAAATAATGAGGGTCACTAGAGAAATCCTTGTCGGTCCACTCTCGTAGGGAGAAGGTTCTCAATGAAGCAATGATCGTGGGTGTATTTGTAGCATTGTAGGTTTAAATATATATATAATTAGTTTATGTGTAGATATATTGTTGATGTATTATTAGTTTAGATATGTATATATTGTTGATATTGTTAAGTAGATTTAAAGATATATCATTATTCTTAGATGTTGAGATATTTCATCTATACAATATTATAATTATATTATTGTTTTTGTTTTAATTTTTGTCAAGTTGAATATATGTAAGTGTAGTTAATGATTTTAATGGAGATCGTTACAAGATCAGTTTGAGGAAACCGTAAAATGGAGAGGGTCATGAAATCAATACAAGGATCTTCATAGGGTTAAGGGGTGTCAAGGTGCTAGAATGTTGTATTAAGAGAACTAGATAACAATTTAGGAAATATTGATACAAATTGCACATATGTATATGTTGTGGTCCAAATGTAACAATGTTTTTGAAATTATTTTGTAAGGCATGACAATGGTCAAGTTTGCCATGTTTTTTAAAAGTATGCATGTGCATGTAATGGTGGAGTAAATGACTTATGTTAGGAGGGATGAGGTTGAACCCCAACAAATGCAAGCAAGGAGATCAATCTAGGAACGTTGGTGGTGTGGGTCAATGAGCATTGGGCTATTTAACTTGCTTTGACATACATTTGTTTTTTTATTGAAATTTTTTTGATGAACACAAGCAAGTGGAAATTATTTGATTTTAGACATTACAATGTGGTAGAAACATCTTCAAATTTATGAAAGCACCACTTTAACTCAACAGTTACAACTAAGTGTTATTTATTCTACTCAAGTCACTCTAGAATTTGACCTAACCCTATCTTAAATAAACAACCCCCTTAAGAAGGCAATTCGGCCCATGAGGGGTGAACATGTCACATGGAAATGTGGGGGAATAATAACAGACTATTTTCACCCACCAAGAAATAAGCAACCCCCCATCAATGTTATTCATTACTTTAAATGGGTTGAGTATCCTTTGCTGCCTCTAACAATTCTATTGAATGTATGTGATGTTAACTAAGTTAACCAACAAAACATGCCTTCAATAATGGTAACAAGACTTACACACTATATATTGCATCGAACAATCAAATGAAGCTTTAATATGTGTAACCAAACATACATGTAATTTATCAAGTTGACCAAACTAACATGCTTCTACTAGTGATAACCAAAAGGTACATGTTGGTAATCGGGTGACCAATGTGGTATGCCTCAACATTCGTAATTGAACATAAATGTTGTTGATGGGGTTGACCAACGTAACATACCTCTCGCAATTGTAGTTAAACATGCATGTTGATAGGGTTAAGCTCCAAGATAGTGTTAATAAAAAAAAGATGTTAATAACCAACCTAACAAATCACTAACAATGACAATGGAATGTGCATGTCAGTAAATAAACTAATAGACATGACATGTTTCTCATTAAGATGATTGACATGACATGTTTCTCATTAAAACGATTGACATGACACACAACTCGCTAAGTTGACCAACTTGACAAACTATTGGTTTTTTCATTGAACTAACATGCCTTTAATGAACACAACCAAATTTGCATGATGTTGAACAAGTAAACCAACCTAACATACATTTAACAATAATAACAATGTGTGAAGGTTGTGGATTGGGAAAACCAAACTAACATGCCTCTGATAATCGTAATCGACCATACATGCCTATTGTGATCAACCCTTCAGGAGTTCCCTTGCTTTCGTGCAAAATTAAGCATGTCATACAACTCTTAGACTAACTTTGATACATATACAAATTAAGTCTGTATTTACTTGTTAGAATTGTGTTATAAAGTCTTTCCCCTTTAAATGTCACGGGTTTGAATCCAAGGGAAATTAAGGTATAATTATACCTCCATGGATTAAATAATTAAATCATTGCATGAACTAGGGCAGCCATTGTCCCATGAATAAGGGGGTCTCACATGCCAATTTAACATCTAACTATATTATAACTTTATATTAAATACTATTATTATTTTCTTGTGTTAATATGAGTGTTTTTAATCTTTAATATACAGTTAAGTAGATTACCCCTTGAATAATTAGTGAAGTACTTAATATTGGATGAGAGAATTGTAAGGTTGAAATTTCTATACCTTGTGGTGATTTGGGTGTTTGCATCATTTCAACGCAAAATTAGGTTTCATACATATCCATGGATCAATTAAAGGCATTTACACATGCCAACCAAAGATATTCAATAGTTGGATTATAACTAGCGGGTGGGAGGATTTCATTATCATATTCATCCAGGGGCTTCCAGACTAGAGAAATTAGGGCATGTGTTTGATCTATGGGATAATGTTTAAAAGCATGATATGAGGAGATCGGGAGTTAGTGTAGTTCCTTCTTGTGGAAAGGCCTTGCACCTCTTCCTTTATTTATTAAAGTAAACTTGAAAGAAGTGAGTACAAATATATGATACAAAAAATGTGCAAACCATTCAAAACATCACGACATTAAACATTTGCACGAGATGCAACTTAATTCATGTTCAATATATTTTTTCCTTTAAAAAAGAAATATATGGTACCATGATATAATATAGTGATTCACCAACATTAGCCACCAAACAAATGACCTAAACGACAAAGTTATTTATGGTGACTATCATCCACCATAAACTATGATTATTAGCCACTCTGACACCCCTAAGTTTATGGTCACTCGTTGAACATGACTCCAAGAGTTGTTTAAGCTTATTAAACTTATTGTTTCCCAAAATACTGAAAAGGATGTCTCATCACCGTAGCATTTTTTCTGAGTCTTTCATCAAATGCCCTGCAACCATTTTTTTATGTTATATATGGACTGGCACAATTAAAAATTATTGACATAAATGACTAATTCATTTACTTGTTGTACTTTTTATTTGGCCATAGTTTTATTCTTGAACTATTATAGTCATTTACATTAATCATTATTAATTTTGTCACTTATTACCTAGTCATATATTTTTAATCCTAAACTAAATTAGTCATTTAATTTAGTCTCTTTTACTTTAGTCACTTATTATCTAGTCATATATTTTATACCTGGACTAAATTAGTCGTTTAAGTTAGTCGCTTTTAGTTTAGTCACTTATTATCTAGTCATATATTTTATTCCAAGACTAAATTAGTCATTTAAGTTAGTCATTTTTAGTTCGGTCACATAAATTTGCTCAAATTTAGTAGTAATTCACTTGAAATAATTGCGGTGACTAACATTTTTAGTCACCTAGTCATTAATTTCATCATTTTTTACTAGTGAATAGATGAACTCATGCCAACAATTAATCGTAGTATTTTATAAGCATCTTCAGGATGACCGAGCAGATATCATAGAGTGTAGAGTCAGAAGGGGATTTGAAGTGATGAGTCGGGGACTTAACAACAATGGAGCATCAGGGTTCTGTCGATGGGAAATGAAAAATATTCTTCAGTTAACCAGACTACATGGTGAGACATGGTTGTAGGGATGAGGAACTACCCTAGAAACCCATAAGGTTGGAATCCCAGAATGTTGTGGCCACCTGGTATAAATGGCTTAGCTAGGAATTCTTCAGAATAAGCTCAATATCTTAGTATTATCAGTAGTGAATGCTGCAACAGAGAGATCCCATCAGCATTATATCTTTATGTGAAGCAGCAGTCATACAGTGTCTCGATGAAACTCAACACTTCTCGAAAATGTGTAACCTGTGGACTGATAAATATGTACAGGAATGGGTACCTTGGTCTCTGCGTCTAACTCATCCAAGCAAGCAATTTAAACTCAGTCCCTTATGAAATGCGTTCAACCAACAATGTACAAGAAAAAGTGTGCTCCCCAAATATGCAATACTCTTTAACCTGGCATAAAGCTATTAGGGAAAACACTACACTACATATTTCATCAACATTAAGGAAAACAACTGAAGTTATTGATATTAGACTTGAAACCAACACACACAACGACATCTAAAATCTCACTTATACAGTGTTGAGTGCTATAACTATAGTGAGCCATAAATTTCAAGATTTTGATATGACCTGATCAAAAAACAAGATCCTTCCTCGAACTAATTTTTTCCTTTCAGTATTTTCTCTGCGACTCTGGAGAGAAAAAATCTAGCATGTCATATGACCTAATCAGAAAAACAAGATCCTTCCTCAGCTTGAACTTCTTTTCTCCTTTCAGTAATTCTTCCCTCCCCAACCGCCTGAACAAGCTCACAACTTCAGTGCATCTTTCTACACCTGTGTTCACCAACCTTTATTGGATTAACATTTGTCTTTATGCGCTGGCAAAGCTCATGGATCAAATGTAACAACATGCCTCTTAGGCACCCAAGTCCTCACAGTGGCTTGGCAGATCTGCACTGACCGGCTATGAATTTTTTATCACCATGGTATAGAGACTTCCAATTTCGCTCATAGCAGAGCAACTCCAGAATGGGAAAACTAAATAGTGAATTACAGGAAAAGATAACCAAAACTAGCTATGTTTGTATTCTTAAAAAATGGTAAAATATGACAAACTGAATCAAGCATTAAACCTGAATATGGAATAAATTTACTGTAAATAACTTACTTCATTTAGAAACAACCATGCCATATATGACTTTGTAAAGGAGATTCAAGCCACTTAAAGTTAGAACATGTTATTTGAAGCAAAACTAGGTTTTGAGGTTTCTTTAGCTTAAAATGACAATAACTCTAGCCATATAACTGGAAATAATGCTAGACATATTTGTAGAAGGAATATTATAAGCATAATTTACCAAAAAAACAAAAGAACATTATCAAAGGAATAGTCACGAGAATGTAGGTTGCACAAAGGATATTTACATGTACAGGATTTTCTAAAAGTTTAAACACCAGCCCAAGGAAAGAAAATCAAGGGAAGGGCTTGTTACTTCATCAAAGCATTGATCCTAAGATTTCCCTAACAGAAATAGAAAAAAATTCAACAGATCAGAATTTTCCTGCTATGAAATGACATAAATATTGCAGACTGGACACTTGTTTTTCTGAAGCAACCACTGCTTGATGCAGGCCTCGTGATAACTATGACTGCACTTTAAACTGACCAGCTCATCTCTTTCTTCATACTCTTCCTATATAAACAATTCATACCATCATTTTCATATTCTCAAAAGAAAGGGTTTCCATATGTTTTTGAATCTAAAGAGGGAGAAAATTTTACACTTTAAAACTACCAACTAAACCTTTAAATCTACAAACAAATTTTAGAGTCCAAGCCTGCTTCATTCTTTGATAATCTCCCCTCAGATATTATAAATACCTGGAAAATGTTGCATTTGACTTCAATATCCATACTTTGAGAAGCATACTTTGTTTTTGAGGAGTACAAGATTTTCTCTAAACACTTGGAAATAGTCTCCTCACTAAGTCATGTGCTAACATAGCCAATCTTCTCCTCTAGAGCTAACAATTCCTGAATAAATAAGGGGAGGAAACATGTCATATTTCCGAATAAAACAAATCAATTCCTTCACATTTCATGTCCATTTGTCTATATAGAGTTAACAAATTGTATGGAGAAACCTCATATGACAGGTTGTCTATTTCGAGTCGCATAACACTGTGTTGATCATGCAGGCTTATTCCATTTGAGAGAAGAGTTTCCTCCAGCATCAACACTTGCTGCTAGCCAAAAGGAAATTACAATATAATATTAAAATTTGATTAGAGTGAAAATCTATACATGCCTAATTTTAGTTGCAACAATTAGCTCACCTCATATGTTAACACTTCATTCTACTCAATGCACTACAATGCTGATAAAACCTGGAAATATGTGAATCAACTGACAACTCAAATCATAATCTTTCCCAATTATATTTTCTAGTTTTGCAAAAATTCTAGAATATCCAACTCAATCACAGAGTATAACATCAACCTGATAGCATAAGAATTCTAGTATCCAATGTCCTTGAGCTAGTTCATCCTACATCTTAAATCTTAGACCTTAAAACTTTAAACGCGTTATACCAAAAATGTGAAGGCTTTAAACCTTGAACCCTGCTTATTAAGAAATCCAAACCCTAAAATACCCTTAAAAGCCCCAAAATATGTGATGGACATTGGTTAAAATGTCCTCAAGAGATATCCAACCTGCCTACAAGGGTATTTATGCACACAGATATTCATAAATAGCCCATTGTAAGTGCACATTCCATACTATGACCCAATTACCTTTTGAAAATGACTATAAACAATGTAGAATGCTTAAATAGCCCATTGGACGTGCACATTACATACTATGACCCAATTACTTTTGAAAATTATTCTAAGCATTGTAGTATTCTTTAAGAAATGGTCTTTTGAAAACGATTGTAAAAAAATGGTGAAACACTTGAGGAGCTTTTGGCATTATAGATAAAATGCACTTAAGGACTCTTTGATATCTCTTGGGAATACAAGAGAAATGATTTTGAGAATCATTGCAGTATGCTTTAACTGGTATTTTGAAAATGATTCTAAGAAAAAAGGTAGCACACTTGAGGAAGTTTTGGCATTAGAGATAAAATCCACTGAAGGACTCGAGATATATCTTGGAAAAATAAATTTGTTCTAAATTACTAGGAGGTTTTTGGAAAGGCTTTTGCAGCTTCATGTACATTCAAGGTCCATATATCAATTAGGGGCCTTGGTTTGATCTACACTTCGACAGAGGCAAACTTCATTCCACTATATCTATATCGCAAGGAGATGCAATTTTTGTGGGAAAGGGATTTGAATATTATTGATCGTCTGTGAAAGTAATAGACCTCATTGAAATATGCAATATGTGCACTCCATATTGTTGCATCTAGAGTTGAATTCCTCCATAGGAAGTCTAATACAATTTCTAAAGCCAAAACAGTCTTCAATCATTTATGTTTGGATTTAGAGACTCCATTCTGGCAAGGATTTGTCTATCAAGAATATCTAAGTGAATTTCTTGCTAAAACTTCTTTCTTATAGCAGAATTGAATGTGAATAGCTCTCATATGTTTTCCTTTAAAGTATCCAAGAAGAAGCATAACCCTTGCACATGCAAGGTTGGGATGCTAGTTTCAAACTGAAGATAGGGCTGATAAAACAGCATGTCACAAGTGGGAATATTTGTCCTCAAATTTGAATTAAAAACTCTCCTACAAGTAAACAAGATATCGCTCTTTGTGAGGGACTCGGAAGGCATATGTTCATCACAAGAAGAAAATAGCTTCCATGGAAATCAAAAGGGTGCTATAAGTTTGTAGAGAAATGGTCCATCAAGAATATCTAAGTGAATTTATCACTAAAACTTCTTTCCTATAGTTGAATCTAATGTGAAGAGCTCTCATATGTTTTCCTTTCAAGTATCCAAGAAGAAGCATAACCCTTGCACATGCAAGGTTGGGAAGCTGGTTTCAAACTGAAGATAGGGCTGATAAAACAGCATGTCACAAGTGGGAAGCTTTGTCCTCAAAGTTGAATTAAAAACTTTCCTACAAGTAAACAAGATATCAACCTTTGTGAGGGACTCAGAAGGCATATGTTCATCATCACAAGAAGAAAATAGCTTGCATGGAAGACCGATGGTAATGTATATCCAACCCAATGTTGACTGGATTTACTTGGAAATGAAAATCACCTTGGCCTTCTTTGTAGTCATTGTCGCCTTGGCAACCTTTTTATTCATTGAATTTTCACCCCTGCTTTGTTTCTCAAAAGCTGCAGGTTCATGCTATTGTTGAGAACAATTAAGTCAAATTTTCCAATCATACTTCTGCAGTCATTACATGCTTCAATATTTACTGAACAAATTTCAAACAATGAGATGCTCAGAAGAACACTCTTAAATATATCTACTGCTAAGTATCTCTGTACACTTCTAATGAGCAACTTAATGGCTGTTCATGTAATAAATCTACATAAGCCAAACAAGAGTCATGTTGGAGACACCTTTATCTGGGTGTAGATAAAACTCAGATAGATCAGAGAACCATTTAAATACATACGCAGAAGGCTCATCTTGGCTTCCTCTAGGGTAGCCAAGGCTATAAAATAATTCATGGGTAACCCAAGAAAACAATAGACATTGCATGCAAAATAATCGATGAGTTAGCATTCTTCATTTAAGGAAAAACCATATATGAACTAGGCTTTCACAACTCTACAATATCTTTCCATACAACTAACGCTCTCAAGCAATGCACATTGCCATCATCAATGGGCAGTCAAAATTTTCAAATAATGCTAAAATTTGAGATTTGTCATACAAACAGAACCCTAGATACAAATCTTCAAATAAGCTCAAATTCCAAAGCCTAACATCGTAGCATGTGTCTTAAATCCATATCCAAATATTTATCATCAATGGGCAGTCAAATTTTTCAAATAATAATAAATCCTGAAATTTTTCATACAAACAAAAGCCTAGACACAAATATTCAATTAAGCTCTAATTCCAAGTTAGAAACACACAAGCATAACATAGTACCATGTGTCTAAAATCCATATCCAAAGATTTTTTTGAGAGCGTCCTTCCAAAGCCTGTGCTATCTGGAGATAATACTGGCTTCACTGGCCATTTAGCTTGTGTTGTAGATGAGATAGACCTCACAGATAATTGATCTTCCTGTTGTTTTGGGGCAGCTCTTTTGCATTCAATACCTTTTCAACCATCTTGCTGCCAATTACACCTGAAGGCTGACACTGAAATTTTATTACCAATACTATATGATTTGCTAGATTGTACACTGGACCGGTCACTGTTTTGGCTATCATTTGACATTTTGATAGTGTCATTGGTAATGTATTAACATTGTTATAATGAACAATGGAGAAATACTTATGACTAGTTAACATACATCAAGCAAACATAGCAATGTGGGGGTACCCAAGGCATCTCCTGAAAAGGAGAGATGAAAAGCAAGAAGCTAAACTAGCAAAAGAACAAATAACAAAATAACTAACACTAACACAAAGTCACACAGGTGGTCACAACTCAACGTTTTTTATACGACCACCCTCACATGACCCAACCCAACCCACCTGAACGTGTTTCCCTGGGCACCCTCACATGACCAGAACTAACCCGACCTGATCCACCCGAATAAGTTTCCCTAGGCGCCCTCACACGACCCGACCCGACCCACCTTGACCTGCCCGAACGCGTTTCCTTGGGTGCCTTGATCACATGGCACGACCCGACCTGACCCGCCTGACCCGAACCGACCCGACCTGACCCACCCGAACGTGTTTCCTTGGGTGCCCTCACATGACCCGACATGACCTGACCGACCAGACACGTTCCTTGGGTAGCCTGCCATGACCTGACTTGACTCGACCCACCCGAACGCATTTCCTTAGGTGCCCTCGCAGTATGACATGACCCGACCTGACCCCACCCGAACGCGTTTCCTTGGGCTCCATCACACGAGTACCCGACCTGACCCGACCTGCCCGAATGTCGAAGGCACGAGGGAGAAAATGAAAAACAGGTCGCACGAACGTGCACAAGGCACACAGGCAGTGACAACTTAGCATTTTTTATACAACCTCCCTTAGACGATCCAACTCGAACACGTTTCCTATGGCGCCCTCATACGACACGACCCGACCTGCTCGAATGAAGGGCACACGAGGGAGAAAATGGAAAAAGGATCGCACAAACGTGCACAAGAAACATAGGCGGTCACAACTTAGCATTTTTGATACGACCACCCTCACACAACCCAACCCGCCCGAACACATTTCCTTGGGCGGCCTCATGACATGACATGACCTAACTAGACCCGACCCAACCCAACCCACCCAAATGTATTTCCTTGGGCGCCCTCACAATATGGCACGATCCGACCTGACCCGACCCAAACGCGTTTCCTTGGGCGGCATCACACGACTCGGCCCGACCCACCCGAACGCGTTTCCCTGGGCGCCCTCATGACAGCGCCCAACACGACCCAACCCAGTCGAACATGTTACTTGGGTGCCCTCACATGACCTAACCTGACCCGACCCTCTCAAACATGTTTCCTTGGGCGCCCTCATAGTACAACATGACCCGACCCAACCTGACTCGAACGCGTTTCCTTGGGCAACATCACGCGACCCAACCTGACCCGACCCGCCTGAATGTCGAAGGCATGAGGGAGAAAACGACAAACGGGTCGCACGAACGTGCATAAGGTACACGAATGGTCACAACTTAACATTTTTTATATGACCTCCCTCACACGATTTTACCCGAATGAGTTTCCTGTGGCGCCCTCACACGACATGACTCGACCCGCCTGAACAAAGGGCACACGAGGGAGGAAACAGAAAAGGGATCGCACAAACATGCACAAGCAACATGGGTGGTCACAACTTAGAATTTTTGATATGACCACCCTTATACGACTCGACCCGACCTGACTCGACCCGCCCAAACGTGTTTCCTTGGGCGGCCTCACACGGCACGACCTAACCAGACCCGACCCGACCCGACCTGCCTGAACGTGTTTCCTTGGGCGCCCTCACAATATGGCATGACCTGACCTGACCCGACTCTAACACGTTTCCTTGGTGACATCACACAACTTCACCCGACCCACCCAAACGTGTTTCCCTAGGTGCCCTCATGACACGACCCGACTCGGTCAGACATGTCCCTTGGGCACCGTCACATGACCCGACCTGACCCGACCCTCTCGAACATGTTTCCTTGGGCGCCCTCATAGTACAACATGACCCAACCCGACCCGACCCGAACGCATTTCCTTGGGTGACATCACACGACCCAACCCAACCCGACCCGCCTAAATGTTGAAGGCACGAGGGAGAAAATGACAAATGGGTCGCATGAACATGCACAAGGTACACGGGCAGTCAGAACTTATCATTTTTTATATGACCTCCCTCACATGATTTGACTCGAACGAGTTTCCTGTGGCGCCCTCACACGGCACGACCCGACCCGCCCAAACAAAGGGCACACAAGGGAGGAAACGGAAAAGGGATCACGTAAACGTGCACAAGAAACATGGGTGGTCATAACTTAGAATTTTTTATATGACCACCCTCATACGACCCGACCCGACTTGACCTGACCTACCTGAACGCATTTCCTTAGGTGGCCTTACATGGCACAACCTGACTCGACCCGACCTGCCCGAACGTGTTTCCTTGGGCGCCCTCACAATATGGCACGACCCGACCTAACCCGACCCGAACGCATTTCCTTGGACATCATCACACAACTCGACCCAACCCACCCGAACGCATTTCCCTGGGCACCCTCATGACACGGCCCAACATGACCCGACTTGGTCGGACATGTTCCTTGGGTGTCCTCACATGACTCGACCTGACCTGACCCTCTTGAACATGTTTCCTTGGGCGCCCTCATGGTACAACATGACCCGACCCGACCTAACCCGAACACATTTCCTTGGGCGACATCACATGACCCAACCTAACACGACCCGCCTGAACGTCGAAGGAAAGATGGAGAAAACGACAAATGGGTCGCATGAACATGCACAAGGTACATGGGTGGTCACAACTTAGCATTTTTTATATGAAATCCCTCACACAATTTGACTCGAACGAGTTTCTTGTGGCGCCCTCACACGACACGACCCGACTTGCCTGAACAAAGGGCGCACGAGGGAGGAAATGGAAAATGGATTGCACAAACGTGCATAAGAAACATGGGTGGTCATAACTTAGAATTTTTGATATGACCACCCTCATACGACCTGACACGACCAGACCCGACCCGCCCAAACGTGTTTCCTTGGGCGGCCTCACACATCACGACCTGACCTGACCCGACCCAACTCGACCCGCCCAAACGTGTTTCCTTGGGCGCCCTCACAATATGGCATGACCTGACCTGACCCGACCCAAACGTGTTTCCTTGGGCGGCATCACATGATTCGACCCGACCCACTTGAACGTGTTTCCCTGGGCGCCCTCATGACATGGCCCGACACGACTCGACCTGGTCGGACATGTTCCTTGGGCACCCTCACATGACCTGACCTGACCCGACCCTCTCAAACATGTTTCCTTGGGTGCCCTCACAATACAACACGACCTGACCCGACCCAACCCGAACGCATTTCCTTGGGCGACATCACACGACCCAACCTAACCCGACCCGCCTAAATGTCGAAGGCACAAGGGAGAAAATGACAAACAGGTCACACAAACGTACACAAGGTAAACGGGCGGTCACAACTTAGCATTTTTGATACGACCTCCCTCAGACGATGTGACCCGAACGAGTTTCCTATGGCCCCCTCACACAACACGACCCGACCCGCCCGAACAAAGGGCACACAAGGGAGGAAATGGAAAAGGGATCGCACAAGCGTGCAGAAGAAACATGGGTGGTCACAACTTAGAATTTTTGATATGACCACCCTCATACGACCCGACCCAACTTGACCCGACCTGCCCGAATGTGTTTCCTTGGGCGGCCTCACACGGCACGAACTGACCCAACCCGACCTGACCCGACCCACGCAAATGTTTTTCCTTGGGCACCCTTACAATATGGCACGAACCGACCTGAGCTAACCCTAACTTGTTTCCAGCTAATTGGCCGCCATCACACGACTTGACCCAACCCGTACGAATCTGTTTCCTTGGGCGGCCTCACAGGACATGACCCGACCAGACCCAACCCGACCCGCCCGAACGCGTTTCATTGAACGCCATCACACGACTCGACCCGACCTGTATTAACATGTTTCCTTGGGAGGCCTCACATGACACAGCCCGACGAGACCCAACTCGACCTGCCCGAACGCGTTTCCTTGGGCACCCTCATACGACCCGAAACATTGTTCCTAAACCATAAACCCGATCACATGACCTGACACATTGTTCCTAAATCCTAAAATATAACTCCCAAACATTGTTCCTAAACCCCAAACCCTAAGATGATTGTTCCTAAACACTAACACTTGCCTTCTAAACATCGCAATACCGACACAACTCTTTCTAAATGTCACAATACCGACACTTTTCTCAAAACTGTCGTAATACCGACCCTTCTTTCTAAATGTCTCAAATCCAACATTTATCTATGTAACGTCGCAAGACCGACACAACTCTCTTAAACGTTGCAATACCAACACTTTTCTCAAAATTGTCGCAATACCAACACTTCTTTCAAAACGTCGCAAATCCGACATTTCTCTCTGTAACGTCGCAAGACCGACACTTTGCTCCACAACATCGCAATACTGACATGCTTCTCCAAACATCGCAATACCGACACTTATATCTAAATGTCGGAATACCGACACTTGTCTCCAAACGTCGGTATAGCGACAGTTGTGGGCGGGATTTAAAAATTTATAAAAATTGGGGAAATTTCCGACAGTACGTCAAAAGTGTCGGAATTTTGACCAAATTTACTAGTGGGGGTTTGTTGACGCACCACTATCTCTTGTAGCTGATCAATTTATACCTCCATTGGCTCCACCATGGGCTACACCTTGACCTCAGGTTCAACCTCTGTTTCAGCCCTTGATTCTCTGTCCTTCCCAGGAGTATTTGTCTTTGACCTAGGTGTATTTCTAGGAGTGAGTATATCCACCTCATACCCACTCAAAAATAGAAAGGTGGACCAATCCCTGTTCAACTTCTTCAACTCCTCCAAAACTAAAAATTTCATTAAACCATGATGAAAATAGAAGTATCACTACTTTTAGGTTTCGATTGCACCTTGTCAGCGATTTTTGCTAAACTTCTGAACAAAAAATGCTAGATAAAGAGGTTGTTTACCTGTGAAATGAATTAATAGTATGAATTGGTATTGGTAAATAATGTGAAATCTACCTTCACAAGTAAAATATTTCTGAATCACCATCAATATTTTTGAATAGTTGTCCTTGAGGGAATTCTTGGAGATGCCTGAGGTCATATCAATCCCTATGTGCTCCTGCTTTATAAATTCATCACAGTTTTGAAGCTTGAACTTTGTTGCCTTGAACCACTCCTCTCCAGACCTTGGAATCTCAGTTGCATGTGCAATAATCTCAGGAGAAACAACAAATTTGAGGATGACCACCTTTGAAGTCGTACTAATGAAATTTACAGCGAAATATTTGGACACGTGTGCATGGTATCCTTGCAGCTTTTGGAAAAACCTCAAACAACCTGAATTTTTGAAGGCTTGTGAGAAGTCATGGTCTTCTGCAATCAGCTTCATATTGATGGGCTTATATCTGACTACAAAGCCACCTTTGTTTGGCTTTTTATGTGAATCCATGCCTTGTAATACAGTGTTGATCATCTTCAAACTTTGACACCTAAATTTTTTTTTAAGATAGTAAGCATCTTCCTTGGCACATGTAACAACTAGCCTAAGAGAGATACTAGAAAAAAAAAGGTGAAGACTGTTGGCAAAAGGATTAAACAACTTAAAAGGATGAAAGGCAAAGTGTTGTTTTTCTAATGAGGGACTAGGCTAAATTAGGAAAGAGGGATGAGAGGGAAAACAAAATAATGGAAGGCATGATGATTACCACACATGCCCCTGACATAAGATGACACATAACTGAAAGAAAAATGATGAAAAAATGTGTTTTGACCACTGAAATGATGAAAATATATTGATTACCCCACCGTTATCAGAAAATACAGAGTTCTATCATTTTCAGTTAGTGGGAGGGTATATTCACTACGGAACTATCAGGCACTTCCGTAGTGAAAACAAATTGTTTTACACAAATCACATTCTGGACTCAAGGAAAAGTTACCAATTGTCATAAAACTACTCTTTTAACCCATGCAATTGGAGTTTTTGAATTTTACTTTGATAAGAGCTCTATTACATGACCAATGACCATTTAGACCCTTTTAAACTATATACAAAATTTGAAATTTAAAAAATTTCATGACCTTATTTCACCCTAATGACCTAAGCTAACTCAACTAAGACAAACCTAGACAAACCTATTTTCTACCAAGGATAACAGGTATTATCGATAGTGAATCCACCATCTCTTATAGTGTGCTTCAGCCTCTAATATGCCTCCCACATAGATTCCTTTACCTCCTGGTGAATCTCTTTAATTTCTATAACCAACTACGCATATGACTTAGGTGTATTGAATTTTTCTTTTAGGTCATATTTCACTTCATCTAGGGTGGCGTTAGGGTTCCCCTCAACAAATCTTTATACCAATACAATGTGCGATCTTGGAAAGAATTGGCTAACTGCACGTTGCTAATATCATCATTGTTCCCCTGTTGATCTCTCCATACAACATCAGTCACAAACCAAAACTACTCAGTATCTTCATTTCCAATACCTCTAAAAGTAGGTAGCTTCATAGACGAGGCCATATCTATGTCTGGGGGTGGATTGGACACTTTGTGGGATGAGTGTGTAAGTGGAGTGGATGGGATCTAAAATATGGTTAAGGCTCTTTGATCGTTATGATTTGATGAAACTTCTTCTCGGAATACTGCCTCTTCTCAGAGTGCACAGATTCACTAGAGCTACTAGTTTTTGGTTCACTGTCAATATCAGATCTATGCTTGATAGGGCTATAAATAAATCCTTTTTCTAGGTCTTTGTGGTAAATTATTTCACTGCGTGCATTCGGGCCTCTTCGGTATATTCACACAATATGTTGGCACAGAGATCCCTATTCACAAAATATCATCTTCAGCAATAACTTCAAAGAGTGTAGGAACTTACCTCTAGGACCCTTGAAAAATATTCTTTCTGATTCAAAGTATGACAAAAAATTATTAATATAAAATCCATTCACAAATCCTCCCAAGAAACGATTGATCCAATGATCTATTGCACGAGTGATCTTATTGTTTGTCTTTTCTAATTGCTGAATCAATTCAAGAGTCCACTCCGTGACTGCGTCATCGTTCGCGCAGGTATTGAATTCATTCAATCACGACAACCACTCATGCAACTCAGTTGCAAAGGAGAAAAATAATATCTCGTGAACTTATGTATAGATGTACTTCCGAACCCACTTTTCAAGTGATATCTTATAACTTCGATTCTCTTGTATTGTGAATTCAAGGATCTTTCTATCAAGCCAATCTTGCAATTCGTTCTGTGTAGGGTGCCACAACATTAAATCTCCCTCAAAATGATCCACATCCTGGAAACAGATCCATTTGTTGGCTTGAGGGGTCCTGACCCAGGTTCATAGTTTATCGTGCAACCAACAAACCCTCCAAATATTGGCCTTTTCGACAATAACCTTCTTGCATAGATCAAAGTCTCACCTAAAGCAGTATGGGGGGGTGCTAGAACCAGGTTTCTGCACCCTGAGGAAGAAAATAATGTGGTAGCCATAAACAGGTATAATGCAGAAATTATTGTAGATTGGAAACAAATGCGCAAAAATACAAAACTATACTTATCAGATAATCTTGTTACGAATACATATTGTAGTTCATGTCCCAGTGAGACTAATTCAACTTGTAGTCTCTAACAGTGAGCTTATCTTTCATTTTGCTGACTGGTCAACATCCCATTCAACTTGCTAAGCTATTCTTGTTGAGCATTAATATTAACTATTGTTTTACTCAACTTCTCATTCTCATGCTCATACTCATGCAACTGTTCATTTTTCTTTAGATTTTATTATGATAGCTCCTTTACCTCTTTTAGAGTAGAGATAAGATTTCTCCTTAAATAGATCTTTTCACCTAGATCCTTTTCTTCACTATTAGTGGTGTTAGGTGAGCCACACAGAGATATAAATTCCTCTATGTTTCTATGGAATATTCCACAGTTATGAGGAGTATTTCTTCTTCAATACTCTTATTTTCTCCTATGAATGATCACACCTAGGATCTCTCTTCTTCCTCTAAGGTGCCCTCATTTTTTATTACTACTAAAGTAGGTTTTTCTGCATCACTACTAGATGCATTTATATCTTTAGAACCTTCACATGAACATCTAAAATATAAATGACCTATATTTTTATGTTTATCACAGATAAATAGCTTACCTTATGAGCATCATGGCCTCGCATTTGATTCTTCATCATCCTCTCAAAAGTGATGAGTGGTAATTTATGCATTAAGAGGAAGATCTTCAATTATCTCCTCAACATCTATTTTTTTGGATGCCTTCATCTTCTTCTTCATTTTCTTCTTATCACCAGAAACTACATGTTCTGGTTTAAAACTTGATCAGTAAGGTTCTTTGGCCTTCTCTTGAGCTGCTTTGTTATCTTCTCCACTCATACATTGAAATCTAACAAGCATTTCCTTTTTTTGTCTCACAATGCCTCGTCTTATCAACATCTAGCTCTGATATCCATTTCATGACAATCCTCTTGGATTCTATATTAAAATCATTCATCTCTCCATATTCTACTGACAACCAAACCTCTTCATTAATGATCATCAAACAGGCTCCCATTCTAATCCTTTAGAGCTCATAGTATGATCCATTCAAGAATGGAACTCCATCTGGTGTTAGCGAAAATTGATTAGCCATTGTTTCCCTTTGATCTACCTTCGAGAAGTTAAGTTGATCATGAAGGAACCAAGCTCTGACACCAATTATTTCCAACATATATATCTCTATCTTTTCCCTCCATCATTTTATGCATTATATTTATGTTCCACATATTTATCTACATGATTTATGGACTAACACTTTTTTGTGTGCTTGTGTATATATAGATCCCTAGCCACCATATTCAATTCCCTCGAGGAAAGATGTGCCACAAGAAATATTTATTGAGGAAAAGTGTACGATGGAAGAGGGATGTGTGAAAGTGCATCATGATCACAAGAGAGGTCCATCCATACCTCCTCTAGGGATGCCAACATAGGATAGGTAATTGGTTGAGCTAGAGAGGAGATTGGAGGTCTCGTTTAGGATGTGACTCCCATAGCATGGAACCTACTTGGTGATCATAAGTTTTAGTACTATGCGTTCATGCCAATAGGGGTGCCCCCAATATGGTAGGACATTTTTTACTGGGTGGCAGTAGTGATCGAGGCATGACGAAATCTGGAGTAGCAGAGGAAGAGGCCAAGGTGGGAGATATCACTAGTAGGAGGACATGATGCAGAGGTGAAGCATCAACCATTGTTTAGGGTAGAGCCTCCTACTTTTCCTCTAGATGAGTGAAGGATATTCCACATATATTGTACTCCAGGGTGATAGTCCCCTATATTTTTTGTACTAGCAATGGGGCCTCATCTATGTGGATTCTCCATCCTGGTAGTTTTTATCACTATAAGATGTACCATTTTGAATTGAAATTCATTCCCTCTCACACAGACACATGATATTTTAATGGCACATGTTTGTTGAATGATACTTGAATCATATTTTTTATATATGATGCTTTACTGGTTACATAGCATTGTTTATTTTCTTTGTACATGCAATGTCATGATGTATGGTGATAGCATGGATACACACACATATATGTAAATACAATAGATACACTTAGATATCCTATAGCTTTACGGTGTTACCTATACAACAAAAAAGAGATGCAACTTTATTACAATATTAGCTAGATAATCGACATATTGGTTGTTACTTTGATAGATGTGAACAAAGGTAACATTGTCGATGTGGTGGAAGAGGATCCACACACGTAGGTGCCATTATAAGAGATGTTGATCAGGGACATGGTGTATTCCATTGAGCTAGGGGACCAAAAGTCAGGAACCCAAATGGTCAAGTGATGAATATGAATTCGAATAGCGTCGAATAACAAAATGATGGCAACATCGTATTAATGCTATTTTTTTTTATGTTGGTCTTAAACATATATCGATATGATGTAAGAGATAACATTATGGTGTGTAGATGTCTGACATGACAGAAGTATTATCAAAAATCTCTTATTAGGAACTGCCAACAAATCCCAAATAGAAGGATGTCATCTACAAGAAATAAGTGAAGTAGTATAAGTGCAGAGAAAAGACTGGTAAAAGGCACTAAAATATAAAAGAGCAATGAAAGAAACTATATACAAGTGAGAATACGATCTTGTGAGTTTCATGAGAAGAAACATTTTAAATACAACCTAATCAATGGGTGGGGAAGAAATGTTCCAATTTGATTGGCCAAGACATATGCCCCCTTAGGGAGACATTTATGGAAAATGAATGGGTCATGCCATCAAGGTTCGAACTTACTGGTGTCAAATTTAAAATTTGGTTTGTGATAGGCAAGAAAAAGGTAGGCTTCATAAAATACACAAGGACGAACTGGTTGGTCATACCAAGCCTCGGAATGACACTCCATAGCTTCATTTTTTTGAAACAAAGTGCTCTAATTTTCATCCAATGTTCCAAAGTAATTAATCATTTCTCAATGGGGATGTGTCTGGAAGTGTAATGTCCCTGACCTTCTCAACCATTAATTCCTATGGTTCTTAGTATTCGTAAGTATGAATGAAAAAACTCTAAAATGTGGAATCAATAATCGTAATTCATATTATGCACATTAGTACTAGCATTTAGCAGTAATTTAAATACCTCAATGGACACTAATATAATGTAGCATGTAGCGATATACCACGGTTTTTATATATGTCAACAAATAATCCCAAATCCTAGGTTTTTAAACATGAGTTTATAATTAGAAAAATAGTAGTATGTGTCATAAACAACCATGGCACATACACATAAAAAAATCGACATAATATATAACATCTATGAGGAACACTTATATTTGCAAGAAAATTCAATTGGCTATGATATCTCCACGGTCCACCTTATGATAGACCACATGGATCATTAATTTCAACCATGGGTCACCCCCAAGTTGGGGCTGCAACTCTATAGACAACAGTAAACCTGTAATAACACAATCTCCATGATCAAGGTTCCAACCTAACATTCATGTTGATCCAAATATTTATACACTTCTAGGTCATAACTACCAAGGTATAAACCCAATATCCATGTTTTTCTAGGGCTATTCACACACCCTCCATATCACAACTAGAAACAACTACCATTTGGTATCAAAACCCATACTCAGGGCTCACCAACTGGTCACTCCAGGACCAAACTCCAACTGTCATTCTCCTCCAAGAAATTCTTGACCAAATGATAATTCCTAGGGATAATTCCTAGTCATCAACACCATTTCCCATGTTTTTGGAGTTGCATGCCCCCATACTCTTATCATGTATTGGTACTATATCCATTCTATTTCATTTTATTTATCATATATAAAATACGTACAACATTTACAATGTATAAAATCATGGTCCAATGGCCTTATAATTAAAATAAACATATCATCATGGGCATATTGGCCCCAAAATATATCAAACATAAATACATAGGCATGAAGGCCCGCCAAAATTTTTCTGGCTCATCAGCCTAATATGAAGGTGTTCAATTTACATTAAAAATTGGTGGGGGTATTACGCTCCTCCCCTAATTATTTTATGCACTATCCTTAGTGTCGCATATATACATGTATATACAACACATCAGTCAAAAAAATAAGGTTACTCTACCCTCATTACATCATCTTGTTCCCAAGTGGCCTCATCAAGACCGAGTTGAGTCCATTGTACCTTTACCATGCCTACAGCTCAATTCTGAAGCACCTTGACCATCCTGTCTAAGATCTGTATGGGTTGTACCTAAATTCGCCTTCTCGCTCCACCTAGTTCATATGTCAATCAATTATGTGATCAATAGTAGGAATATACATTTTAAGCATAGATATATGAAATACATAATGAACACGCATGCATACTTGTAAGGAAAGTCTATATGTAATTGAATTGATCCTCTCTAGTATCTAAATTGGTCTATAATAATGTGTCGCTAATTTGCAACAATTGCCCAATTTTAATAAGCTTTTTCGTGGTCTAACTTTTAGAAACACATGATCACCTACTTTGAATTCTTTGTGAACTCTATGCATATATGCATAGTTTTTCTATCTATCTTGAGTATATTTGAGTTTTTTTCTAATTTTAACAACTTGCTCTTCCATTTCTCTAAGAAACTCTGGTCCAACCACGAGTCTATCTACCATATTTCTCTAGTTTACATAAGTGTGGAATCTCTTGCCATATAATGCTTCAAACAAACTCATTTTTAATGAAGCTTGATGTTTTTTACTATAGGAAAACACTGCTAGGTGTAGGTATTTTTCCCATTTTTATGGTTTACACATGACGTACATATGTAACATATCTGCAATCACCTTATTAACGTGCTCAGTCTAACAATCAGATTTGGGGTGGTGCATAGTACTAAAATTCAAGTTAGTACCCAGTATTATAAAAAATCCCATCCAAACATTAGATGTGAAATTCATATCTCTATCCAAAATAATCACTATAGGCACACCATGTAGCCTAGAAATCTCTCTCATAAAAATATCAGCTATATTAGATGCTTTATGTGTTGATTTTACTGGTATGAAATGATAAAATTTAGTGAGATTATCAACTACCACCATAATCACATCTTGCCCTTTAGTTGTCTTGGGAAATTTAGTGATGAAATCCATCAACATGACATCCCACTTGCATTCAGGAATGGGTATGGGCTACAAAAAATCTGCTAGATGCTTGTGTTCAGTTTTAACTCTTTATCATTCCAAAAAGATAGCTATATAGCTAGTTATATCCTTCTTTAGTCTAGACCAAAAATATTGTCTCTTGATTGTTGCAACATTTTTCTGACATCCTGGGTGTCTTGCATAAGGCACCCAATGCATCTCATCCATAACCAACTTTTTCACCTCCTTCACATTTGGTACATATATACAACCTTGATAAAGAAGAAATTTATCTTATTTAATTTCATAGTTTGAATACTTTGGTTGTCTTTCTTGTTGTTGCAAACTTTTTCTGATGCTAAAATACTGCTCATCTAAAATTACAACCTCTTTAACTTTGGATATTATATCCATCTCGCATATGCTTATTGTTGAGGCAAGCATCAAATGTATGCTTTAGCTAAGAGCGTCAACTACTCTATTCTCCTTCCTTTTAATGTAATTAATCTCAAAATCGTATTCAAGTAGAAGCTCAAGCCATTTGATCTATTGAGCATTCGAACTCAGTTGTTCAAAAAAGTGCCTCAAACTATAATGATATGTTTTTAGTTTGAATTTTTGTCCCATAATATAATGTCTCCACATCGTAAGGGCATGAATAATCGTTTCTAGTTATGAGTCATGCATTACATAATTATTCTCATGGTATTTTAACTTTTTGGATTCATAACATATCAGATACCCATTCTTCATAAGCACTCCTCCCAAGCCCTCTCACCATGCATCATGAAAACCAAAAAAAATTCATTTGGACCTACTGTCTCCAGCACTTGAGCGCTTGTTATAAAATCATTTAGACACTAAAAGGCTTCCTCACATTCCAAAGTCCAATAGAATTTAACACCTTTCCTTTGTAGCAAAGTGACGGGATAGGAAACTCAAAAATCCTTCAATGAACCTATGGTAATAACTGGTTAGACCCATAAAAGAGCTAACCTCTGTAACATTTTTAAGCATTGGTCATTCCTTCATGGCCTTAATATTTTCTGGATCTACTACTATCCCATACTCTAAGATAATATGGACTAAGTAGTGAATTTTCTTCTAATGGAATGAGCATTTATTAATCCTAGCATATAATTGATGTTCTAGAAGAACCTATAAAACTAACCTCAGATGTTTTTCATGTTACCATTTTGATTTATAATACACCAATATATCATCTAGAAACAAAATAACAAAATTTTCCAAGCATTCACGAAAGACGTCATTCATTAGACACATGAAAACACCTCATGCATTAGTCAACCCAAAAGGTTCCATTATGAACTTATAATGTCCGTAACGAGTTTTAAAATTTATATTCCTTATATCTTCCTCCTTAATTCACAATTAATGATATCATGACCTTGTATCAATCTTGGAAAACATCTTAGATCCACGAAGTTGATAGAATAGATCATATATCCTTGGTAATGGATATTTATTCTTGATATTCATCTTATTCAATTGTTGAAAATCCACACATAGGTGCAAGGTTCCATCCTTTTAATTAAAAAACAAAATTGGTGCACCCCATTGCAATACAGTGGGGCAAATGAAACATTTGTTCAATAACTCTTCCAACTACGTCTACAATTCCCTAAGCTCTAGAGGGCTCATTCTATAAGGATTCTTAGATACCATAGAAACTCTCATAATTAATTCAATCAAGAAATCTATATCCCTCCTCGGAGGCAATCCCGAAATGTTTGAAAACACATCAACACACTCTTTTAACACTTGATAATCCTCCAAAATAACTTGTGGGCCCTTGTTGGGTTCCTCCATATGAATTTCTAGGACCTAACAACCTTTTCTAAAATTCTTCTTTAATTGCAGAGATGATATCTCCCTAAGAGATATCGGCCTAAGGACTCCCTAGACCTGCTTCTTTTGGCCTTCATCATCCACACAGGTAAAATATTTGTTATAACAGTCTAGAATGGTGTGACTTTTCTCAAGACAATCCATATTGATTACATGGGGGATTCACTGGGGGAGAAATACCATACCACGTGTGTTCATATTGGGGGATATATATTCAGGAAGAAATGGCATAATATATTGGGCATATAATAGGAGGTAAAGGGTTTTTATTTGTTGTGTATAAAAAATGGAGCTCAAAGTTAATGAAAAATATAAAGGGGTATAAAAAATGTTAATGAAAAAATGGATACCTATAATATCTAGTGAAAATAGGGGGTTTTTAAATTGGGAAGGTGTATTGGGTTCACATTTATATCAGGTTAAATAAAATGTTTTTTAGAGGTATTTTATAATATGTAGTCAAATTAGGGGTATTTTTTAGTATGCCACAAATGCATGAGCTATATTAGAGGTTCATTGAGTGAAGAACTTGTGACCGATTAAGAAGTCGTATGATCCTAAGGATATTATATTAAGTTCAAGTTTGGTACTTAACTTATTCCCCTCAATTGGGAACTCTTTCACTAGTTTCATAATTATTCTCTTAACTCCAGTAGTTAATTGAACTAGCCATGCCTTTCAATGTTTACTCCTTACTAAGTGAAATTTTTCCACTAATTTTATATCAACATAACTATGACCAGCTCCTAAATCAATCAAAGTAATAGGATGATTATGCAACTTACCTTCGACCTCAATCATGTGTGATTGATGTTTTTTCTATCTTTTATCTAGCATGGCATAAATAGTAGGCATACTTTGACCCACTTGTTCCACTGTATCCATTTATTGCATACTATGAATTGTCTTCTTACTTCCATATTTATAAGGGAAATCCTTGACAACCCCAACATTTCATAGATTGGACCGAGGGTTTCTTTCCTAAGAAATCACTTCCCTTAGGCTCACTAATAACTAGAGTTGGTTTTTGTTTCATTTGCATCCCATTCCTGAAAGGTGGAGGGTAAAAACCCTTCTTCCTTTGTTCCATGAGACTCTTATTCTTATTGTCCCAATATTTTTGCATGGCTGACTTGTTTTTGTTTTATTCAAATAATTGCTCGGTCTTCCTCTTGAAAACCTCCAAAGTTTTGGGCTCATCAAATTTGATCCTATCTGCAAAGACTGAAGGTATTCCAACAACATACCTATGAATTGTAACCTTTTCATCTTTGCTAAAGCCGACATAACTTAGCAACTCTATGAAATTTCAACCATATTCCCTCAAGGTCATATTAGCCACTTTCATCTCAAAGAATTCTTGCATCTTCTTCTCATAATAATGTTCGGACAAATACTTCCTTTGGAATTATTCCTTAAATTTCCACCATGTCATTTTTTTTTTCATCCACATGCTAATAAGAGGTCACAATGTAATTACTCTTCGACTCTCTCAGCGTTAGACTATGTTGATGAGCCAACAAGAAGTGATCCCTTCAGGTGGATATGCCTAAATATTTTCATGGATTTAGTGGCCAACAATATTCAATGTATGTGAGCTATATATATATATATATAACAAGTAATATAATTTTTTATTTAATAATCGCTTATTGTTTAATAATATTTTTTCCCTTAATTTGTTGTCCCCTTTCTCCTTTATCTTTGGTTATTATTTAGTTAACACTTTTTTATTAATAAATACTATTATTAAATTATATAAATATATTATTTAAATAAAGCTAATTTAAATAATTATAATATTTATAAAAAATATATAATAATAATAATATATTGTTTAAAAATAACGTATAAGCTAAGGTGTATCGATGTTTGACCATACCATTTGGCAGCTCTAAGACTCCGACGGCTATGGTTATCATTTCTACTTTGCAGCTCACCGTGTCTCTAGGCGTTTGGGGTTTCATTTTTTCACTCATGGGTTTTGCGGGGTTTACTGTGCTAATCTGAGCACTCCCTTTATCGTTCTGCGTTTCACCTGCCGACAGACTCTATCCCAAATGTCCCTGACCTGCGCATCTCAATGTTCCACTATCACATTTTTATTTCTTCTAGGCACCTCAAGGACATCTGGAATCCCTTTCTACCACCATCCAAGCTCTCCTCCTTTGTTTTTTGGACTGCAAACTAATTTCTCACGGACACTGGCGGCACCATAGGCGGTTTATCTTGTCGGTGCTTCGACCATTCCTCATCAGACTGTGCAATATATATCTAGCCTATCTATGGACATGCGTATATTCGATGAAGAGCTGGACTACTCAGCTGACCCACTGGAGGGGGTCGATATCTGGGGGTCGCAGCCTATAGATGATGTGGCTAACATGGAGGATGAGGTGCCTACATCGACCCTCCACCGGCCAGAACCGCTCCCTCAAGTAACGACCTCATGCGACACCATACCCATTGAGGGTTGTTCGGACTCTCCGTCCACCAATATCCCATCATCATCAGTTCTGCGACACTAGGAGCACTTGGCACATGACATTCTCGTTCTCCCGGCGATTAACAACACTGCTTCGGGCCTATGCTTTGTGGTGGCATATGGTTATCTCAACACAGATTCTCTTTCTTTCGTGGACCTATTCATTGGTGGGGAGGGGACTTTGCAATAGCTGCCCATTCCGTCCCTTGCTATGATTGAGCCAGTTGCGGCTTCGGTATGTTTCGTTGATATTCCATTTGATGCGCAAACAGTTGATGCACATCTCTCATCTGACTCTGACGGACTTGGAGAGACTGGAGTGACCACTCGCGACAAAAACCTACACAGGGGTATTGGGAAAAAGTCTCGTCCTCCGAAGAACTAGCACAGCCATAGTGCCAATATTGGCAGGGACAGAGGTATGGCTAACATTACGCAGACAGCCACCATGGTTCTTGTGGGAAAGGTTCACAGCCGCAAATATACCACTGCTAGATTAAAACTCTGGACCGCGGAGATTTGGGGTTGTCATTTGGAGTACTTGTCGGGGATCATGCTACTGAACAGAGGATGGTTTTCCTTAACCTTCTCATCACCTACATTAGTGGATTGGGTCTTGGCTAAGCACTGGAATATCAAAATGCACCCGATGTTGTTAAAGAGATGGACCCCTCTTATTATCCAAACAAGGAAAATTCGGGCGTTGGCCCGATTTGGATGCGGCTACCAAGGCTACTGATCTAGTTTTGGAATGAAGTCGCACTCCAAAGCATCAGGGAGGATTTTGGGCTATACCTGGACCATGACAGATCATGCCTTGAGACTGGCATATACTCGGTGGCTCGAATCCTTGTTTTCCTAGATACCATATATGGCCTCCATGACAATTACAACATGTTTTTTGAAGGGATGGTTTCACAAAAAATGTTGGACTATGAAGGGATTTCGTTCAGATGCAAGCGCTACCATGAGGTTGGGAATTTATACAAGGAATGCCAAATTATGGGTGCTGCAGCTCCTACCTACAAGACGGTGGCTCACATGGCTACTCAGACGGACCCGGTTACCATCATTTCACTGGATTTACTGGCTAAGGGAGACATTCCTCAAACCTTGGAGCTGTTACCTACTTGGACGATCACTCAAGCTCATACCCACAACATGCCTGGCCACTCTTCACTGACGCTTCCGTCTTCAGTTCCGGGTACCTCTCTATCCTCTCCTGCTCATTATATTACATTTACTCCTGCACCGTCTATTTCTGCACACCTTTCTATTAGTTCTTTTAGTGCTATCTGATGCTATGTTGCATTAGCCCCCCCTACCTTTCCTCCTAACATTTCTCATACCTCTGCGGATTCCTCATGCTTTTCTCCCCTTTTGACTAACGACTCCACATATGTTGGTCACCATTACTTCCTGCACTCATCTACTCTAAAACCATCCATGTATGAGGTTGGCATTGGCTCGAACCAATGTCCTGCATCTATTAAACCAAGTGGCAGACCTACAACTATCTCAAAGGCTATTCACATAGCCAACAGAGAGGTGGCAGTGGGTACTCAATCAACCCTTCTTTGGGTTATTAGAGCAAGAAAACCCAAGGATGGGGTTCCATTATGATCTGTCTCTCTTACAATTGTAGGGGTATTGCCAGTCCTATTAAGAAATTGGTCCTCAGGCAGCTCCTCCATACCTCACCCATTGATGTTTTGTTCCTGCAAGAAACTTTGGGGGACGGGGAGTCCATTAACTTGATCCTTAAAACTCTCCTTCCGGATTGGACCTTTATCACCATCGATGCACAGGGTATATCTGGTGGTTGTGCACTTAGCATCAACAACAAAACCACTTGGATTATAAATTTTTGGGGTCGGGTGGGTGTTCTTAGTATGGAGGTCACCACATGCGATTTTGAACATCCCTTCACCCTGATCAATGTTTACGGTCCATGTATCAACGGAGAGAATTACTGGAACACTCTACTTCAAAGCTCCCTTCTCTAACATCAATATATTATACTAGGCGGGGACTTAAATTTCTCTATCGGGGTCTCAGAATCCTGGGGACCCCAAGCTGTCCTGGATCAATTATCAGATTTCTTTGCCTCAAACCTGGAATTGGCTAATCTTATTGATATAAATATGCCGAAGAAGCAACCCACTTGGTGGAACAGAAGGAAAGGAGAGGCTACTTTGGCTTGGTGACTTGACAGATTCCTTATCAAGCAGAATTTTCTTGACCAATTGGTTCGTTCTAGACAGTGGGTGGGTGCGAGCGAGGCCTCAGATCACTCACCTGTGTACTTGGAATTTCTAGCGGGAGATCAGAAGTCGCACTCACCTTTCAAATTCAACGCTAATTGGCTACAGGACCCTAAATTTCATTTGTTGGTCACACAAGAGTGGCAACATTGTAATCTATCTCCTGATTGGGAACCTGCAAGGGTATTCAATGACAATCTCAAACGTATAAAAGCAACAACTATCCTATGGGCCAGACACAAAAATAATCTTAAGGAGGAGGAGCTTAAAAGGATTGACTTGGAAATCACCCAGCTCACTGATTCGAGCCTTTTGGGTTTCCGTTCGGCGACTACAAAAGAGCAGCTTATTGAAATTGAAACAAACAGGGAAAACATCCTTCATCACAGGGAGGAGGAGTGGAGACTAAAGAGTAGGGCCATCTGGCTGCAGGCCAGGGATGAAAATACAAAAAAAAATCAGCAGTGTGCTAGAGGAAGGAGTATCTCAAATACTATTTGGGAACTTTCTGATTCTACTGGATATGTGGCTAAATCCTTTGCTCAACTATCGGATCTTGGTATCCAGCATTTCACTAATCAATACAGAGCACTGCACAATAACAACTTGTCGGATATTATGAATATTTCTCGTACCTTCCACAGATATGTGGATGATGAGCAGGGAGAGGAGCTTAATACACTGGTCACCCTGGGCGAAATTGAAGGCGTACTGAAATGGTTTAAGAGGGACAAAATCCTTGGACTGGATGGTTGGCCCATTGAATTCTATCTCCATTTTTTTGAACTTTTGGGCAGAGATCTCCTCCATGTCATTGAAGACAGCAGAATATCTAGTAGGATCTATGATGGATTCAACTCTACTTTCATTGCTATGATTCCTAAGATTAACCATCCTGCCTCTTTTCATGACTACAAACCTATATCAATGTGTAACTGCATTTACAAAATCATTTCAAAAATTATTGCTAATCGTATTAAACCCATTCTCTCCTCTCATTTAGCAAAGGAGCAATTTGCCTTTCTCCACCACCGACAGATCCATGAATCCATTGCTACAACTCAGGAAGTCTTGCACTCTATTAAATCAAAGAGACCTAAAAGCACCATCCTCAAAATTGACCTAGCTAAAGCCTTTGATCATGTAAACTGGAACTATATTCATCTCATACTTATCCACATGGGTTTTCCCCACTCTTTCACAAACTGGATTATGGGATGTATTATGAATGCCACCTTTAGCATTCTCATCAATGGGGCTGCTACTGATTTCTTTCATGCTAGTCATGGACTCAGGCAGGGATGCCCACTCTCACCACTTCTTTCTGTCCTTGTTATGGAAGGCCTCTCGTCCCTCATTCACAGGGCAAAAGAAGCTGGTGACATCAATGGAATTAGATTAAATTATTTTCTACAATTGACTCATTTATTTTTTGTGGATGATGTGATTATTTTTCTGGATGGCTCTTGTCAGGACTGTTCACAATTTGATAAAATCCTCCAGAGTTTTTCCAGAGCTACCGGTATGGCTCCTAATCACTGCAAATCCACCATCATTTAGACTAGATTCTCAGCACATGAACAGAAGCATGCCATTCAGAAATTCCCCTATGTTCGCAGCCATATAGGGGAAGGTTTAAAATATCTTGGCTTCCATCTCAAGCCAAATGAATATCAAATTAAGGATTGGAATTGGTTGATTTCCAAGGTGGAGCACAAAATCAATATTTGGCACCATCGATGGCTCTCGCGGGCGGGAAGATTGGTTTTAATCAAATCAGTCCTGGAATCCATCCCTGTATACTGGATTTCACTTTCTTGGCTTCCAAAAGGTATCACAAATCGCATTCAGCAGGTATGCAGACAATTCCTGTGGAGGAATTCTTGTAGGGAGCGCACATTTTCCTGGGTCGCTTGGGACCATATCAACAGGCCAAAGGACTGGGGTGGATGGGGTATAAAAGATCTCACTAATTTTTCCACTACCCTTGCTACAAAACTGGGTTGGCACCTCATTTCTGGTGACAACTTGTGGAGGGAGGTTATTTTTTCCAAATACATTGCTCGCAGGAACACATTTGATTGGATCAGAGGTCATATTCAAGCATATCCAGGATCCTCGATCATCTAGAAGGCCATCTCAAAGTCTACGCACCTTATCCAACAAGGGCTGACTTGGCGCATCGGTGTTGGCACAATGGTCAGGCTGGGTGAGGACTCATGTTGAGGCAGCGGAAGAAACTAAAAATTGCCTCAATTCATCACTGACCACCTCACACATGCTGGTTTCTTCCATCTATCTCAGGTTGCAGACCCTTTGAGGACTTATTCGCATACACAAGGCTGGTTAACTACACAGTAACTTGGTCTACCCATCGTGGGACATCCTATCTGGGACCGATATATCAGGGCACTTCAGGCATCTCACATTTGTTTATTGGACCAGGAGGACGAGCTCCTTTGGGCTCTCTCACCAAATGGTAGGTACTACTTGAAGACAGGATATATTACACTTTGTGCCCCCAAAGAACCACCTAAAAAACTATGGGGGTGGCACCGTGTCTGGAAGCTGCAGGAACCTCACAAAACCAGACTACTTATGTGGTGCATCCTACACAACTTCATCCCTACTATTAACAATCTTAGAAGAAGTTCTATGCAGGGCCCGTCCAGATGATATTTCTGCTTTGCTCGGGAAGAGAATGCTCTGCATCTCTTTCTTGAATGTCGATTGGTCAAGGGGATTTGGCGATCAGTTACACAAGCGATTGGATGTTCACTCATTTGGCATGGACACTCCATTGAAGAGGCCTGGGCATTATGGTGGCAAAACACCAATGGTGACAAAACTCGAAACCTCCCTTTGTTGATTGCTTGGGGCATTTGGACCGGTAGAAACAGATACACCTTTGAAGGCAAGCATATTATCTGGGATCACATCTGCTCTAGCATCATCTCCACATACTGCCTCATTCCGAATGAGGAGAAACCTTCCCGAAATAAGAATATCATCCCTGAAAGCATTGATCATTCTTACCCATGGGCATATTTCGACGGGGCATAAAATAACAATGGGTGTGGGGGTGGTGTGGTATTAAACATTTCTGCCACTCATTATTTCCATCTCAAAATGGGGCTGGGCCCGGGCACAAACATATTTTCCGAACTCCTTAGCCTTCGTCTACTTTTACTCTTTGCACGTGAACATGGATGCAACGGATTGCATATTTTTGGAGATTCACAAATTGTTATTAATTGGTTCAACACTCATTCACAGTGCCATATACATACTCTTATTGCATTATTGAGGGAGCTGCATCTACTGAAATCATATTTTGATACTATTTCTGTCACTCACATTTACAGGCAAAGGAACCAAGTGGCAGACCAGCTTTCCAAAGAAGTTGAGAAGTTAGATTGGGGAAGTTGGCACATTACTAAGCATGATCGGGAACAAGTTTACAGATATTATCACAGACCATTCATAGATCACATACAGGATATGAGAATAGTCACTCCTTGACTGCATTTTTGACAGACATTATTATTTTTGTTGCATATATTGCTGATGTTTAACAACACTACTTATGTCGGCTGATAGTGGTTTTTTATTTGTACATTATTGTATAGGACTAGATTAGAGACAAGAAAACTATGCTATATATTTGTGTAGAAATTTTGAATAACTGATATGTTATCCACCGATATTCTCCTGATCACACACTATTTTAACTTCATGCACAATACAGAATCTCTTCTACCATTGATCATTAATTGCGGAGATAAAAACAATCTCATGCGCACATTAAAACCATAAAAATTCACACATATAAACACAGTTTTTATGGAAAGCTTAAAGCTGAAAACCCCCAACTATATGTATATTATATGTCATAGAGATCATGTAAAAATCATCATACAAATCTCCTCACAAGCTCTCAGTACAATCTCCAATTGCTACACACTAATCAAGCTAGATCTAGCAAATCACATGCTCCAATCTCTGCCACCTGATAGCCTGCCTCTACTATGAAATCATTGCTGAAGAATGGCTCTTAATTAAATTAGAACCACCTGGCTTGTACTGTGCAATTCTCATTGGCATCTCCAATCACTGGTTGTTGAAAATCATGCAACAGTGTAGTCACAACTGATAGTCACACTGCTCTTTCACCTACCTCTTCACTGGTCTCCACTGAAACTGTCCATGAACTGAAGTTAACTGATGTATTCTTTAGTTGATTAATGAGTTTATAATTAGTGAATTAATTAATAATTAATTCACACCACTCTAACTAGTGTATCAATCAGTTAGACTAGATACAACTAGCTCAACTATGTTTAACTCAGTTAAACTAAACACAACTCCACCAACTACCTCAATAACTCCACCAAACTCTGTCACATGAGTTATAACTAAAGTATCCATGCAATAGCTCCACTTAACCCTCAGGAATAGCGTAATTCCTTCTGTCAGCTCGTGTGCCACATCTGTGCACTTAACTGAAGTGCTCCAAGAGAATAAGATAATTTTTATAGTCCAAATATTATTAAGAGCTAATAATATTCGACATATCTATTTTTAGACTGGCAATCTAAAAATAGATTTCGCCCAATATGTCTAAAAATAGAAGTCCATAATTTTTTCAAACTTGACCAACCATCCACAAATAGCATCCTTCAACTCATAGAATATGATCGACATGTCTAAAAATAGACATAGTCTAAAAATAGACTTTGCGCCAAAAATAACCTGTGGGTCCACTTAGTGAAGGCGACTTATTTCCACTAAGATCATCATATTATTGAAATCTCAACACTCCCTCTCAACAGGATAAGGATTATCTGCCACCCCTATCCTGCCTCTGTGGTATTTGAATTTTCTCCTGGTGAGCGCCTTCATCAAGATATCAGCATCCTGATCCTCTGTGGGAATGTATAAAAGTAACATGATATTCCGTTGCACACAATCTATGATATGATGATACCAGATGTCAATGTGTTTAGATCTATCATGAAATACTGGATTAACCAAGAGTTTGATGCAACTCTGATTATCACAATATATCACAGTAGGATCTAAGTGTGAACCAAACAACCCGACCAAGATCTTCCTCATCCATATAGCCTCGCATGCAGCCAAACTCACTGCCATATACTTGGCCTCTGCTGAACTGAGTGCCACGGATCTCTGCTTCCTGCTATACCAAGAAACTTCTGTCGACCCTATACTGAAAATCCCTCCAGATGTGCTCTTTTTGTCCGTTGGGCTCCCTGCCCAATCTGCATCCGTGAAGCCACATAGCTTCACCTCATCCGACTGTCTGTACCATAATCCATATCCTGATGTACCTCTGAGCTATCTAAATACATGCTTTCCTACCTTCCAAAAGAGCTTGGTAGGCTTAACCATAGCTTGTGAAAGCTAGTTAACAGCATAGCATATGTCGGGTCGTGTATTGACCAGATACATAAGCGACCCCACCAACTGTCGATAAACAGTGGCATCCACTACCTCCGCCGAAGTAGCATCCTCCTTACTCCAACCACCAGGAAGAGGAGTATCAACAGGCTTGTAGCCATGCATGTTGCACTTCTCTAGTATCTCTCGCGCATACTTGCCTTGAGAAACAAATATTCCATCACTGCGCTACCAAATTTCCAATCCCAAGAAATAATGAAGGAGGCCCAAGTCCTTCATCTCAAACTCCTTTGCAAGATCAGCCTTGCATGAGTGTATCAACAGTTCATCACCTGTCAAAATCAAATCATCTACATAAAGTACAATGATCAACAACTTACCTCACCTGATACGGTACCGGTTAGGATCCGCCTCACTCTTGGAGAATCAAGTCGTTAAATAGCTGTCTATCCATGTGTACCAAGCACGAGGTGCTTGTTTCAACCATACGACGCTCTCTTCGAACGCACACACCAGTCCGCTGCAGAGATCTCAAAACCTTCGGGCTGCTCTATGTACACCTCCTCCTCAATCACCCCGTTGAGGAACGCAGTCTTCACATCCATCTGATGAATGTGCCACCCCATCTGTGCTGAGAGAGCAAGAATTGTCCGTATGGAAGAATACCTTGCGACAGGTGAAAAGGTCTCCTCATAATCGATCCCCTCAATCTGTCAGAAGCCTCGGGCAACAAATCTTTCCTTGTACTTCTCCACACTCCCGTAAGTTGCTTGCTTCACTTTGTAGATCCATCTTGAACCCACCACTGATTTCCCTTCCGGCCTTGGGACAATCTCCCATGCACTTTTTCTGACAATTGAATCATACTCTTCCACCATGGCATCTACCCATGCGGGATCCTCCACAGCTTCCTCGAAAGAGGATGGCTCCGTAACGATACACTTGCTCATAAGAGCCGCAGACTTCCGATATCTTGCCTCGGTGGCATCTTGGGCTATCTGCCTTGTTGTGATGTGATGCTAATCTCTACAATCCTCACATCTTGGGTATTCCTCTGGAGAAGCACGTAGTGCGCTTCGCCTCTGTGGTTAGTGGCCGCATGAGTCGTGTCTTCCACTCCATGAACCTCCTCTTGTGGCTGATCCACATCATGAGGCTCGTCCTTAGGAACTAATAGCTCCTCATCTGCATGCAAGTGTGGCTCCCTCTCAAGCGAACACTTCATGGCTTTCTCCTCATGAAATTTGATATCCCATCGCACAACAGTCTTGCGACTGTCTGGAAAATACACACTATATTTTTGGGGTGTATCAGTGTACCCCACAAATATCCCAACCTCTGCAGTCGGCTCCAGCTTCTTCCTGGCATCCTTCGTCACATGAATGTAAACAGGTGAACCAAAAATCCTCAAATGGGAAACATCAGGCTTCTTACCAGAAAACGCGTCCTCGAGTGTACTCATGCCAAGTATCCTGTGAGGACAACGGTTTTGCACATAAACCACAGTATTGCATGCCTCAGCCCACAAGTGTATGGGAAGGCCCTGATCATGCAACATCGCCCGTGCAGCACCCATAATCATTCTGTTCTTTCACTCTGCAACCCAATTTTGATGTGGGTTATGAGGTGCTATGAGCTCTCTTCAAATTCCTTCTGCACTGCAAAAGTCCTTGAACTCGCCAGAGATGAATTCACAACCATTGCTGCTCCTAAGATCCTTCACCTGCTTCCCCGATTCTTTCTCAACTAGTGCCTTGAACTCACAGAACTTTGAGTATGTATTGCTCTTCTTCTACATGAAGAAGATCCAGCACTTACGAGAAAAATCATTAACAAATATCACATAGTACCTATGCTTTGCTGTCGAAGCTACTGAGAAAGGTCCACACACGTCTGTGTGAATTCTCTCAAGGATCGTCATGGCGCGACTATCCTTCTCATGAAAGGCGGCTTTCACAAATTTTCCCAAAGTACATCCCTTGCACTGATCTGACTGCGCAAGTGTACCTTTGGGAAGCCCGGTAGAAATATGCAGCAAAATTTTCAAAGCTCCATGGTGAAGGTAGCCCAATCTCCTGTGCCACAGCTCGTCATCATCTTGGCTCACCACTCCTTCTGCCTTGCCTTCCATTGCTGCACAGCCATCTACCTGCAACTGATAAAGGTTCTTAACTCGAACCCCTATCCTCCGGGTTTCACCAGTTGCCTTACTGCACAGGAAAGCCTTTCCCTCGCTAAAGACAACATCATATCCCTTGTCTTCTAACATGGCCACTGAGATCCGATTCTTCTTCAATCCTGGAACATGCATCACTTCCTTCAATATGAAGGGTTTACCAGACTCCTCTCAAAGGAAATGGTACCGATACCAGTCGCACTGTATCTACCATCATCGCCCATCTCGATGTGCACTCCAATATATTTCTCATCCAGATCAGTAAAAAAATATTTGTCTCCGGTCATATGAAAAGACACACCATTGTCAAGAAACCACACTGAACCCATCACACTTGAGACCAAGCATGCGATCAACGAAAAATCCAGCTCAAACTGCGAGGCTAAGGCCTCTCCAGCTGCAGATCCAGCAGCCTGCTTATTTTTCTTCTTCTGTGGACAATTAGTGGCGTAATGTCCGTGTTGGTGACAGTGAAAGCACTTCACCTTGGACATGTCCTGCTTCTTTCCTTTCGCACCGGATTGAGAGGCATTCTTCTTGCTCTTCCCCTTCCTTGCTTTGGCAGCCAAAGTGCAATTTTCTTCATCTGAGTTCTTTGATGAAGATTTTTCCCTGGTACTTCACCTTATCTCCTCTTGCACAAGATCCGACCAAATTCGCTCCCATCCTGGCAATTTCTCCCGACCATTGATAGAGTCCTGATAGGAATGCCAACTCTTTGGAAGCCCAAGGAGATCCAAGATCACCAATTCCTCGTCATCAACAGTAACCCCCACACTTCCTAGCTCATCCCTGCATTGGATGAACTTCGTGAGGTACTTGGGCATACTGTCACCTTTCTCCATTTTTATGTTCTTGACCTTGAGCGCCAACTTCCTCTGGTCGCTCTTTCTTTGAAATAAATCTGTCAAAGCTTTCCACATCAAGAATGGAGAAGCTTTACCATGAAGGCTGGACACTATGTGATCCTTCACACCTTCCAACAGAATCCTTCGACACTTTGCTGTCTTCTTTTGCCATGCATCAAGTATGGCAGCATCGCTAGAAGTAGGTTTTGGAATTTCTGCATCTATGAACTCCTTCAACCCATTGTCATCTAGCACCGCCTCCATCCTGTCCTTCCATGAAATATAATTCGAGCTGCCCTCAAGGGCATACTCCAATCGCAATCCGTTGAAATACATCTCAACTTCGACACCAAGAAAACACTGCTGCAAATTCGAATTCCACCAGCTCAAAACTCAACCGCTTCAATGTTTTGCAATTTCTTTTGCAATTGCTCCAATGATCAATATCGCTTTGATACCATGTAGAAATTTTGAATAAATGATATGTTATCCATCGAGATTCTCTTGATCACACACTATTTTAACTTCATGCACAATACATAATCTCTTCTACCATTGATCATTAATTGCAGAAATAAAAACAATCGCATGCGCACATTAAAACCATAAACAATCACACATATGAACACAGTGTTTTATGGGAAAGCTTAAAGCTGAAAACCCCCAACTATCTGTATATTATATGTCATAGAGATCATGTAACAATCATCATACAAAGCTCCTCACAAGCTCTCAGTACAATCTCCAATTGCTACACACTAATCAAGCTAGATCTAGCAAATCACATGCTCCAATCTCTGCCACCTGATAGCCTGCCTCTACTGCGCAATCACTATTGAAGAATGGCTCTTAATTAACTTCGAACCACCTGGCTTGTACTGCGCAATCCTCATTGGCATCTCCAATCATTGGTTGTTGCAAATCATGCAACAGCCTAGTCACAACTAATAGTCACACTGCTCTTTCACCTACCTCTTCACTAGTCTCCAATGAAATTGTCCATGCATTGAAGTTAACTGATGTATTCTTTAGTTGATTAATGAGTTTATAATTAGTGAATTAATTAATAATTAATTCACACCACTCTCACAAGTGTATCAATCAATTAGACTAGATACAACTAGCTCAACTATGTTTAACTCAGTTAAACTGAGCACAACTCCATTAACTTCCTCAATCAACTCCACCAAACTCTCTCACATGAGTTCTAATTGAAGTATCCATGCAATAGCTCCACTTAACCCTCAGGAATAGCGTAATTCCTTCTGTCAGCTCCTGTGCCACATCTGTGCACTTAACTGAAGTGCTCAAAGAGAATAAGATAATGTTTATAGTCCAAATATTATTAAGAGCTAATAATATTCGACATATCTATTTTTAGACTGGCAATCTAAAAATAGATTCCGCCCAATATGTCTAAAAATAGAAGTCCATCTATTTTTTCAACTTGACCAACCATCCACAAATAGCATCTTGCAACTCATAGAATATGATCGACATGTCTAAAAATAGACTTTGCGCCAAAAATAGCCTGCGGGCCCACTTAGTGAAGGCGACTTCTTTCCACTAAGCTCATCAACTTGTTGCAATCTCAACAATTTTCACTGATACTTGTAGCCTACTTGACTCCTTGATGAGTTTTCAAAACAATGCACTATGATGGTATTTATATGTAAAATGTAACATGTAATTTTTCTTTTACTGAATGAAAAATTACTACTTTTTTCCTGGAAAAAAAAACATATAAACTAATTACTATTTATTATTTATTTATTTTTCCAGTTTATTTTATCCGGCAAAGATTTATTGAAATAACAATTTTGAGAGGTGAACTCTTCACAATAAGTGTTGAGTCAAAAAACCAGTTTAAACAACACAAATCAAGATTTGGCCACAAAATATTTCCCATCACAAGAAATCTGTGGGAAACTCCAAAACTTCACACTTAAAAACTACTCGTTTATTTTTCTTTTTCTTTTTTTTACCTTTCTTCTTTTTCTTTGATTATTTTTTATTTAATCTTTAATAATATTATAATTTTATATTTGACTTAGTATATATTATTATATTATTATTTATTTACTCCCTTATAATATTATTTAATGCTAGTTTGTATTATATTTACTTACCCATTAATTATTGACCATTAATATTATTATATAATAAGTTATATAATGAATTTTGGTCCTAGATTTTTCTCTTATTAATATTATTATAATAATACCTTATTCTAGCATCTATTTTTATTTTTATATTGTTTTTTTTATGATTTTTTATCTAACTATTTAGTTTTTAGAATTTCTTTTTATTTATATTTTTTTGTTGAATCAGATTCTCTTTATCTTTTTGGCTTGAAAATGAACCATATCAGTTGGTTTGAACTCATTAAAAACTAAATTACTAATATGATGAATCTAAAAGACATATTTCAAAATAAATCTTGCAAAATAACTCTACTCACAAGAACCTCCATTAAGTAATTTCTGGAATTTCTGGAATTGTAAAATACATTAATCCTACAACTTGCTTTTTCAAGTAAGTTTGTTTATGGTATGATTTTTTAAATGGGTCCTACAACTTGTTCTTTTATGTAATCTAACTATGTTTCTTACAAAGTCTCCTAAACAAGGGTTTTCTTAATATGCTTCATCAAACTTTTGAGGAAGATGTCATCATCATCTTCCTTGCTAAAATCATCTCCTGGGTCTTCAACTTCAATGATCTGCTTGCCATGAGATGTTTCTTCACTTTGTTGTTGCTGCAGCATTCTGGTCACATATAAACTAATTACTATTTATTATTTATTTATTTTTCCAGTTTATTTTATCCGGCAAAGATTTATTGAAATAACAATTTTGAGAGGTGAACTCTTCACAATAAGTGTTGAGTCAAAAAACCAGTTTAAACAACACAAATCAAGATTTGGCCACAAAATATTTCCCATCACAAGAAATCTGTGGGAAACTCCAAAACTTCACACTTAAAAACTACTCGTTTATTTTTCTTTTTCTTTTTTTTACCTTTCTTCTTTTTCTTTGATTATTTTTTATTTAATCTTTAATAATATTATAATTTTATATTTGACTTAGTATATATTATTATATTATTATTTATTTACTCCCTTGTAATATTATTTAATGCTAGTTTGTATTATATTTACTTACCCATTAATTATTGACCATTAATATTATTATATAATAAGTTATATAATGAATTTTGGTGCTAGATTTTTCTCTTTTTAATATTATTATATTATTATAATAATACCTTATTCTAGCATCTATTTTTATTTTTATATTGCTTTTTTCTATGACTTTTGATCTAACTATTTAGTTTTTAGAATTTCTTTTTATTTATATTTTTTTGTTAAATCAGATCCTCTTTATCTTTTTGGCCTGAAAATGAACCATGTCAGTTGGTTTGAACTCATTAAAAACTAAATTACTAATATGATGAATCTAAAAGACATATTTCAAAATAAATCTGGTAAAATAAGTCTACTCACAAAAACCTCCATTAAGTAATTTCTGGAATTTCTGGAATTGTAAAATACATTAATCCTACAACTTGCTTTTTCAAGTAAGTTTGTTTATGGTATGATTTTTTAAATGGGTCCTACAACTTGTTCTTTTATGTAATCTAACTATGTTTCTTACAAAGTCTCCTAAACAAGGGTTTTCTTAATATGCTTCATCAAACTTTTGAGGAAGATGTCATCATCATCTTCCTTGCTAAAATCATCTCCTGGGTCTTCAACTTCAATGATCTGCTTGCCATGAGATGTTTCTTCACTTTGTTGTTGCTGCAGCATTCTGGTCACATTTTTAGTTGTTCTTCTTGGTTTATGGGAATCTCCTTTTTTTTTCTCTGGTTACGTATTTCTCTTTGTTTTGGAATTTTAGCCCATGTTCTTTCTTTTCTATGTTTCCTTCCTCGAATCAATTATGGTCTGAGGAACTCTCGGTTTCTGTTCTAGACTGGGTTGTTTTTAGTTTTTGATTGCAAGCTTGGTCTGATTTATTTGTTCGAGCTTCTTTTCTCTATTTGGATTTTTTGTTTTTTTGAACTCTAGCCTTGAATCTTTATCCGGTTCTTTTTTTTCCTAGATAATTCTTCTTTTTCTACAATTGCTTGCTCTGTTCCTGTTTCTCCAACTGGTAAATTTGTCTCTTCATCTAGTGGCTCTACTGCAGATTTGGCTTCTTCAACTGGGGATTCCATGAATCAATTTCTGTATAAGATTGATCCCATGTTTCTCCCGAAAACTAATAAATTGCCCAACTTGAAATGATACAGATTGTTCTCCAATTTTTTATTTTTTTTCAGAAGAAAAAAAACGCTGCATATATTAAAATATATCAGTTCATGATCTACATACATACTCAATTGAAAACTGGTTCAATGAGAATACATCATTGCAAAGACAGCCTAGAAGTCTGCTAATTCAGGACGAATAAGCAAAAACATCTGACCGGCACATCATAACAGGGGGATAAAATCAACCCCTTTCACTTATGAGACTTTCAAAACAGAGAAGCAAAAACCATAAAACGGCAAAGGCTTTAGATCATAATTCCCTCAGATGCCTATACCGCTCCCTGTGTATATAACCGGAACTAATGGACTGATAGAAACGAAAGCCATGGAACCTAATGATGAAAAAAGACGATGATCTAATTCTAGACAGATATTACAGTCTTAATGAAATACTCCATAACAGACTCGAATTTAGCCGGCTCGCTTGTGTAAATATCAGGCTCGCTTGAGAAATCATCGGGCTCGCTTGAATCCAAGGCGCACAAGTGATCCAACGGGCCTGTACCATGTGTATTTGGACTTAGATACGAAAATATGAGGCATCGAAGGATAACAGAGTGCCCAATACCCCTGCGCAGTCTGGATACTTATTTCTGTACGCTGGCATGAATAAGACTAAAACTCCGCCTCACTTGTGACAAGAGAATTGGGAACTAAGCCCGGAAGAATGAGGCTGCTGGAATAAGATATAGAACCTGTAGAAACCCAGTCCTGAAGTCGTTATGGATCCAATCTTTGAGGCCTTTTCTGAAATAATTTTTTCATTTTCTTCAGGATATTAATCAAATAGAAGGGAAGATTTATTTTCTTACCTTGAAAATGTATGTGAAGTCGTAAGTGGTAAATGAAAACTTGTCCACAGGAATTGGCGTCTACATTTCGGGTATGTCTCTAGAATTTGTGTTCTTTCTGGTTCCTTCTTTATGATGAAGCCGATAGTTGCAGAAAATGTAAATGGTTTTGGCTCTAGTCTTTGCAAAAGATCACGGGTTCAATACTTTGCAAAGACATTAGCTGACTAGAGGATGAATCTATCAATCATATATGATCATGATGAATCTATTAATCATATATGATCATTATGATGTGACATTGTATAGATGTGAAGGAAGCGGAAATGATGATAAATGTAAGGCGTTATAGTTACGAGTAATACTAAGGATTTAAAACTTAAAATAATTAAAAGGGTTGATTAACATTATACATAATTTAATATTTTGGAATAACAACTTCATTCAAATAAAACCATTAACTTTCTTATATCTCATGGCTATGACCTTGAATGTTGATTAAGATTTTATTTGTTAGAATGTTGTTATGTTTTTTTTATTTTTTCTTCATATATTTATCTTGAAAGGATTTCATGACATGAATTGCGTGAAATTATTTCTAAAAAGAAAAATAGTTTGACAGTGTTGCTTCTTTGCTTCTTTAACTATAGAATTTGATGTCAATGTTGATGAAGATTTCATTTGTTAGAATGTTGTTATGTTTTTTTTTTTTTTTTCTTCATTAATTTATCTTGAAAGGATTTCATGACATGAATTGCATGAAATTATTTCTAAAAAGAAAATCAGTTTGATTATAAAGTTTAGATAGTTATAGAAACACAAACTATGAACAATTTTGTCTATCTATTGGAATTCTAAATAATATTGAATATTCTACACTTTAAATCTTGAATATTGAAATAGATTCTACAAACTTCTTTTATATTTATGAAATAATAAACAAATTACATTATATTTAACTTAAAAAAAAATTAACTTCACTAGCCATTATCATAGTTTTCAAATAAAGTTCTTATTCAATTGTGCAAAGCTAGTTTTCTCAATTATATATATAGAGAGAGAGAGAGAGAGAGAATCAAAGTATTAGTTATAAATCAAAATGTTGTAATAAACTAACAGGGTTAAAGGTTTCAAATAGACCTTTAATCTATGACCATTTACAAAAAAGGTGATTCCTTCTTAATTAATGGTTGTATTTCTTATTGATCTATTTTCAAAAACTTTTACGACTTCAAAGGCTCTAACCAATGGTTAGTAAATTTTCCTTTAAAATTTTTTACTTTGGAATAAAAAATAGGAATCTAGTCACCTACTTGAAATTGCTTCTTCTTTAGATATTGTCATGCCACACTACTACATGTAGGACAAAATTTTGACAACAAAGTTTGACAGTATGGCCCGTGTTGTCGCAAATTACAAGAAAAATGTCGTTGTTTTCACTTTTTTTTGTTAAGTTCCCTTGTTCATCGGTATTCTGACGACCGATGAATAAGGTGTCAATATTTCGACAATTTCTCTATATGGCATGTCTTCCAACACAAACAATGTGAAATTTATGTGATCATTTGTGTAACTGGCCATTTTTTACTTTGACTAATCAACGATCATCAGAACTTCGATGATTAACAAAAATATAAATATCTGGCATGTAAGAGATGTTGTGACATATTTTCTATAATGACAATAATTCTAAAATATTTTAAGGTTTTTTTCAAGAGCGAAAAACATGTTTTGTTTTATATATTAATGGCATATTTTATAGTAGATAAATTGGGTATTGAGAATATTGAGAGTGATATGAGGGAGGGAGGGGGCGATGGGCCATATGCACTTCCACCTTCATGTGATTGGCCTTGTTCAGTAGAGAATATTATAAATTATTATTGTAATAAATAGAAGCTCATTATTTGCACCGATCTCAAGTTTGTTATCAAAGCCAGTACATGAAATAATTTATTATATCTCTCTTATGATCCTACTTCCAATCTCAAAGTATATGAGTCCCATGAATGAAAAAATGAGAGCTAAGAACCAATTATCAACACCTTTCTCAAGCTTATTGTTACCAATTTCCAGCCTACCCTAACTAAGGACCAATCCACTGCTTAAAATTTACTAATAATTATTGGTCGAAATGATGCTCTAATTAATTGAGCCCACACATAGTGACCTATGAATGGGGACATTGTTGAATTTTTTCAATTTGTGCTCGTGCACACTGAAATTTGACATGGATATAGTAGATGCATCCATTGATAGCGTGGGAGGCTTTTGAGACTCAAATACAACTCACAAAAGGAATTTAACAATCAAGCGAGATCACCCATATTTTGCCATTGTTTGTCACTGTAATGAAGGAGAAAAAGGTATTGGCAGAGAAGTGTTATTAGTTGATTATATACTTTATTATTTTTCATTCTCTATATTCTTTACAATTTTCAGTGAATCAATTTCCAAAGGGCCACGAATGTATATTGAGCTAGCTGTGTCACATGTGAATGGGGCCAACATTGATTTTTTTTCAATTTGTGCGTGTACGCACTGAAATTCGGTTATGGTAGATTCATGCATTGACGGTATGGGAGGGTTTCGATACTAAAATACGACTCACAGAAAGAATTCAAAAATCAAACAAAAAAATCATAACATAAATGTCGAGGAGATGAAATTATTTATTTCTATTTACTAATCGATGTCCTACCCCAGCAAAGGACCAATCCACTGCTTAAAAGTTTCCAATAAATTTTTTTTTAAACAGTAATGAGTATATTCCACTAGGCATAATTGGTAACTTCGTAGAAATGACTGGCACTATTCCACCCGATAGAACTAATATTTAATAAATGCTACAAGGGCCAACATGTCTCCAGAGACATGGACTCATGCTACTTGGGACACAAATTGTGAACCATACCACTTGAGCTAAGCTCCTTTGAAAAAATTTACCAATAATTAGTGGAAATGATGCTCTAATTAATTGACCCCGCACATAATAACTAGTGAATGTAGTTGTTTAGTGTTGCTTTCTCTTTATTTTTGCAAGGTTTTGGGTTGGTTGTTTATTTCCATTGATCCCCTCATAGTTTTTTATGAGTGTGCAACATTATAAGTCAAGTTTTGCACTTTCAAAACAAATCAAATAAAAATATTAAATATTTTTGAAATTTATTAGATAGTGCAAATGGTTCTATGCAAGTCATAATATAAACTGCTTCATCAAAGATGTTATGCAACCAGCTCACAAAATAGAAGAAAAAATAGGTCAACGACCTAGAAATTATCCTCTTCGAGGGGGAAACCTTATTTACATTACATAAATGAATCATTCTTAGATGATACAAATGAAAAGACCTCATTTATGTATATAGGAGTCTAATGGGTCTCAATATAATCAGAGCCTACATAACGATAATAATGTAAGGGCACAACAATAACAATAATGGGCTTCTGTGGGGCACAACAATAATAATATGGGGGATACATTAACAATAAAAATAATGGGATACACTAGTATTATAGGGTCCTAACATGCCCCTCACCTTCAAAAAAGTGTTTTCCTCAACGCTTGAGTAGTTCTAGATCCTTTTGTATAAAATTATCATCCTCCCACTTGGAATCTTCAGTGGATAAGTTCTTCCACTTAATGAGATAATCTGAAATTGATTGATTTCGTAGTTTTCAGGTTCTTGTTTCTGTGACTTCTTTGGGCTCCAACATGATTTTTCCTTCCTTGACAAGTTCTGGAAATATTGTTTGAACTGGAAGCTTGTCACCAATAACATTCTTTAAGCATGAAACATGGAAAATTGGGTGCACTCGGGAAGATGCGGGAAGCTCCAATCTGTATGCCATAGTACCAATCTTTTGCAACACCTTGTAAGGACCATAGTATTTGGGTGATAATATATTATCCTTATTAGCTTACTTGAAGGAAATATTTTTGTATAGTTGTAGCCATAAAAATACCTAGTCACCTACATCAAACTGGGTCTGAGGGATCAACCACGTGCATTAGTGCGATGATGATTTGCATGTTGTTTCATTCGATTATGCGCCAAATTGACGTTATCCTTTAAAAGTTGGAGAACTTTTTGTTGATGCTCGATGTGATCTTCAACTTCTTGAACCTTAGAATTTTCTCTTAAATATGATGTGATTGACGATGGATGATATCCATAAATTTCCATAAATGGGGTCATTTTAGCTACAATAGGGAAGGAAGTGGTATACCACCATTCAGCCAGAGGTAACTACTTTACCCATTATGTCTAATAAATACAAAGTAACGAAGATATCCTTCCAAAAATTTATTCACTGTCTCAGTTTGCTCATGAGATTGAGGATGATAAGATAAGCTATGAGCTAATTGAGTACCAAGACAAGAAAATAACTCCATCCAAAAATTTCCAGTGAAAATGGGACATTTGTCACTTACAATAATCATTTGGTTTCCATGTAGGTTTTGATCTATTTCCATAAATGCAGTAGCAATTTTATTGGCTTTAAAAGGACAAGATAATGCACAAAAGTGTGCATACTTGGTAAGTCTATCAACTACCATCATTATGACACTCTTTCCTTCATACTTGGGTAAACCTGTGATAAAATCCATTGACACCTCCTCCCAATGCTAACTTGGAATGGCTAAAGGTTGTAAAAAACCTGGGGTCTTAATTGTTTCAACTTTAATTTGTTGGTAAACCAAACATTCTTCCAAAAACTTTTGAATATCATATTTAAGGCCATCCCTAAAAAAATCCTTCTTGACCATGTGGTATATTTTTAAAAATATTGAGTGCCCTCCTAAAGGAGAGGTGTGTAATTCCAAAAGAATATTTTGTTTGAGTTGGAAATTCTTACACAGATATAAGTGATCTTTATACCATAATGAGTAAGTTTTCCATAAAAATTTAACTGATGTATTGGGATCGTGTTGCAACTTTTGAATGAGTTTCCACACCTCTTCTCCATTCTTTCATTCCTCCCTTGCTTCCTTTATCCATTTAGGTTGGATAATCGAAATGGCATAGAGAAATTTTTCTACATTATCATCCCTTCTTGAGAGTGCATATGCAACAACATTTTCCTTTCCTTTTTTGTAGATGATTTCAAAGTCATAACCCAACATCTTAGTGACCCATTTTTTCTACTCTTCTAAAGATAATAATTGTTCCAAAAATTATTTAAGGTTATCATGATCATTTTTTACCTTGAAGTGTATTCCCATTAGGTAAGGGCGTCATCGCTTCAGGGAATGTAGTATTTCCAACATTCCCTTCTCATAAAAAGGTTTGTGTAAATACTTTCCCTTGACTGGAAAACTTTCAAAACCAATTAGTCTTCTTTCTTGCATTAAAACAACACCAAATCCACTTCCTAATGCATCACATTCTACCATAAAGGTTTTTGTGAAGTTCAGAATAGCTAAACTTAGAGCTTGGAATATTACCTCTTTAAGATGTTCAAAGTAATTAGTTGCTTCTAGAGTCCAAAAAAATGCATCTTTATTTAGTAATGTTGTTAGAGGTGCTACTATTTTCCCATAATTCTTAACAAACTTGCAATAATACCCTGTCAACCCGAGAAATCCTCAAATATGTTGTAGGGGTTGTGGGAATTTTTCATTCCTTGATGGCTTTAATTTTGTTAAGATCTCCCTTAACACCCCTCATGAGATACAATATGACCCAAATATTCCACCACTTGTACCCCAAAGAAACATTTGGAAGTTTTTGCATACAGTTTTTTCACCTTTTGATAGTTTGAGCACCCTGTCAACAGTTGAGCATGACCCTTCCAAGACTTGTTGTAGATTAGTATATCATCAAAAAAAACTAACACAAAATTTCTAAGGAAGGGTTTGAAAATGGAATTCATCAAACCTTGAAATTTGGAAGGTGCATTAGTAAGGCCAAAAGGCATGACCGAAAATTCATAATGGCCTTCATGAATTATGAATGTTTTTTTCAGAATATCTTTAGTCTTTATTCAAATTTGATGATGTCCTAAATGAATATCCATCTTGGTGAAGTAAATTGCTCCATGTAATTCATCCAACAATTCATCAATGGTAGGAATGTGAAATTTATCTTTAATAGTGAGCTTGTTTAGCTCCCTATAATCCCAGCACATACACCATGATCCATCCTTGTTGTGTACCAATACTACTAGGTTGACTTATACCTGCCTCTAGCATTTCTACAACCATATGTTCAATTTCACTCTTTTGGGCATATGGATATCTGTAAGGTCTAATTTTTTGAGGAATGCTTCTTGGAATCAAGTGAATAGCATGATCACGATCACGAATACGTGGGAGGCCTTTGGGAGTCTCAAATAATTTGGAATGATTGTTCAATATTCTTTGGAGATCTGGAGAAACAAATCATTTTGATGTTTGAACATCCGGTGAGAAAAATTGTGCAATTATGCCACGTTGTTCTTTCTTCAAAATATTTGATATGTCATTAGAGCTAATTATCTTTCTCATTTCCTTGTGATGCCCCTTAATTCAATTTCCTTTCCTTCCCATGAAAATTTCAATAAAATTTCATGAAAATTTCAAGAAAATTAAAATTTGTCATCCCCAAAGATTGTAACCATTGGACTCTTAATACCATATTAGCACTACCCATTGGAATGGAAATAATTGGACTATTCAATACATATTCCACCACAGTCAATTTGATATTATGACACTTACCTAAGAAATTTATAGTTCCTCCATTTGCAACCATCACTTAACACTCAGGTGTTGGATATAGAAATCAATTCAATTCTTTGGCTATCTTACAATGAATAAAATTGTGGGTACTACGAGAATAAATCAACACTATTAACGTTTTCTTTTTGATAAATCCTTTTATCTTAAGAGTTTGAGTGGTAATTCCTGCCAATCCATTACAAGATTAGGTCAGATTCATTTATTCTTTCTCTGGGGTTGGTTTTTGGTGTATATCCTTCTCTTTTAATGTTTCTAGTTCATTTTCTTCTTCCTCCTCACAATATATGTGAAATATTTTTTTTCGACAAACTTATGACCCTTATGGTATTTTCTATCACAACTGTAACAAAGCCATTTTTCTTTTTTCTCCTCTATTTTTTGTGGTGTTAACCTTGTAGGTTGTGGGAGGCTAGGAGAAACAACACTTCCATATTGATAGTTGTGAGTGGTAGACTTCCTCGTTTCCATAATTTTTCTTTCAACATTTTTTTCCACCTTGAATTCCTTCTCCAATGAATCAGCGTCCCAAAGGTGAGACTCATGTTAGATGTTATCATTTAAAGTCCCTATGAAGACATCAATCCTATGCTCCTCTAGAATATCATTTACCTTGATATTCAATATTTGGAAGTCTTCAATGTGCTCTACCATTGAACCCTTTTGTTTGAGATTTATTAGTTTTCTAAGGAAATTATTACTCTATGTATCCTCATAATGTGATAATAATTCTTCCGCAAAAATTGTCCAAGTGACAATTGATTTGTAGAAATTATCCAAACATTTATATATCAATGGATTCAATCCGATCAAGCAATGTACTAAAGCTAGATATTGAATCCTTATACAAATCAATTTCGGAAAATAAACATGATCGCCAATCACAACAAGTAAAGAAAGAATCAAATCAAACCACAACACAGATAATTTCCTGGGGAAATCTTGTTGCTCAAAACCCCTCTAACTTCTATTGCATATTCGCCATGGAATCATGAAACAATTACAATGCACTCTTCTCACAAGAGTCTCCTGCACTCTCACAACTGTCTCACACTGATCTGGACAAAATCGACCAACACTTAGCTAATTCGCAGCCTCTCATTAGCCTGCCTGCCTTGTGCAATTCATGTGGAATGGAATCCCTATTCTTTAGGAATTTTAGCCTTCCAAAATTGCACAAGGATCATGGGCAATCCAATGGATGTCTGGTTGCTTATGGGCAACCTACTAATCACACAATTGATAGTTAACATCCCTTCAGCCTTTTTCTCAACTAGGTCTCCATTGGAACTGACATGCATGCAACTATCAATAGTAAATCATCAGTTGCATGACAGATCACTGATTGTAAATTAAATATGATTTAATTCACTTGATCTCTCACAAGTGAAACAAACTGATACAACTACTTCAATTGACTTTAACTCACCTAACTAATTCAATTGATTAATCATGCATTAAACTAACACACCAACTGCAATTCGAACTCCATAACTAATAGAATCACTCTACATGCCTCACCAACCACCCTCAACTTGAAATACATGAGCTAACTGAGTCTATCACACTCAGTTAACTATTACAAGTTATTATGAGATAATATTACATTTTATTGTCCAATTTAATTAAGGGAAAATTAAATTAGACACTGCACCAATTTAATTAATTAAATTGGCCTTCACACTAATGTATCGCTAGGACCTGTGGTCCCACAATAGTGTGTGTGTTTCAATTTCTTGTTGGACTTTCAACCTCCCTCGCAACAAGAAAGGGATTATCTACCACCCTGATCCTACCTCTATGGTATTCGAATTTTCTCCTGGCGAGTGCCTTCATCAGAATATCTACATCCTTATATTCAGTGGGAATGTACTGAAGTAACATAATGTGCCTCTAAACACAATGTTTGAGATGGTGGTACTATATGTCTATGTGCTTGCACTTATCATGGAATATTGAATTAACCGAGAGTTTAATGTAACTCTGGTTATCACAATGTATCACCGTCAGATCCATATGAGAACCAAACAAACCAACCAGGATATTTCTCATCTAGATGGCCTCACATGCAGCCTGACTTGCTGCCATGTACTCTGCCTTGGTTGAACTGAGTGCCACAGATCATTGCTTCATGTTGTACCAAGAAACTGTTGTCGATCATATGCTGAAGATCCCTCCTGGTGTACTCTTTCTGTATGATGGACTGCCTACCCAATCTGCATTTGTGTAGCCTTGAGGCTTCACTCCCTTTATCTGTTTGTACCATAATCCATACTCTGTAGTGCCCATGAGATATCTCAAGACATGCTTCCCCGCCTTCCAAAAGATCTTGGTCAACTTAACCATAGCTTGACTCAGCCTGTTAACTGCATAGAAAATTTCTGGTCTGGTGTTCACCAAGTACATTAGTGAACCCACTAGCTGCCTATAGATAGTAGCGTCCACTACCTCTCCTGAATTATCATCCTCTTTCCTCCAATTTTCTGGAAGAGGCGTATCCATGGGTTTACAGCACTCCATGTGAAACTTGCCCATAATATCTTTGGCATACTTTCCTTGAGAAACAAATAGTTCACCATCCCGCTGCCATATTTCCAAACCAAGGAAATAGTGAAGGAGTCCCATGTCCTTCATTTCAAACTCCCTTGCAAGATCATCCTTGCAAGAAGTTATTAGCTCCTCATCACCTGTAAAAATTATATCATCAACATAAAGTACGATAATTAAGAACTTACCATCAACCACAATCTGGTACAGGTTTGCATCCGCTTCACTTTTGATGAAGCTTAACCCAGTGAAATAGCTATCAATCTGAGTGTATTGAGCATGAGGTGCTTACTTCAGCCCATACAGTTCTCTCTTGAGTCGGCACACATGTGAGTCACTATCAAAGATCTCAAAACCTTATGGTTTCTCTATGTACACTTCTTCCTCAATAACTCCATTGAGAAACGCAGTTTTCACATCCATATGATGAATGTGCCACCCCATCTGTGTTGAGAGTGCAAGGATATATCTAATGGAAGAGTGCCTCGTGACTGGTGCAAAAGTCTCCTCATAGTCAATCCCCTCAACTTGTGAGAATCCCCAGGCCACAAATTTGGCCTTGTACTTCTCCACACTCCCATCTGCTACTTTCTTCACTTTCTAGATCCATCTAGATCCAACCACTGATTTTCCGACCGACCTTGGGACAACTTCCCATGCACTGTTATTGACGATGGAGTCATACTCCTATACCATAGCATCAACCCAAATTGGTTGCTACATTGCTTCCTCAAAGGAATATGGTTCTATTAGAATACACTTTCTCATAAGAGCCATGCATCCAGTAAACATTTCTAGAGACTGTCTCTGTCTGCCCAGTGAAGTAAGTGCTCCTACATGCTCGGCCTCATCAATTCTCAATCTATCAGCTTTCATGGTGCGCCTTCTACCAGTTCTCGTGGATGGCTCTGCATGAGTGTTTTCTGCCACTCCATGATCCTCCACATGTGGCTGCTCCACATCTTGAGGTTCATTCTTTGGAACCAAGATATCTAAGGCTCAAGTTTTAGCTAAAAATTGAAATTTCTCGAAATTTCTTCAAACCTTAACGACTAGATAGAGTTCATCGCCAAAATTCTAGCATAACTCATTTCATTAAAATCCAAGTTCTTATGGTTGAGTTATCGTATGTTGTTCATTTTCCAAAACAGGAAAAAAAATGAGCAGAACAGGTAAAGTGCTAATGTGGAAGGTACAGTCAGCAGTTGCAGGAATATACTCCAGAAACAACCATTGACACTATGCCAAGTGGTACCACCAGATTCGCTGATGATGACTAAGAAGTGAAATTTTTTTATTCCCAAGTCTAAGTGGAATTTCATTAAGTTGGCATTTTATTATATATGGTGGCCAATGGGGAAGGGCCACGTGGCATGCCACGTAACCCCCATGGCAGGCAAGTTGTAAGGTCGAATTATCAACTATATGAAGGTTTTGGAATGTTGGATATCTGGTGGGATTATTTGGACATATAATATATATTATAGTTTTAAACCTATATATATATATATATATATATATATTTATTTATTTATTTATTTATTAAAGTTTAAACCCACCTCTCGACGGACTTCACCAAAGATGGAGGATCGCTACCCAAACTTGGAGAAGGTATAAAGTTGGTGGATTCAAAAATATTGGCGGAAGGACGACATTATAATTTGGCACAAAATATTATGGTGGGGTTGAGGCTCGAACCCCTGACCTCCCGCCTATAAACCGCACTCTCTACCGACTCCTCTAACGAGTGTTCCTTACACTCTATGCTCTCCATGTACATTTAAATTCTCACTGCCCGACATATGGGGGTTAGAGGGGGGAAACCCCACGGACCAACCCCCTCCCCATGTGGCCAAAAGTGCAGAACCAAGCCCTAATCCAAAAAAAATGGCGGAATATTAATCGAGTTTAATTAAACTTTAAATGAGGTTTAATGACATTAAAATTGTCATTAGCACTAAACGTGCTTTAAAAATTAAGCCTTGTTTATCCGCCCGCTAAACCCTACTTCACGATAATTAATCCCGAATATTAAGTTGGCGGACTTTTCGAAGGTGTGCCAAATTTGGCGGGATTTCTAAATTTAGAATTTTAACTGGCAGTTTCTCCAGTTTTGGAGGAGAAATTGGGGCAAAAACAGTTTTTGTCATAACTCACTCAATTTTCGACCAAACTGAGGTCAGTAAAAGTCATTCCTAGCTAATTTTCATGTTAGGAACTCAACGGAGCATCTTGCAAACGCAGAAAAGGTGATCTACATGTGTTTTAGTACATTTGAATATTTTTGAAGGCTAGGGCCAACAGGTGTTGAGGTCATTGCCATAGCATACAGAGTCAAAATATAGCAAAAAAATAGTCATTTTTGGGAGATTATGATGTTATAAACTCATTGGAACAAGTTCCAAGAAGTTATTAAGCTTGTAACATCAATTTGAGCACACTTGAAGCTAATACAAATGTCACACTATGAAGTTGGACCAAGGAGATGTAGCCCAGGAGGGGTGAACTCCATTATCAAAATTATATGTGTTAAGTTCTATTATATGTGCTTGTTGTGTTTACTATTTATTATGTTCTTTCATTTAAATTTTTGTTTTTTAAGCTTATGAAAAACTCATAATTTCACTAAGTACACGGTTTTCCAATCACATGCTCTTAAACAAACTCATGAAGGATAAGTAAAACAATGCAAAGAAATGTTTATATCTGAAATGAAACTAGCACAACATTAGCTAGCAAGTAATTTTAGATCAAGTTGGTATCAGAGCACAAGGTTGCTTTCTTTTTTTACTTGAAGAGTTTTTAATAGTGCAAAATTATTGATGCTTACAAGATTGAGATTGCAGAGAGGAGAAGGGAAGCTACTGATAGCTAGTCCAGAAGTTAGGACAAGAAGGAAGAAGGCTAAGCTAGTAGCATCCTTACCCAAAGGACCACTCAATGCAACACTTGAAGCACAAGAGGAATTAATTACACAAGAGGCTAAAGTGGTTGAAGAGATACAAGCTGCAGAGATAGAGCTTGAATCAACATCCAAAATGTCAGGCCATGAAGGAGGTCATGAAAATTCTAAGGAAGAGGATGTCAAGAAGGATTTCAAAGAAATGCAAAGGATGGTTAAACTTATGTATGAAGATTTTATGGCAAAGGAAGTTGGAGAAGGTTCAAAACACCCTCATAAAGAAGAATCTTCAAACAGTAAAAAGGAGGAAGAGAGGATCTCAAAAGCCAGTGGTGGAAAACCACCTCCTTCATCAACATCATCATCCTCATCTGCATCTTCATCTTCCAAATCCACTACAAAAACTCATACCCATACTCAATCCAAGATCCCAAAAGGTAAGACTCTATTACTCAAGTTGGACATTAAATTTGAACTTCCTACATATAATGGAGAAGTTAATGCTGAAAAACTAGATAATTGGATTCGTCAATTAGAAGTTTACTATAGAATTCAAAATCTGCAAGAAGATGATATTAAAATCCAATTGGCTTCATTAAGGCTAGAAGGAGCAGCATTAGTTTGGTGGGAGGAAAAGACACAAGAGGAAATGCGCATCCATGTTAATATTTCCATTACTTGGGTCAAATTCATTTCTTCCATTAAAAGGAAATTCCATCCATTAGCCTATATGCCGAAAGAAATAATGAGTTGGCAAAAATTTAGACAGCTAAAAGGTCAAAGTGTCAAATATTATACACAAGAGTTTAGGAAAAGGGCTTTATTACTTGGAGTAGACTTAAATTCACAAGACACACTCTTAAAGTATATAGGAGGTCTACATTCCTACTTAAAACACACTATTCTCATGTTTAACCCAAATAACTTAGATGAAGTATGTTTGAAAGCCACGCATCTTGAAGCAAGGGGTAAAAACATTTCTGAAGAGGGTAGTAAGAAGAAGCCATTCAAGGGTAAGAGAAAAGAGAAAGGAGGAAAATGGAAGGGAAAAAAGAATGCAAGTGTGAAGCAAGAAGGGGAGAAAATAGCATGCAAATATTGTTCCAAAGAGGGGCATGATGAAGCTCACAATTGGAAACTACATCCCGAACTAAGACCAAAGAAACCAAATAACAAAGGGAAAGAAAAGACGACTTCCACCACACAAAAAGATCTTGGATTTGATTCAGGAGATGAAACCAAGATAGTTGCCATGGTTAACAAAGGAAAGGAATTGATTTCAAGTTCTATTACCTCAAACAGTCACAATAACACTTCAAATGAGGATACAAGGATATAATTCTTCCATGTTAGAGTAATTTCTAATCATACAAATATTGATGCCTTATTTAATACAGGGTCACAAGAAAACTTGATTTCAGAAGAATTCGTTAAAAAACTGAACCTTGAAACTATACCTCATCATAAGCCATACCATTTGAGTTGGATAGTTAATAATGAAAATTTACAGTTGACAAGGAAATGTATTTTCAGATTTTCTATTACTGCAAACTTTGTTGTTGAAGTTGAGTTAGATGTTGTACCACTTGATATTTCAAGGATTATCTTGGGTAGTCCATATTTGTATGACAGGAAAGCAGTATCCTATCGTCATGAGAAAAAATATCATTTGATCAAAGATGGAGTGGAGTATATTGTGAGAGCTCATCGCAAGAAACTGAATATCTCTTTAGTTAATGCAGGGAAAATGAAGAGGCTAGTAAATGCAAGTAAAAATTTTGTGCTTCTTATGATCAAGAAAAATGAAGATATTAACTATGAATATTTTGAAGGATGTGATGAAAAATTGAGATTTGATTTGTTTGATGTGGTAAGTCAGCATGGCGAGATGTTTCAAGAACCAAAGGGGTTGACACCCAAGAGGGGAATTCAACATGTGATTCAGCTGCAGCAGGATGTTCCACTTCCGAATATTGGTATGTATCGCATGTCAATCATGGAAAGTTTGGAAATCAAGAATCATATCCAAGAGTTTCTGAACAAAGGTATCATATACCCATCTACTTCACCTTGTGGTTCTCCAATAGTTTTGGTTCCAAAGAAGGACGAGACTTGGTGCATGTGTATTGATTTCCATGTACTGAACAAAATCACGGTAAAGAATCGCTACCCACTTCCACGCATTAATGATTTTCTTGATGAGTTAAATCATGCAAATTATTTCACTAAGTTAGATTTTAGAAGTGTTTATCATAAAGTTAGGATAGTTGAAGAAGACATTTGGAAAATTGCTTTCAATACTAGACAAGGATTGTATGAGTGGTTAGTTATGCCATTTGGCTTAACAAATGCACCAGCTACTTTTATGAGAGTGATAAATGATGTACTTAGACCATTTCTGGATGACTTTGTAATTGTTTACTTAGATGACATACTCATATTCAGAAAATCAAGAGAAGAACATGTCATGCATGTGAACAAGGTACTTGATGTTTTGAGAAAAGAGCAATTGTTTCTTAAGATGTCAAAGTGTGAGTTTGGTAAGACTTCATTGGTATATTTGGGACACATAGTTGGAGGAGGTGAATTGAATATTGATCCTTCCAAAGTTGATATCATTTTGAATTGGCCCAAGCCCAATACAGTTACCGTGGTAAGAAGATTTTTAGGGGCAACACAGTCTTGGAGGAAATTTATTGCTAATTTTTCTTCCATTGCAGCATCGTTACATGCATTGACAAGCATAAAGGAAGTCTTCCATTGGGGAGATTTGCAGCAGAAATAATTTGATGTTTTAAAACAAAAGATAATTTCGGCACCGTTACTAGAAATTCCAGATCTAAGACAGCCATTTGAGATCCAAAAATATGCAAGTGATTATGTTATGGGAGGAGTGCTCATGCAACATGGCAAGCCTATCTCATTTCATTCTGAAACTTTTAATGGATTTGTGGCTAAATATCCTACATATGATAAAAATTTGTATGCATTGGTACAAAGTGCAAAGAAATGGAAGCATTACTTGATGGGAAAATAGACCATTATCCATACCGACCATCAGCCATTGCAGTATTTACAATCATAGTCCAAATTGTAGTAATCAAGACGTTTCAGGTGGATGGGTTTTCTACAACAATTTCACTTGGTTATCAGGTACAAGAAAGGAATATACAATAAGGTAGCTGATATGCTCTCTAGGCCTATTGTAAATTCAGCTATTATTCTCAAGCATAATTCTATTATGCATGAAAGTTACATTGAACAGTATGTGAATGATATTGATTTTCAAGATGTGTATGAGAACTTGAGTAAGGGAAACCAAAGTGAAGAGTTAGATTATCATGTGCATAACAGTTTTTTGTATCACTTGGGCAAGTTTTGTATACCACAGGGAGAAAGAAACCATATCATAAGGGAGGCGCAAACATCATTGATTGTAGGACATTTCGGTGTAGGCAAGACAGTAGCACATCTGCAAAGGTATTGTTATTGGCCACGCATGAATGAAAGTGTTTCTTGTTTTATTGGAGGATGTTATTTATGTGCAACAAGTAAGCCTAGCAATAGGAATCTTGGTTTGTACACACCACTTCCAGTTCCTTCTCATCCTTGGGAGAGCATCTCAATGGATTTTGTAGGAATCCTTCCTATGTCAAGGAAAGGTCATATTTATTTGTATGTTGTGGTAGATAGATTCAGCAAAATGTAAATTTTAATGGCATGTAAGAAAACTATTGTAGTTGAACAAACCGCTAATATTTTCTTTCAAAATGTATGGATCCATTTTGGTCTTCCTACTTCTATTGTAAGTGATTGAGATTCTCAATTTGTTGGGAATTTTTGGTCAAAATTATGGGACATGATGGATACAAAGTTGAAGAAGAGTACAACATTTCATCCACAAAAATATGGTCAAACAGAGGCGGTAAATAGGATTTTTATTCATCTTCTAAGAGGCTATTGTAGCAAGCATCCCAAGTTATGGGACGAACGGTTACACTACACACAACATGCATACAACTGGGAAAAACATTCTTCCACAAATACATCGTCATTTGAGGCATGTTTTGGCTACTTGCCAAGATCACCATTGGACCTTATCTTTGAGAAAGATGTTTCTATAGATGGAGATAGTGACATAGATAAAGAAATAAAGTTCATTGAGAAAATTCATTTGGTACATCACACAATGTAAGAACAACTTGAGAAGAGTCAAAGCAACTACAAGGTAAGGCATGAAAAACATCGGGTTGATCACAAATTCCAAGTTGGAGGTGAATTTTGGTTGTACATAAGAAAAGAAAGATTGCAAGGGGAAGGCAAAAAGATCAAACCAATCCGTTATGGTCCATTTAAAATTTTGGAAAATATTGGTACAAATGCATTCAAGCTAGATTTTCCTCCTTATATGCAAATTTATTCTGTCGTTAATGTTGAGAATTTGAGATTGTTTGAGCCTCCTTTGATTAATGATCAAGGGGAGCATGTTCAGCTGCCATCAATAAATGATTTCTCGCCAGAATATCTTGATGAACTTCAACAAAATCTCATACTTGACAGAAGAATCAGAACATCAAGAAGAGGGAATGTTGAATACCTTAGAGTTGGACTCAAAGGTAAAAATCCTTCAAAGTCAAAATGGTTGGAGATTGGAAAAGTGAGGGAGCTTTACCCTCACTTGTTGAACAATTGATAATATATTTTGGGGTCCAAAAGGCTTCTAGTGGGAAGGAATGATCTAAGGCTCAAGTTTTAGCTAAAAATTGAAATTTCTCGAAATTTCTTCAAACCTAAACGAATGGATAGAGTTCGTCGCCGAGATTCTAGCGCGCCTTGTTTCATCAAAATCCGAGTTCATATTGTTGAGTTATCGTTCGTTGTTCGTTTTCCAAAAAAGGCAAAAAAATGAGCAGAACATGTACAATGCTGATGTGGAAGGTACAGTCAGCATTTGTATGAATATCCTCCAGAAACAGCCAATGACATTGTACCAAGTGGCCCCACCAGATTCGTCAATGATGACTAGGAAGTGAAATTTTTTTATTCCTAAGTCTAAGTGGAATTTCATTAAGTTGGCATTTTATTATATATGGTGGTGAATGGGGAAGGGCCATGTGGCATGCCATGTACCCCCCATGGCAGGTAGGTTGTAAGGTCGAATTATCAACTATATGAAGGTTTTGGAACGCTGGATATAGGGTAGGATTTTTTGGACATATAATATATATTATAGTTTTAAACCTATATATATATATATTAAAGTTTAAACCCACCTCTCGACGTATTTCACCAAAGATGGAGAACTGTTACCCAAACTTGGAGAAGGTTTAAATTTGGCGGATTCGACAAGATTGGCGAAAGGACGATGTTATAAGTTGGCACAAAATATTATGGTGGGGTCAGGGCTCGAACCCCTGACCTCCCGCCTACAAACCGCGCTCTCTATCGTCTCCTCTATCGGGTGTTCCTTACACTCTATGCTCTCCGCATACATTTAAATTCTGACTACCCGACGTATTGGGGTTGGCGGGGGCGAGCCCCGCGGGCCAGACCCCTTCCCATGTGGCCAGAAGCGCAGAACCAGGTGCTAATCCAAAACAAACGGTGGATTATTAATCGATTTTAATTAGACTTTAAATGAGGTTTCATGACATTAAAATTTTCATTAGCACTAAACGCACTTCAACAATTAAGCCTTGTTTATCCTCCCGCTAAACCTGCTTAACAATAATTAATCCAGAATATTAAGTTGGCGGAATTTTCAGAGGCGCGCCAACTTTGGAGGGATTTCTAAATTTAGAATTTTAACTTGTAGTTACTCCAGTTTTGGAGGAGAAATTGGGGCAAAAACAGTTTTGGTCATAACTCACTCAATTTTCGACCAAACTGAGCTCAGTAAAAGTCATTCCTAGCTAATTTGCATGCTAGGAAATCAATGGAGTGGGTTGAAAAGGAAGAAAATGTGATCTAAAGGTGTTTTAGTACATTTTAATATTTTTGAAGGCTAGGGCCAACAGGTGTTGGGGTCATTACTAGAGCATCGAGAGTCCAAATACAGCAAACAAATAGTCATTTTTGGGTGATTATGATGTTATAAACTCATTAGAAAGGTTCCAAGAGGTTATGAAGCTTGCAACAACAATTTTAGCACACTTGAAGCTAATATAAAGTTCACACTATGAAGCTGGACCAAGGAGATGTAGCCCAGGAGGGGTGAAATCCTTTATCAAAATTCTCTGTGTTAAGTTTTGTTATATGTTCTTGTTGTGTTTACTATTTCTTTTGTTCTGTCATTTAAAAAAAAAAAAAATTAAGCTTATGACAAACTCATAATTTCACTAAGTACAATGTTTCCCAATCACATGCTCTTAAACAAACTCATGAAGGATAAGTAAAACAATACACAGAAATGTTTATATCTGAAATGAAACTAGCACAACATTAACTAGCAAGTAATTTCAGATCACAAGAGTTCCTCATATGCATTCGAATCCAACTCCCTCTCAAGGGACAATCGCATGGCTTTCTCTTCATCAAATTTATATCTCGTCTCACAACAGTCATCCTATTTTTTGGCAAATACACTCGATAGTTTTGGGGAGTATCAGTGTACCCCACAAATATCCCAATCTTAGTTGTTGGTTCAAGCTTCTTCCTGGCGTCTTTGGTCACATGCACATAAATAGATGAGACAAAAATCTGAAAATATGAAACATCAGGTTTCTTACCAGTAAAATCCTCCTCTGGTGTATTCATGCCAAGTATCCGATAAGGACTATAGTTTTGCACAAATATCATTTTGTTGCATGGCTCTGCCCATAGATGCAATGGTAGGCCTTGATCATGCAACATCACTTGTGCTACACCCACAATTTCTCTATTCTTTATTTTTACGACCCCATTCTATTGTGGGTTATGAGGCACAATCAAATCTCTCTGAATTCCTTATTTGCTACAGAATTTATTGAATTCATTAGAGATTTACTCACCACCATTGTCACTCCTAAGAGCCTTCACATGCTTCTCGTGTCTTTCTCCACCAGTGCTTTGAACTCAAGAAATTTTGAGAACGTTTGATCTTTCTTCTGCATGAAGTAGATCCAACACTTTCTAGAAAAATCATCAATAAATATTACATAGTACTTATGCTTTTTTTTCGAAGCAGTAGAGAATGGTCCACACGCATATGAGTGAACTCTCTCTAGAATTTCTGAAGCTCGGTTCTCCTTCTCGTGAAAAGTGGCCTTTGTATACTTCCCCATTGTACATCCCTTGCATGTGTCTAACTGCGCAAGGGTACCCTTGGGAAGACCCGTAGAAATCTATTACATGACCTTCAAGGCTACGTGTTGTATATGGCCCAATATCCTGTGCCATAACTCACCCTCATCCCGGCTCACCAATTTGTCTGCCATACCCATCAATGTTGTGCAGTCATCTACATCAAGTTTATATAGATTCTTCACATGAATCCCAATCTCCTTGGCTTGTCCTGTTGCTTTGTGTTGAAGGAAATATTTTCCTTCACTAAAAACAACATCATAGCCTCTATCCTCCAACATTGTGACTGAAACTAAAGTTTTCCTCAATCCTGGCACATGCATTACATATTTTAATAGAAAGGGTTTACCTGAATGTCTCTAGAAGGTAACTGTACCAATCCCAGTAGCACTGTACAGCTCATCATCACCCATTTCGATATGCATCTGGAGGTCCTTCTCCTCCAAGCTACTGAAAAGTTCTTTGTCTCCCATCATGTGAAAGGATGCACCACTATCTATGTACCACATCGATCCCATTGCACGTAAAATGATGCATGCAATGAGCGATAAGTCAAGCTCAAATTGTGAGGCCAAATCCTCGCTAGTTGCAGATCCTGAAGCCTTCTTGTTCTTCTTATTTTTTGGACAATTAGTGCCATAATGTCCATGCTCGTGATAGTGAAAACACTTCACCCTGGACATGTCGCACTTCTTGTCATCTTTGTTGGACTCAGATTTGGAATGGAATTTCTTTAATTTCCCCTTCTTCAATTTAGTAGCTAAAGCACAATCTTCTTCATCATCATTTTTATATGAAGATCCATCCCTGGTATTTTGCCTAAATTCTTCTTGCACCAAATCCGACCAAAGTCATTCCCAATCTGGAAGCTTCTCCCTCCCATTAACAGAGTCCTGAAAAATATGCCAGCTCTTGGGAAGTCCTAGGAGATATGCTCATCAAGTCATCATCCATGACAGTAATTTTGACACTCCCAAGCTCATTTGACATTGGAAAAACTTTGTTAAATATTTCGGAATGGTGTCGCATTTCTCCATTTTGATTTTCCTAAGATTGTCCTTCAGTGCCAATTTTCTATGATCACTGCTACTCTAAAACAGATCTTTCAAATCTTTCCACATTACATATGGTGTCACTTTTCCATGGCGACTTGAGACAATGTGGTGTCGTACTCCCTCCAGTAAGATCATCCTCGCCTTTTCAACCTTCTTTAGTCAAGCATAAAAATTTGTGGCATCTGCTGCAATGGGTTTGGGAATGTCATTATCAATGAATTGTTTCAACCCATTGTCCTCTAGTACTACCTCCATCTTGTATTTCCACGCAATATAGTTATAGTTTCCCTTAGGTGCATACTCCAATCTGAAACCATTGAAAGCCATTTCGATCCTGATCCGCCTGTCGCACCAAGAATACTTTTGCAAATTCGAATTCTATTATGTTACAAACTCAGCTTCTCCTCCACTATAGTGATTTATTGTGCTATGATACCATGTATAAATTATACAAACATATGTATATCAATGGATTCAATCTGATCAAGAAATGTACTAAAGCTAGATACTGAATCCTTCTACAAATCAATTGCAGAAAATAAATATGATCACCAATCACAACAACTAAAGAAAGAATCAAATCAAACCACAACACAAATAATTTCTCGGGGAAAGCTTGTTTCTCAAAACCCTTCTATCTTCTATTGTATATCCACCATGGAATCATGAAACAATTACAATGCACTCTCCTCACAAGAGTCTCCTCCACTCTCACAACTATCTCACATTTATCCAGATAAAATCAACCAACACTTAGCCAATTCTTAGCCTCTCATCAGCCTACCTTGCTTCCACAATTCATGTGGAATGAAATCCCTATTATTTAGGAATATTAGCCTTCCAAAACTACGCAAGGATCATGGGAAATCCAATTGATGTCTAATTGCATGCGGGCAACCTACTAATCACACAACTGATAGTTAACATCCCTTTAACAGTTGTCTCAACTGGGTCTCCACTAGAACTAACATGCATGCAACTATTAATAGTAAATCATCAGTTGTATGACAGATCACTAATTGTGAATTAAATACGATTTAATTCACTTGATCTCTCACTAGTGCAACAAACAGTTACAACTACTTCAACTAACTTTAACTTACCTAACTGAGGTAACTGATCACTCATGCATTAAACTAATGCACCAATTGCAATTCGAACTCCATAAATAATAGAATCACTCTACATGCCTCACTTACCAGCCTCCACTCGAAATACATGAAATAACTGATTTTATCACACTCAATTAACTATTACAAGTGATTATGAGATAATATTACATTTTATTGTCTAATTAAATTAAGGGAAAATTAAATTAGACATTGCACCAATTTAATTAATTAAATTGGCTTTCACACTAATATATCGCTAGGATTTGTGGTCCCACACTAGTGTGTGTGCTACAATTTCTTGTTGGAATTTCAACATGATTTACGAGAACAAATCCATCTATACCACACAAATAGATTTTGTCCTAAATATACAGATGTAATGCATACCTTTTGTGTGTGTTATACATCATGTAGACTTAAGAATTGCTCCATCTATAGTATCCATGTTAATAGATCCTTGCCATAAAACTTCCTCATATATATATTTGGAATGTGTTTTGTCTTAAACCCAATGTTGGATTATCTAAAATCATATTTCATATTATTTGTTTCCTCATCCTGATTTTCATGGAGTACCTTGTCACCACTAGGAATTCTTTCTTGCAAAAACGTGGTCAAACCTTCCATGTGTTGAATTTTGCAACAAGAAATAGTGAAAGAGGCATCCTAAAACATCATCCTTGACCCTAGTGAGAAATAAGCACCTAAACTAGATGGGGCCCAGGGGCCCACACAGGCTATTTTTAGGTGTATTTCTATTTTTATAATGGTGAGCATATTCTATAAGTTGTAGGATGCTATTTGTAGATGGTTGATCAAATGTGAAAAATATATGAAATCATATTTTTAGAATATTGGGCGAAGTCTATTTATAGATCGTCAATATGAAAATAGGTGCATGTCAATTATTATTAGACCTTAATAATAATCCGACAATAAATAGTAACTTATTCTCTTGGAGCACTTTATTTCAGTGAACAGATGTGGCACATCAGTGGGCTGAAGGAATTATGCAATTCCTAGGGTGGTTGGTGACTCATGCATGGATAACTTCGTTATAACTAATAGTGGCAAGTTTTAACAGAGTTGGAAGAGTAGTTATGTGAGTTGTTATTTAGTTTAACTCAGTTCAGTGAGTTAAACTTAGTTGTGCTAGTTGTAACTAAACATACACCAGTGATAGATAAGTGAATTAATTATTTAATTAATTCACAAGTAGTATCTTACTTGCAACTGAAGAAATACATTAGTTAAGTACTTGTATGTCAGATCCAGTGGAGACCCAATGGAGAGATAGGTGAAAGGGTGAGATGGACTATCAGTTGTGACTATAGTGATGCATTAAATGCATCTACACACACATTGGATATTATTATGAGGATTTCACAGTCAAGGCAAGGAAATTTCGAATTCATTCAGGGTTCTTCTTCAGCAAGGATTACACAGTGGAGGCAGGCTATCAAGGTGCAGCAAATTGGTGCATGAAGGTGCAAATTTCTGCAAGACAATGTGTGAAGATTGTAGATTTTACTGAGAGCTCTATGAGCTGATATTTGTATGATATTATTACATGATTCCATTGATATACATAATATATGATAGTTGGGGTTTTTAGCTTTAAGCTTTCCCAGTAAAACATCTTGTTATGTGTGATTGATTTTGCTTCATATGTGTTTCGCAATTGGCGATTTAATTTCCGCAAAGAATTAAGTGGAAGGATTTTGTATTTAACATAAGATTAAATTTTTTAGATCAGGAGAATCCAGAAATAAATTATTGCATTTATAAATTTATACATGATATCGGAGCAGTGTTAATCACTGGAGATTGCAATATTGAAGCGATGCTGAGTTTTGTGCTGGTGGAACAACTAGAAATTGCTGCAAGAATTTATTGGTGTGAAAGTTGAGTATACATTGAAATGGATTTCAATGGGTTGCGGTTGGAGTATGCTATCGAGGTCAGCTCGAACTACATAGCCTGGAAGGACAGGATGGAGGCGGTGCTTGAAGATAATGGCTTGAAGGAATTCATTGAGAGAGATGTTCCTAAGCCCACTTCGATGGATGCTACATTACTTGATGCAAGGAAAAATAAAGTAGCAAGGGTGAGGAGGATTCTGTTGGAAGGTGTGAAAGACCATATTGTGTCAAGCCTTCATGGGAAAGCCACTCCATATGCAATGTGGAAGTCTTTGACATATCTTTTCCAAAGCAACAACGACCATAGGAAGTTGGCGCTGAAGGATAAACTCAGAAAAATCAAGATGGAGAAGAACGACACTATTCCGGTATACTTGACAAAGTTTGTCCAATACAGGGATGAGCTTGGGAGTGTAGGAGTCAGTTTTGTTGATGATGATTTGGTGATTTTGGCTCTCTTGGGACTTCCTAAGAGTTGGCACAGTTATCAAGACTATGTCAACAGATGAGAAAAACTGTTGGATTGGGAACGACTGTGGCTAGATCTAGTGCAGGAGGAGTTCAGGAGGAACACCAAATATGTCTCTTCATCAATGCATGATGATGAAGAGGATTTTGTTTTGGTTGCCAAGGCAAAGAAGAAGAAGGGGAAGAAATTCCATTCTAGATCTAAGGCCGGTGAAGATTGCAAGGAGCACAACATGTCCAAAGTGAAGTGTTTTCACTGTCACGAGTATGGACATATTACCACAAATTGTCCACATAAGAATAAGAACAAGATGGTTGTTGGAGCTGCAAATGGTGAGGCTCTTGCCTCACAATTTGAGCTTGACTTCTCTTGATCACATGCATGGTGTCTAGTGCATTGGGATTGAGGTGGTACTTTGATAGTGGTGCTTCCTTTCACATGACTGGAGATGAGAAATTGTTCAGTGACTTGGTGGAGAAAGATATCCAGATGCATGTTGAGTTAGGCAATGATGGACGATACAGTGCGACTGGAATTGGTACCATTACCTTTCAGAGGGTGTCAGGTAAACTCTTTCATTTAAAAGTTGGTGTGCATGTTCCAGGTTTAAAGAAGAATTTAATCTTGGTCACAATGTTAGAGGATAGAGGCTATGATGTTGTCTTTAGTGAAGGAAAAGTTTTCCTGCGACACAAAGCAACATGGAAAGCCAAGAAGGTTGGGATTCGAGTTAAGAATCTATACAAACTTGAAGTAGATGGGATTTCTACGGAGCTTCCTACTATTGGGAAGTGTGAGAAAGACATGCAATTGATGCTTAAGAGGGAGCAGGATTTGCATGCAGGTAAGGGTGAACCTCAAGATGTGGAGCAACCACAAAATGAGGACCATGGAGTGGGAGCAACCACTCATGAAGAGAAATTTCATGCTAGATTGGCAAAGGGAGTGCATGTAGCTATACCAACAGGTGAGAGGTGGGTGACATGCAAGAGTAATCCCAAGAAGAGATTTCTAGGCACGATTCATTGAGATTGTGTGGGTCTCATGAATTGAACCTGGATACGAGGTGCCCATAGAGCAGCAGTAGCATGATAATTTAGATTGATGTAGTTAGATCAAAGTGACAGTGTCGGATACTAGAGCACGGATCAGAGTTGGCAGCAAGTGTAGAGTGCATGGGTGAAAAGTTCAACAACGCAGTGGTTCCTGAAGGCATGTGCAGTAGCTAAGCATAGGTCAGAATACTTTGATGATAGATGCATTATATTGATTCAGTTGTTTGGAGGCTATTTAGTTTTGGAAGTGTTGCATACAAGAGTTGTAGGGTGCATGCAAAGACATTCCTTTCTTGTTGAGAGATAGTGGTGAAGTTTGCAACAAGAAACGGTGAAAGAGGCATCCAGAAACATCATCCTTGATCCTAGTGAAAAATAAGCACCTAAACTAGGTGGGGCCCACATAGGTTATTTTTAGGTGTATGTCTATTTTTAGAATGGTGAGCATATTCTATAAGTTGCAGGATGCTATTTGTAGATGGTTGATCAAATGTGAAAAATAGATGAAATTCTGTTTTTAGAATATTGGGCAAAGTCTATTTATAGATCATCAATCTAAAAATAGGTGCATGTCGATTATTATTAGCCCTTAATAATAATCTGACAATAAATAGTAACTTATTCTCTTGGAGCACTTTATTTCAGTGAACAGATGTGGCACATCATTGGGCTAAAGGAATTACGCAATTCCTAGGGTGGTTGGTGACTCATGCATGGAGAACTTCGTTATAACTGATAGTGGCAAGTTGTAACAGAGTTGGAAGAGTAGTTATGTGAGTTGTTATTTAGTTTAACTCAGTTCAGTGAGTTAAAATCAGTTGTGCTAGTTGTAACTGAACATACACTAGTGATATATGAGTGAATTAATTATTTAATTAATTCACTAGTGTCTTAATTATTTAATTAATTCACTAGTGTCTTACTTGCAACTGAAGAAATACATCAGTTAACTACTTGCATGTCAGATCCAGTGGAAACCTAGTGGAGAGATAGGTGAAAGGGTGAGATGGACTATCAGTTGTGACTATAGTGATGCATTCAATGCATCTACACATACATTGGAGATGCTTATGAGGGTTGCGCAGTCAAGGCAAGGAAATGTTGAATTCATTCAGGGGTCTTCTTTAGCATGGATTGTGCAGTGGAGGCAGGCTATCAGGGTGTAGCAAATTGGTGCATGGAGGTGCAAATTTCTATAAGACAGTGTGTGACGATTGTAGATTTTACTGAGAGATTTATGAGCTGATATTTGTATGAGATTATTACATGATTCCATTGATATACATAATATATGATATTTGGGGTTTTTATCTTTAATATTTCTCGGTAAAACATTTTGTTATGTGTGATTGATTTTGCTTCATATCTGTTTTGCAATTGGCGATTTAATTTCCGCAAAGAATTAAGTGGAAGGATTCTATATTTAACATAAGATTAAATTTTTTAGATCACGAGAATCTGGAAATACATTATTGTATTTATAAATTTCTACATTGTATCAGAGCAGTTTTAATCACTAGAGATTGCAATATTGAAGCGGTGTTGAGTTTTGTGTTGGTGGAACAATTTGAAATTGCTACAAGAATTTCTTGGTGCGATAGTTTAGTATACATTGAAATGGATTTCAATGGGTTGTGGTTGGAGTATGCACTCGAGGGTGGCTCGAAATACATAGCCTGGAATGACAGGATGGAGGTGGTGAGTGAAGATAATGGCTTGAAGGAATTCATCGAGAGAGATGTTCCTAAGCCCACTTCGAAGGATGTTGTATTACATGACGCATGGAAAAATAAAGTAGAAAGAGTGAGGAGGATTTTGTTGGAAGGTGTGAAATACCATATTGTGTCAAGCCTTAGTGGGAAATCCACTCCATTTGCAATGTGGAAGGCTTTGACAGATCTTTTCCAAAGCAGCAGCGACCATAGGAAGTTGTCACTGAAGGATAAACTCAAAAAAATCAAGATGGAGAAGAACGCACTATTCCGATATACTTGACAAAGTTTGTCCAATGTATGGATGAGCTTGGGAGTGTAGGAGTCAGTGTTGTTTATGATGATTTGGTGAGTTTGGCTCTGTTGGGACTTCCTAAGAGTTGGCACAGTTATCAAGACTTTGTCAACGGACGGGAAAAACTGTCGGATTGGGAACGACTATGGTCGGATATAGTGCAGGAGGAGTTCAGGCGGAACACCAGAGATGGCTCTTCATCAATGCATGATGATGAAGAGGACTTTTCTTTGGCTGCCAAGGCAAAGAAGAAGAAGCCAAAGAAATTCCATTCTAGATCTGAGGCTGGTGAAGATGGCAAGGAGCACAACATGTCCAAAGTGAAGTGTTTTCACTGTCATGAGTATGGACATATTGCCACAAATTTTCCACATAAGAAGAAGAACAAGATGGTTGTTGGAGTTGAAGCTGGTGAGAATCTTGCCTCGCAATTTGAGCTTGACTTCTCATTGATCGCGTGCATGGTGTCTAGTGCATTGGGATCGAGGTGGTACTGTTATAGTGGTGCTTCCTTTCACATGACGGGAGATGAGAAATTGTTTAGTGACTTGGTGGAGAAATATCTCTAGATGCATGTTGAGTTAGGCGATGATGGATGATACAGTGCGGCTGGCATTGGTACCATTACCTTTCAGAGGGTGTTAGGTAAACTCTTTCATTTAAAAGGTGTTGTGCATGTTCCAGGTTTAAAGAATAATTTAATCTCAGTCGCAATGTTAGAGGATAGAGGATATGATGTTGTCTTTAGTGAAGGAAAATTTTTCCTGCGACACAAAGAAACATGGCAAGCCAAGAAGGTTGGGATTCGAGTTAAGAATCTATACAAACTTGAAGTATATGGGATTTCTACGGTGCTTCCTACTATTGGGAAGTGTGAGAAAGACATGCAATTGATGCTTGAGAGGGAGAAGGATTTGCATGCACCTAAGAGTGAACCTCAAGATGTGGAGCAGCCACAAGATGAGGATCATGGAGTGGGAGCAACCACTCATGCAGAGAAATTTCATTCCAAATGGGAAAAGGGAGTGCATGCAGCTATACCACCAGGTGAGAGGTGGGAGGCATGCATGAGTAATCCCAAGAAGATATTTTTGGGCAGGATTCATTGAGATTGTGTGGAACTCATGAATTGAACCTGGATATGAAGCGCCCACAGAGAAGCAGTAGCATGGTCAGTTGGATTGATGCAGTTAGATCTAAGTGACAGTGTCAGATATTGGAGTGAGAATCAGAGTTCAGAGCAAATGCAGAGTGCATGGATGCAGAGTTCAACAACGCAGTGGTTCCTGAAGACATGTGCAATAGCTAAGCAGAGGTCAGAAGACTTTGATGATATATGCATTATACTGATTCAGTTGTTTGGAGGCTATATAGTTTTGGAGGTGTTGCAAATAAGAGTTGCAGGGCGGATGCATGGAGTTGCAGGGCACATGCAAAGACAATCCTTTCTTGTTGAGAGGGAGTGGTGAAGTTTGCAACAAGAAACAATAAAAGAGGCATCCGGAAACATCATCCTTGATCCTAGTGAAAAATAAGCACCTAAACTAGGTGGGGCCCACACAGGTTATTTTTAGGTGTATGTCTATTTTTAGAATGGTGAGCATGTTCTATAAGTTGCAGGATGTTATTTGTAGATGGGTGATAAAATGTGAAAAATATATGAAATTCTATTTTTAGAATATTGGGAGAAGTCTATTTATATATCGTCAATCTAAAAATAGGTGCATGTCGATTATTATTAGCCCTTAATAATAATCCGACAATAAATAGTAACTTATTCTCTTGGAGCACTTTATTTCAGTGAATAGATGTGGAACATCAGTGGGCTGAAGGAATTACGCAATTCCTAGGGTGGTTGGTGACTCATGCATGGAGAACTTCGTTATAACTGATAGTGGCAAGTTGTAACAGAGTTGGAAGAGTAGTTATGTGAGTTTTTATATAGTTTAACTCAGTTTAGTGAGTTAAACTCAGTTGTGCTAGTTGTAACTGAACATGCACTAGTGATAGATGAGTGAATTTATCATTTAATTAATTCACAAGTAGTGTATTACTTGCAACTGAAGAAATACATCAGTTAACTACTTGCATTTCAGATCTAGTGGAGACCCAGTGGAGAGATAGGTGAAAGGGTGAGATGGACTATCAGTTGCGACTATAGTGATGCATTCAATTCATCTACACACACATTGGAGATGCTTATGAGGATTGCACAGTCAAGGCAAGGAAATGTCGAATTCATTCAGGGTTCTTCTTCAGCAGGGATTGCGCAGTGGAGGCAGGTTGTCAAGGTGTAGCAAATTGGTGCATGGAGGTGAAAATTTCTGCAAGACAGTGTGTGACGATTGTAGATTTTACTGAGATCTCTATGAGTTGAGCTTTGTATGATATTATTACATGATTCCATTGATATACATAATATATGATAGTTGGGGTTTTTAGCTTTCAGATTTCCCGGTAAAACATCTTGTTATATGTGATTGATTTTTCTTCATATGTGTTTTGCAATTGGTGATTTAATTTACGCAAAGAATTGAGTGGAAGGATTATGTATTTAACATAAGATTAAATTTGTTAGATCAGGAGAATCTGGAAATACAATATTGTATTTATAAATTGCTACACCATGTCTACTTTCAAGCCATCCATCTTAGCTTCCATGTTTGATTTTAAACCCTCCATGTCTCCTTTTAAACCATCCATGTCCACTTTAATCCATCCATGTCCCATTTTATTTCCTCTTGGGTTTCTCTTTGTGAGAGCAAAAAATGTTGCACTTGTTCCCGTAATTTTGATATATCATGTTGCAATTATTCCTCTTCATGTGTCATAGTAAAGATTTCTAAGGGATTAATGGGTGTCGAGTTCCTTTGTTTTGGAGGAATTTTAGAACCCAATGTTGATATCTATGTTTCAATATACCCTTTTGATCACTTCAAACTTATTTTTCAAACAAAATTTATGCAATTTGTTTAAAAAAATGCACACATTTTTCTTGTTTTTAGGAGCTTGAACTTGAAATGGTTCAAACTTCATAAATTCATATCTCCAAGGTATGAAAATATGTCTTGTGGTATCCCTATGAGTCTTCTTTCTAATGCCACAAGTCAGAAAAAAATTGGATTCTTCAAGCTAATGTTATTCCCAATATCCCACGATGTCTTAATTAAGGATCAGTTCAATAAAGCAAACTTTTACATAATGGCATGTGTCACTGTTACGATCTTTGACTCTGAAAATGATACAAGAAAAAATACAGTCTATGAAATTTTATTCCCTTTTTACAAAATTCAAATTTGATGCTCAGAGAGAAAGTTATAATGATTTTCCCTCGGTCAACTATTTGAGATTGAATCCTAGAGCTTTCCAAAACATTAACTTCCTCGGATCATATCTCCGAAAATATAGCGAACCAAGATCTGAAATTCATACACAATGTTCATCAATATTTCGGCTCCACGTGGTCATAACTTCAGCTTTTGAAGCATCATAGAAAAAAAAAATTATAGTGAAAATTCCAAGAGGACCTATTTGAAGAAGCGAAACCCTAGAATCCAGAGCTCTGATACCAAATTTTATGCAACCAACTCACAAAATAGAAGAAAATATAGATAAATGACTTGTTAATTATCCTCTCTGAGGGGGAAACCTCCTTTACATTTCATAAAATAAAATTCTTAGATGATACAAATGACAAGACCTCTTTTCTCTTTATAGGAGTCTAAGGGATCACAATATAATCAAAGCCTACATAACAATAATAATGTAAGGACACAACAATAGAAATAGTGGGATACTATGGGGCACAAAAATAACAATATGGGGGATATATTAACAATAAAAATAGCAGGATACTCTAGTATTATACCTAAAAATATATCATATATGTTGAACCCCAATGTAGAAGACTTGAATTTTTTGTTTAATGAATTCATTATCATGCTTAAAATAAGCTTTTGTACAACTCAAATTTAGTGTATTTAGGTCCTTCCTTAGAGTCATTTGACCTAAAAGTAACTCTTTTTAACTTCTTCCATGTAGTGTGCCTCCTTTCTAATTCCCTTCGAGGGTTAGAAATATCATCAACATTATCAAATTAAATGTATTAAATAAATAGCTAATCTCGTGCCCCTAATACTAAACTATTTGTTACACCTCATTTTCAATGTCATCTTGGGTTATCATGTGACTTTGTGATTATTATTTAACCTATGGTACAATTGTATTTTATTTGTTTCTTTTATGAGCTTAAAAATATTCTATTGTTAGTACTTTTTGAGTAGTGTTTCACTAAGCCTATTTCTCATTCTAGTGTGAACGATGCACCTTAAAATGATAAGAAACTAATAATTATAGTCCACTTCAAGGGGTAAAAATCCTTTTACAATGAATGCAATGTATAAAGCAAGATGAGATGATCCTAGGACTAGGTATTGTTGATATATCTATATATATATATAGGAGACAAAGGGTACAATGGAATGTCCAAATAAAAATAAAAATGTAATAACTCGGTATATAGGGCTTAATAAGGGGTTTTAGGATTAACATTAGCTTTGTTTAGGGCTTGACATGCTCCTCCCTTACCAAGTTTTTTCCTCAACAGTTGAAAAACCGCAAATGTTTCTGCATGAATAACTCATATTTCCATGTAATCTCCTTCACATGTAGGCTCTTCCATTTGATGAGGTATTCAGTAAGTGCTTTACTTATCATCTTTTTAACCCATGTATAAGGATTGTTTCTATTTCTAGTATGCTTTTCATTCTTCATTAATCTTTGTTACAATAGTTTGGAATGGTATTTTTTCATAGGTTGCCTTGTTTAACCAAGAAACATGGAACATTGGATGTAAATGTGAAGATGGAGACAACTCCGTTTTGGAACCCATACTTCCAATCCTATGCAATGCCCTATAGAGGCCATAATACCTCAATCCTAATTTATTTTCCTAGGATTTACTTCATCAGTAAAAACACTAAAAAACATTAATTAATCTACTTTAAAGCATATAGTTTAAAAGAATAAGCCTAGAGTACCTATCTAGTATATTGGCAGACTCTAGAGTTTGGTATTGTAATAGGCCCTGGTTGATTTTCTATGTAAAAAAAAATTAAGACTAAGGTCATGGAACATGTATTTCAAGCTAAATGGTGGGGAAAACATCATAATGTGTGTCACTTTCGGTTTATAATGGACAAGAAAATTGGAAAAGGAAAAGAGGCATTAATTAACATTTTATTTATGAAAATAATGGAAAATAGGAGAAAAGGAAGGTGAAGAGTCACAAATTTTCCTAACAAGAAAATTGAAGGAAAAACAGGGGAAAATGAAGAAAATAAAGGCCTCAATGATAAAAAGGTTTCTGAGGATCAAATCATGGCTTTTTTCAGTTGATACTTTTGTCAGTTTTAGCTTGGAGCTCTCTCTCTATTCTCCCATACTCTTGCACACTTAGAGAAATCTTGGAGCAGGCTTGGAACACTCTAATTTTAATTGGATTTGGAGAAATAAGGAAAAGGAAAGTAGGAAAAATACAAGGGAACAAGTGGATCAACGACTACAGTTGGATTTATTTGTAGGTACCGAGTTTCATGTATGATTTTCTTACTATTTTTTGCATGCATGTTATATGCATGTGGTTATTTGGTTATGATCAGTCATTGGCATGGAGGATTTCCTAGATTGATAGTGGTTTTTCCTAGCCTTTCCATTTCCTAGATAGTCATGGTGTTGTGGGTTTTTCCACTTGTTATTGGTTCTCACATTCCTTATGGCTGTGAGTTGAGTTACTAGTTCCTGGAGCCATTGGTTGGAAAATATTCTTTGAAGCCCTGTAACAGCTTGGGTTGAGTTACTAGTCCTAGAGCCTTGGTTAGATAAACACTCTGGATCCCTTGTTAGGTTGAGTTACTAGTCCTAGAGCCTTTCTTAGACTAATGCTCTAGAGCCCTGAAAGGTTGTGGGTTGTGTTATTAGTTCCTGGAGTCACAGTTGGGACAAATTTTGTTGAGCCTTAGATAGCTTGGGTAGAGACCGATATGGTTGGTGTCAATGATGCCCATCTGTGAGGTGGAGTCACTAGTTGAGGGTTGAGGTGGTTTGGCCTTTGGAGGCCCTAGTTTGGTTTTTCTTGGTTTATTCCATGACATCCCACATTAACGCTTGGAATATGGCACGGGGGTGATTAGTTGAAAGATATATTTGGTTTAGCCTAATCTATGTCTAGGTGGTACATGGAAGTCCATGACTTGGTTAAATTTTGAATATGTTAATAAGAGTTATTTTCCTCTTGTATTTTCATGAGTAATTGTACTTCTTATTATGTGGTTTTGATGGTTGTTCTATAATGGTGTATTGGATGTTCATTTGTTGGTTATGTGTTGGATATAAAATGTATATTGGTTATGGCTCTTGATGTGTTTTTCTTTGTGGATGAATTTTTAATGAATGCATGAGATAATAGATGTTATTGTAGATATTATGAGAGGGTATTAGACCTTATTTACAATTCTCATATAACTATCAGACCCTTATGTTTAAGTATGCATTCATGACCTGTAGATTACATGTTCACCATATGTTTAACAAAATCACTATCATGGTCAGGCCTAGTTAGGTCAAGTCCTTGATCAACTTTTGTATGAGTAGCTTTGTCTTGATGTCATTATTCATTCTAGAAAGTCTCCAGTGGCATGGAGGATGACCTAGAATTTAGGCTCAAAACTTGGGACTACATGCTCTGAACTGGACATTTTAGGCTACAATCGCATGGATGCAGGCTTGTGGGAGTGGTTGGAGGGTTCCAACCACATGGATGCCTTGTTTTGGGAGCGGTTGAGGGCACGGGGCATGGAAAATGTGTTCCATCTTAGGATTTGGCGACCTAGGGTGGTCACTTAGCCTCTGAGTGACATGTGGTCCCTTAGGATGTTGTGAGTTGTCAATTTTTCTTCTACAGTCGGCCCCACTTCCTTAATGAAACCTAGGAGGTTGAGTCATGTCATAGTAGCTCCTCCTCCCATGTTTACCCTAGAAGGACAATAAAACTAGGTAGATATGGGAGGGGTGGTTACATAATGGTATTAGAGCATGGTTCAAACACTTGAATTGGAAGGACAGGATTTTTTTTTCATGCATGCATGTTAGTTTTCTATGTGTTTATTGTGCATGCGTCGTAGTGGTAATTTCATGTAGTTTATGTCATCATGATGTTGTTGGTATGTTATGATGTTGATATGTTGGCTGAGATGGAGCAGTAGATGTAGGTTTTTAAAGCGAGGTTGTAGCACTAGACCTCAGCGTAAGAGAAAATCGTCATATAGGTTTGTATGTTGGGAATACATGTATAATGGTTAATGGTTGTTATATGAATTATGGTTATATACATGCCTATCATTCTATTGTTGTTGTGGTTACATGCATGATAGATGTTAGTTGATGAGTGTGGTCATATGCACATGCATTGGACAATTATGCACCGTAGTAACTTGTTATGTGCATTGCAGCCATACACATGATGATTATGGTAATTTAATTTAAGATGTTGATGTTATATGTATCATGCTAATTTGGATTGGCCTATGCAAATAGTTATGGTTATGTTCAAGTATGAGTCAATATACTTTTGATATTGTGTCGTACTAATCTAGACTGACTTGTGAAAATGTGGTAGCCTCCCCTGAGATACATTGAGGTATGAGTATGATTATGTCATCTATTTGGTTTATAACCCAATTTGTTTACATTTTGTTTGAATGTTTAATTAATTTCATGATATGAGTATGTGTCTATAATATTGCATGAATTAATGATTTTGTTTTAAGACGATTGTACTAACACAATATCTGCTGAGACAACTAATATGCACTTGAGCGTAAGTGGGTTCTAGTTGTAGTGTTATGAATTATGATTGTTATTTTATTATGATATGGTTTTTATTCTTGGTAAAATTTGATTTCAAATTAATAAACATGGTGTCTTGATCTTTGGAACTTGTGACTAACATGTGTGAGAATTTGTAGGGAAACATGTTTGGTATTAGCATGACAAGGTAATAGTTTATTTTTTTATATAACTAACAACTACGTGATGTGATAGCACATAATAAGACACAATTGTAGCAAGGTAAAAGGTAAAAGAAAGGAAATAGGTGAGAATTCCTTTGGCTATATTTGGAAACCACAATTCCAAATGAATGAGTGCTTTGCATGAATACAAGAAGTCTTCTTAACCTTGATTTTGCCTGACATCGTGTGGATATGCGCTAGGTTCATGAACATGTATTTGACAGGTATAACAGTTGATTTCTAGTTATGACTGGATTCGTCAAGGAATTGGAGTCTCTAAAGAAATTATATGTGTATGAGCTCATTTACAAGTTAGTGTGCTTGGAACAACAAGGTAACCAATGTGTTGTTATGTTTATTTATGCACTAACAATTATATGTTTATGGTAGTATGATGGAGGGGATTGCATGGAAAAAGAGACTAACATGAAGTCTTGAAGAAGGCTCAGGTTGATATTTCCCTTGGAAGCATTGGGAACCCATGGGGATTGAGTGATGGTGTATATTGAAAGTTTTATGATTTCGGTGCTTTGTTATTTGTTTGCACTTGTTTTTCATTTTTTTTTTATGTTTTTTGCGTGGACATCCCACTTTGTTTGTGGTGTCATATTTCTTTTGGTTTTCATGGTTTTTCTTCTTGTTTTCTTTTTGTTCTTACTTTTTATGTTTTGAGGGTGTTAGGAATTGTTTGGGAAAAGAGGAATTTAATGGAGCTCGCAGAGAGATAAATGAAACCCAAGAGGTAATGTAATACCCAGATGAAGCCCAGTACATGTATAAATGCAGATGAAGGAAATAATATGACAATTAGTTGGATTGGTTGGGTCCATTGGTGTAAATGGGCGGTGGCAGGTTAATCATGAGAAAGGTAACATGAAAATTAAAGTAAATGGGTTTGAGGAGTCAAATGCCTTGGCTATATTAGGAACTATTGTTCTCAATGTTGTGCATGTTGTGCATGAATAAATGGATTTATCTTAACCTTGACCTTATGATATATGGTAATTATGTTGTGATCATGACTATGTTGATGTCTTTATATGTATACATGTATGTATGTATGTCGTTGTCTAACAAGGTCATTAGGTATCATTATTTTTTTATGCTATTATTTATATGTATATATATGTATGAATTTCATTGTATGATATGGTCGTCAGGGATCATGCTTGTGGAGGAATGATTGTTTATGCAAGTGAACGGCATGAAGAGGTTCATTGTTTTATGAGGAATCAAGCGAGAAGAATAGGCTTGAAAAATCGACGAGGTCAGTAACATGTGTATATGAATTGATATTATGTGTTTATACTATGCCTCTGCATATGTTATGGACAAGTTATGTTGAGGCATACAGCAACGGAATGAAAGAAGTGTGATCTGCATCATGTCAGGACAAATACGGATAGTGGAAAGACACTAGAGGCCAGGTTTCTTGATAGATACATGGTGGTCTTTGTATGTCTTATGTTGGTGTTGTGTACATGTTTTTTATGTTGTGCTATGTACAAATGGTGTTGTTTACCTGTTGCATATGCAGTGTTTTGTACATGTGGTGCGATGTACACATTGTACGTATGGTGTTGTGTATATATGGTGTTGTGTACATGTGGTGCAATGTACCTGTTGGACATATGGTGTTATGTACATGTTGTACATTCAGTCTTGTGTACATGTGGTGTTGTGTACATGTTGTGCATGTGTTTTTGTGTATATGTTGTACATGTGGTGTTGAGTACATGTTGTACATGCTTAATTGTTTAGTAATGCAATGGTGTTCTATATAAGTTGTGCAAGTGGTGTTGCGTACATGTCTTGTTGTGTACACATTGTCAGGTGTACACATTGTCAGGAGGTGTTGTTGTGTACACGTTGTGCGAGTGGTGTTTTGTACATATTGTGCGGTGGTGTTGTGTACATGTGGTGTTTTGTACACGTTGTGAAGGTGGTGTTGTGTACATGTGTTGTTGTGATAGTGTGCAGAGATGGTGGTGTGTACGTATTTGTACATGGGGTGTTGTGTACGAGTGTTGTTGTGTACATGTGGTACTTTGTACATGTGGTGTTGTGTCCATGTGGTGTTGTTGTACATGTGGTATTGTATACATGTCGTACATGTTGTGTTGTGTATATGTGGTAAAGTGTTACATGTATTGTGTAGCCATTGTATCGTGACATGTGTATTTGTTGTGTTGTACTATGTGTATGTATATGTGTCATTTTGTACACTGGGTGTAGGTGTATGTGTTGTGTTGTACACCATCTGTAGGTGTATTTTGTGGTGATGTATGCCATGTGTGGTTGTATGTGTGTGATGTACACTATGTGTATGTGTACGTGGTTTAATAGAAGGAACGGGATGCTTTCCAATGTGGTAACCAATCCATTGTGTGTACGAAAAGAACAAAGAACAAAGGTAGAAGAAAATGACAGGTTGAAAGATAAGTATCTATATTTTATTTTAGTTTTAATTATGCATGTGATCTATGACTCTGATTTATGATGGTTACATGTGATCTATGATTCTAAAGTATGATGGTTGCAATTTGAGCTAACCATAATGATCTGTTTATACATGATGATTTTATCAAAGAGATATTTTGACTTGTTGTGATAGGAAGTAAAAAAAAATTGTAGATGTACCTTATTTATGGGAAACCAATGAGGTATGATTTGAATTTATTTCTATTTATTTTGAATCTAATGGAAGTTATGTGCTTGGTACAGGAAAAAATGGTGGAAAATGCTCGGTTTGGGTGGTTGAGACTGACTACAAGAATTAGAAGCAACGGAAAAATAAATTGGAACATGCAACAATATGTTGTTAAATCATTAAGGAGTAGGGCCATTGTGGGACACTAGTACCGAACAATTTCCATTGATTTCCATGAACATGCTATGATCGGTATGATGATTTTGAGGGAAGAATATGGCTTTGTTTTTTGACCTTCCAATGCAAGGAAGTCTTTCCAAGGGATGGATCGCCCAACGGACTGTGTAGCATAGAAGGGGATTCCATTAGAACTTGGAAGGTGTGTGCCTTGGGGACTATGTAGAAGAGAAGGGAAGGTTGGGGATGGATTTTTTTTTTGTCATTATCATTTCCAGATGGAATCATAAGCACATTGGGATTGTGCCCTAGAACAATGAGTCATTAATTTTTCACTGAGGTAACATGTAGTGTAAATATTGTAGCACTGGAAATTGGATGCAGGTTGACTTCGACAATGTATTCTTGACTTCCTGGCAAGGATTTGAATTATGGAGTTACTTTTGAAGGTGGAGGCATGAGCCTCTAGATTCCCTTGTTGCGGATGTAGGCACATATCCTTTTATTTGTTGGTTGAAAAAATATGTTATGTGCATATGTGTATGTTATTGTAAATATTGTATCGAGTTGTGGCTATAAAGCTCCATAGAAAGTATGATTTTTTTCTGGTTGAAGTAAATTTTCATGAGTGTATATGTGGTTTTTATTGTAAATATTATAATGAGTTGTGTTATAAAGCTCCAATAAATGGTATGATTTTCATGTTTTCAGTAGTGGTTATATTAAATACTGCAACGAGTTGTGCTATAAAGCTCCATGGTTACTATGTTTTGTTGGCAGCAGTTTGCTAGTCATTGGTGTCCTAGAACACCGAGGATGGTGTTCCTCCAAGGGGAAGGGGTTCGTAACAACCCCTGCTTGATTTTCCGTGTAAAAAAAAAATATAAGACCAAGGCCATGGAACACGTATTCCAAGCTGAATGGTGGGAAAAACATCCTAGTATGTGTCACTTTTGGTTTATAATGGGTAAGGAAATTGGTAAAGGCAAAGAGGCAATATTGGAATTTTATTTATGAAAATAATGGAAAATAGGAGAAAAGGAAGGTGAAGAGTCACATATTTGCATGAGAGGAAAATTGAAGAAAAAATAGAGGAAAATGAAGAAAATATGAGCCTCAATGATAAAAAGGCTTCCGAGGATTAGTTCATGGCTTTTGTTAGTTGGGATTTTTGTCAATTTTAGCTTGGATCTGTCTCTCCATTCTCTCATACCCTTGCAAACTTAGATAATTCTTGGAGCATTGTTGGAGCAGGCTTGGAACACTCTAGTTTTCATCAGATTTAGAGAAAGAAGGAAAAGGAAAGTAGGAAAGCACAAGGGAACAAATGGATCAGCAACTACAAATAGATTTCTTTACATGGTATTGAGTTGCATATATGATTTTCTTTCTAATTTTGGCATGCATGATATATGAATTTGGTTATTTGGTTATGGTCTGTCATTGGCATGGATGATTGCTTTGATTTGAAATGGTTTTTTCTATCCTTTCATTTCCTGGATATCCATGGTGTTGTGGGTTCTTCCACTTGTTTTTTTTTTATTAGTGTTCAGGTTCCTTATGTTCGTGAGTTGAGTTACCAGTTCCTGGAGCCATTAACTGGAACAAATGCTTTGGAGCCCTGGAACAACTTGGTTTGAGTTACTAGTCCTGGAGCCTTGGTTGGAAAAATGCTCTAGAGCCCTTGGTGGGTTGAGTTACTAGTCTTAGAGCCACGGTTGGACAAATTCTCTAGATCCCTATAAGGATGTAATTTGAGTTATTAGTTATTGGAGTCGTGGTTGGGGAAAATGCTCAAGAGCCCTGGATAGCTTGGGTAGAGACTAATATGGTTGGTGTTGGTGATTTCAGACCATGAGATGGAAGCAGTGGTTGAAGTTTGAGGTGGTTTGGCCTCTGGAATACCTGGTTTTTTTTTTTTTAGTTTATTACATGATATTTGACATTCATGCTTGGAATATGGCGCAGGGGTAGTTGGCGGAAAGGTATATTTGGCTCAACCCAATCTATGGTCGGTCAGTACGTGGAAGTCCTAACTTGGTTGGATTCTTAATATGTTAATAAGAGCTCCTTTTCTCTTTTATTTTCATAAGTGTACCTGTTATTATGTGGCTTTGATGGTTGTTCTATCATGGTGTATATGTTGTTCATTATTTTGGTTATGTGTTGGTTATAAGATGCATATTGGCTATGGTTTTTGATGTGTTTTTATTTGTGGATGAATGGTTAATGAATGCATGAGATAGTAGATGTTATTGTAGCTATTATGAGAGATAATTATACCTTCTTGATGATTCTTAGATAAATATCAGACCCCTATGTTTAAATATTCATTCACGACCTGTAGATTACATGTTCGCCATATGTTTGACGAAATAACTGTCATTATCAGGCCTGATTGAGTTAATTCCTTGATCAAATTTTGTGTGAGTAGATTTGTCCTGATGTCATTATTGATTCTAGAAAGTCTCACTAAGTTCTCTGCAGTGGCCTAGAGGTTAACCTAGAATTTAGGCTCAGAATTTGAGATCACATGCTCTAAACTAGACATTTTAAGTTGCAACCGCATGGATGTAGGCATGTGGGAGTGGTTGGGGGCTTCCAACAACATGTATACCTTTTGTGGGAGTGGTTGAGGGAATAAGCAAAGGAAAAGATGGTTCAACTCAGGATTTGGCCACCTACGGTGGTTACTCAACCTCTGAGTGACTTATGGTCCCTATAGGATGCATTGAGTTGTCAGTTTTTCTTCCGCAGTCAGCCCCACTTCCTCAATGGAACCTAGGAGGTTGGGTCATGTCATAGTAGATCCTCCTCTAATGTTTAACCTAAAAGGTCGGTAAAACTGGGTAGACATGAGGGGTGGTTACAAGTATAATGGGTTTAAGCTGGGAAAAAAGGGATAAGGTAAATGACGGAAAAAGTGACAAAAAAGGTAGTTGAGGATGTCATTTCTAGGATTCAACATTTACATCTTCACTAATATTTAAACTAGATTTTTTTTTTGTGCTCTCAATTAATATCAACTAGTGGTTCACATTAGCACTCCCCTATAATGTAGGCTTCCAATTTTGTATCCTTTTGGCTAGGGGTTCAACATGATTCTCTTCCACTAGACTATATTATATATAATATATAATATATAAATATTATATCTTATATATAATATATATTAGAAAAAAACTCAATCAATCATTCCATCGCACCCATCCATCCATCAATAAAGAAATCCTTCAAACTCTCATTCAATCTTGTGCATTGTTTGTGAGGGAATGTGTAGGGAAGAGCTTCATTTAAACCCTAACTCAATCGCTCAATGCTTCGTGAGGGAATGTAGGGTGTAGGTTTTAACCGTGTGTAGGAATTATCTACAAACAAACTCTTAAAACAGAAAATAAACAATAGAGGGATCATAAAACATAAAACATATATACAGAGAAAATTTCCCCTGGATCCCAAAACCGAGACTACCAGCTTGATTTTTTATTATATTCCTTTTAATTTTACAAACCAAACATTCTCCCACTTGTTGTTTTATTTCCATACAGGGCCACAAGAGAGCTTAGTCATTGGTCCAACCCCGCAACACCCATTGTTTCTCTACACCAAGAGAACTTCTCGGTGCTCACAGACTTCATCAATGCATCTGCAACATTATTCAAAGTGTCCACCTTTACCAACAAAACCTTTTCATCCTCAACCATATCTCTTACAAAGTGATACTGAACATCAATGTGCTTTGTCTTTCAATGATAAGCATAGTTCTAAGCCAAGAAAAATTCACTTTGGCTATCATAGTCTATCCTTATAGCTCACTGGACTAACCCCATACTTGAAAACAATATCTCCAACCAAATTGCTTACTTACTTACATGAGTGGTTGTCATGTATTCAAACTTTGTAGTTGATAGAGCCACTACAGACTGTCTTTTGCTCATCCAACTGACTACTCCTCCAAACAGGTTAAACACATACCCACTTGTAGGTCTTCTATCATCTATATCACCAGCCCAGTGTGCATAAACAAAGTAATGGATATCCAGAATTCTGTCCAATCATGGTCTTCCCTGGTAGCACAAACCATAATCACTAGTGCCACACAAATACCTAAAAACCCACTTCATTGTTGTCCAATTCTCCTTCCCTAGTCTTGACATAAACCTGCTCAATACTTCCACTCCACGTACAATGTTTGGTCTAGTACATACCATTGTGTACATAAAGATACCCATTGCACTTGCATATGAAACACGAGATTTCCTCTTCTTCGTCTTGTGTCTTGAGACATTGTTCATCAGATAAATTTACGCCTACAGGAATAGGAACCTTCATCAGTTTTCTATCATGTATATTTAACCTCTACAATATTGTCTCGACATACTTCCTATGGTTTAACCAAAGCTTCTTCTTTTCTCGATCTCGTTTAATTTCCATGCCCAAAATATAGTTTGCAGCACCAATATCCTTCATGTCGAATTTGGAGAACAATTGGTTCTTCAAATCCAGGATAATTTCTATGTCATTTCCAACTAGCAACATATCATCCACATACAAGAACAAATAAATAACATTGTCACCAATTAATTTAAAATACACACATTGATCCTCTTTTCTTCTAATGAAACCAAGTCCCCGTATGTGTGTATCAAATTTATGATACCACATCCTTGGTGATTGTTTTAACCCATACAAAGACTTTTTTAACCTGCATACCATTTCTTTCTTACCCTTTACCGCAAAGCCTTCAGGTTGCTTCATGTATATTTCCTCTTCCAAATCCCCGTGAAGAAATTTTGTCTTCACATCCATCTGTTCTACCTCAAAATAAAATGCAACAACAACATATAAAAATAATCTAATAGAAGTTACATTGGCAACATGAGAGAAAATATCACCAAAAGGAATTCTCGGCACCTGGGAATAAATTTTTGCTACCAATCGATCTTTGTATTTCTCCACCTTGCCTTTTTCATTCATCTTCTTCTTAAACACCCATTTTATTCCAATGGGTTTCCTTCTAGTCGACAATTCACTAGATCCCATGCCTCATTTTTGTGCAAGGATGCCATTTCATCAACCATGGCCTCCTTCCATAGTTTTCCATCCTCTGAATCCACTGCCCCCCTGACAGTTCTAGGATCATCATCTATGATATATAAATCAAAATTTGAACATAAATCATATGGAATATACCTTTCTGGTTGCCTTATTTCTTGAACTGATCTTCTCACAGCTCGAGTTTGCGGCTCTTCCTCTTCTGAATCTTGTTATGTTATAGAGTTTGATTCTTCATCCTATAGTTCAAACTCTATCTTCTCAGGTTCCTTTGGTAGGAATTCATGTTTAATAACATCTTTCACCTCTCTAAACACCACATCTTGGTTGTACACAACCTTCCTTGTTTCTGGGTTCCAAATCTTATAACCTTTTAAACCATCCTTATACCCAATAAATATGCACCTTACAAATTTACTATCAAACTTGGTCCTTTTCTCCTTTGGAACATGTACATATGCATCATAGCCAAAAACCCTTAGATGTGAAAGAGAGGGTTTCTTACCAGTCCATACCTCATGTGGAGTCCTATCCTCCAACGGTGATGAAGGTGATTTTTTACCTAGGTAGCATGCAGTCTCCACTGCCTTCGCGTGGAATTGTTTTCCTAACCTGGTACCATTGAGCATGTTTCTTGCCTTTTTCATCAACTTCCTATTCATTATTTCTGCAACTTCATTTTGTTGAGGTGTGTATGGAGTAGTCTTATATCATGTTATACCACACTTCTTACAGAACTCTTCAAATTCATTCTTGCAGAACTCTCCGCCATTATCTGTCCTTAGCACCTTTATCTTCTTCTCCATCTAGTTTTCTACCAAAGCCTTAAATTCTTTAAATATGTCAAAGACTTCATATTTCTTCCTCATGAAATATATCCATGTATTCCTTGAGAAGTCAACTATAATTGACACATAGTACATTGACTTACCCAATGATGGAACCGACATGGGTCCAAACACATCACTGTGCATAAGCTCTAATATTTGTTTAGCCCTCTTAGCACCAGAAGGGAAATTCACCTGATTCTGCTTCCCATATAAACAATGTTCACAGAAATCTAAATCTAGAGAGAAATTATATATAGCTTCTACCATACCATTACCATGCAGTATTCGAAGGCCCTTCTCTCTAATATGTCCAAGTATTTGATGGAATAGTATGGTCTTTTCTCTAGAGATCACTAGGCGTTCTACTCCGCTTTCAGGAACCATAGAACTGTTGCACCCATCAATAACAGTGCTACCTATAAGCTTGTACAAAGTTCCAATCCAGACTGTCTGCATCAATACCAGTGCTCCCTGAACCATCTTGCATGTATCCTTCGCGAACACTATTTTTATACCTGCATCATCCATATTTCTTACAAAAATTAGATTTTTTGCCAATGCAGAAATATCCAAAACACCAGGAAGTGCTTTAATCCTTCCACCTTGCAACTTCAGCTTAAATTTTCCACGACCAATGATTCTGAACTTCCTGTCATCCCCTAGGAAGACATTACCACCGTCATATTTCTCATGCTCGCATAACCCCTCCCAATGGGGGATGAAGTGAAAGGATGCACCTGAGTCAATCAAGCATACCTCATGATTTACATGCATACTCGAAGAATAATCTAAGTAAACATCCCCACCTTCATCTGAGGTGGTTTTCGCCTCTGCAGAAGGAGCATCATGATATCCCTTTCCTTTCTCAAGAGATTTAAATCTACAGTCCTTTTTTAAGGTCCCTTCCTTTCCACATTTCCATCACACCTTTACGGTTTTCTTGGAGATTTAGTTCTCCCACTAGAGGACTTATTTTTGTTTCTATTGTGGGATCTTCCTCGTACAGACAAGGCATATCCATTTTGTCCCTCCATATTTTTTTGCCTCATCTCCTATAACAGCAAGGATGAGACTATTTCATCAAACTTCAATGTAGTTGTATTTCTACCTATTGCAACAACAAGATTATCCCATGAATCTATTAAAGAACACAACGAAATAATGCACTTATCTTCCTCTAATATTTTAATATCAATAGATAACAACCAACTTACCACAGTTTTGAAGGCATTCAGATGCTTTGTCACCGAGTCTCCATCCTTTATCCTTAGGTTATAAATATTTTTCCGTCGGAACAGTTTGTTCACCATAGACTTAGATTGGTACAAAGTCCCTAACTTGTCCCACAAATCCTTCATTGTAGCTTCCCCTGATACATTCAACAATACTGAATCTTAGATACACAATCATATTGTGCTATTTTCCTTCCAATCCAACTTTGCCCAGTCTTCATCTGACATTGTCGTTGGTTTAGCACCTGAATCTACCCCATTCCACTAATCTTTATACACAAGCAGATCCTCCATATTGAGCTTCCACAACTCAAAACTCTGACCATTAAATTTCTCAATCTCTATCTTTCCACTACTCGCCATATTATTTCACCACAAGAATTGATCCCGCAGATCTCTCACTGAACAGGGTCTGTCACAAGCTCGAGAAAAACCCCTCAGCATCAAAGGTGTCCCCTTGAAGTTGAAACAACTTTGATACCAAATGCAGATTTTAACCTTGTACAAAAATTATCTGCAAATGAACACTTAAAACAAAAAATAAACAATAGCGATAGAATAAAACATAAAACAAATATACACAGAGACTTCCCCCTAGATCCCAAAATCAGGACTACCAGTTTGATTTTTCATTATATTATTTTCAATGTTACAATACACGTATACACATGTCGAAGCATTCATAAACCCCAATCCATTAACCCCGGATTAGAACATAACCATAGTTCCCTTGGTCGGATCTACAAAACACCATAGACAAAAAACCAGCATGCCCAAATATAACACAAACTCAATATAGGGCATTATCTTTATTCGAAAATCCTTCCACCGTTTTGTAGTGAAAACTAAACCCACCCCCCGTTTTTTACTTATTTATTTCAAATAATGGGGACCCTTTCCATAATTTTTTGGTTAAATCACCTTTTTAATAAATTTTTTGGTTAGGTTTCCTACAATTTTGCCAATTTTTCGTTTTCATCATATTTCTATTTTGGTTGCTTCATTGAGTTCGAATTTTCACTAAATTTTCATCGGTACTTGTTTCATCTCATTTGGTTACACGGTTTGCAAATGATGCTCATTCAAAATTTGATAATTTTAGCACTTGGGTTAAAAAACATACAAAATGTATATTATTTAAATTTTTGTAAATAAATTAGTAATTGATTGTAAATATTAATTCCTAGTTAAATTTTATTAATTATTTCATTTTTCACTAATAATACTACAAAATCATCATAGCTAAATTGTAGAACAATTAAAATTATATATTTCAAGATCTCAGTAATTTATTCTAATTCCCAATTTTTAAAAAAATTACAAAACCTAAAATCTCAAAATTGTAAAATAATTATAGTGAATTTTGCCACATTTCTAATTACCAAATAATTATAGTTTAGAAAAGAAAGTCCCACTCCACACACCACTCTTTAATTACCTTATATACCTCACCTTTCCACCTCATGTCGAAAACCCATCTTCCTATAACTATAAAAAAATTATTTTTCTGAACTAATCTATCTAGAATTGATTTCAAGACCATTTTGAAACCCTAACTTCCACATGGCATATCTCCAAAATTATAATGAAAGATATTTTTGAAATTTTTACCATGGGTACCTAGATATCTCTCCTTTTATCTCCTCAATATTTCACAATCTATAACATTTTAGAAAATAAGTTATAGTGAAAATTCCAAACTGACATGTTTGAAGAATATTTCCAGAGCATTCAAACATCCTAACTTCCATAGGGCATATATCTGAAATTATAGTGAGCCAAAGTCTGAAATTTTTATCATTGGTACTGAGATATCTCGCCTATATCTCGTCAATATTTTATAGTATAAAGCATCTTAGAAATAAGTTATAGAAAACATGCCAAAATGACCTATTTGAAGTATATTTTAGGAGCATCCAGGAGCCATAATTTCCTTTGAGCATATCTCTAAAAATATAGCAAAAAAACGCTTGAAATTTTAAAAAAATGTACATGAAGATCTTGACTCTATCTCCTCAAAATTTCATGATCTAAAACATCCCAAAAGAAAATTTGTAGCAAAAATTCGAAGATGTCTTCTCCACCTTTAAAACCCAAAAAACATTCCCAAACTTCTCTTGTGCACCTTAGATCTCTTCTTGCTTGGATGATATACAAATTCACTTATTTCTCCTTTATTTATAGTGTTTCTGCATTCACTTTTGGGGATGACTTGTAAAATTGGTTGAGTTGACCAGACATAATCTTTCATATCTCCGCATTCCTATGGAGTTAGAGGAAATGACATTAACTCGTAGAAAAGACTTGAAATAAGTTTTTCAACTATATATCCTATGCTCTCATTTGAGCCAAGTATTTAATTAAAAATTCATTCAAATATAAGGTATCCAAACTGAACATAAAAAAAATTGTGTATCCACACAATATTTTCCAACAATTTTCATCTTGCAATATTTATCTTGAACATCCATAATCTCTCCTCATATCTTTGACATCAATAATAAATTAAAATCCAATATTACGGGCACTAATATACGGTTGTAGTGGCACTTATAATGGGCAAGGTTAAAACTCATGAATTTATTTTCCCTTTTATTATATATCCTCTTGCACTTTTATGATAACTCATAATCCACTTTCAACCCTATAACCTAAATTCACTTTAATACGTCTATCGCTACTTTATAAAGTGTATGGATGTGAGGTTGAGGTTTATTACCTACCCGTGCAATTCAACAATTACTTAAGGTTACATTAAAAAAAAAGAGTAATAAAAGATAGATAAATAAATAAAATAAAGAGAGGAAAGTAAGAGTTAAATAAGGAAGAAAAACGAAAACAGTTAAATGAGGGAAAAAAACGAAAAGAGTTAAATAAGGAAGAAAAACGAAAATAAGAAATACAAATTAGGAATTGGAAAAAGAAGGTTATTTTTTGGCTTTTCCATTAATTTTATTTTTAGCTATTTTATATTTTTTTGTAACTTAATTATCAAAGGGTTTTTTTGGAGGTAATAAGATAGAATGCAAAGGATAAGGAGTTGTGTAATTGTTTAATCCTAAAGATACATGAGCTACATTGTTACTTGAAATTCTCGAAATGAAAGATTGAGTTCAAAGTTAATTTTTCCATTTGGATTTCTAAGGTAAATAGGATGTCTTTCTGTTATGAATTACTATGTGGTTGCATATAATGTTGTGTATGAGTAATTGGTGCTCGTACTTTAATGGGCTACTCTTAATTTTTTTGATAGATTGCCATGATGAGTTTCAAACCTTATTTGATTATCTTATAATAGTAAATGTTTTCTCCTTTATATAATGTGAATGCCAACAACTCTAACATCAATCTTATCCTCTCCACCTTGAATTATGAGATCAATGGCTCTCATGAATAATTGCTTAACTATGTTCCTCATGACCAATAAATCTTCCACCAAATTTCGTGCCTAACCACTTATCCTTTATCAATTGTTAGCACCAGTAGGTTATTTATATAAGTTATACTTATCACTAAACTAACCATACGCCCAAAAAAAAGTTACATTTTTTTCTTTTTAACTAGATGCGAAGTTGAAACCATCATTAAATATATTAATCTAATTTATGGTTAACATCGAACTAAATTATTAAAATAAATTAAAAACAACGCATATAATTTGAATTATGTTTAATTATCTTAAAATGAATAAATGAAATTAAAAAAAAAATGGTGGAAATCATTATAAATTCTTCCTAACGTTCGAATTTACCTCAATGCCTTCATCCCAGCTACAACATTGGAAGATGGAAAGCATTATAAATTCCTTCATAACATGCCAATTTACATTAATGCCTTCACCCCAGCTGCAAATGAGAGTGACTTGGTTGGTTGGTTAATGAGAGTTACCTGTTTTTGTTAATGATTTACATGGTCCAAGCAACACATTTAACTTTTTAAATAATTGCATATTTATTTCGTCCCATGTGTGACATTAAAGGGCATAGTACGATGTCATGTTTGGAATATTTATTGGTGACTACTGGTAATCAATGTTACAACAATACTTTGAATGATGGGTTGTTGTGAGAAAACTACATCTGTGTACTGGAACCAGTCTTGCAGTCTTACGTTTTTGGGTTACAGCTTTGTAATTATGGAAGTAGTCCCTTGTATGAGTAAAAATATAAATGGCATTGAATCAAGTTGTTTGATGAGGAGGGTGAACATATGTGGGGGTATTATATTATTTGAACATTATATAATCTTATAATTTTAATATAAAATATAATTTTATATAATTATTAAACTTAGTGCATTTGAGTTACAAACTATTTTGTTTTGGTCGATGTAAACCCAATTCATTTATATATGGCATATTTGTGAGTAGTTGAAAGTGCTTTTAATTCAAAAGAGAAGTACGAGTGATATGTTGGATAGCTTGGGTTCACTTTTTGTTGAGCATTAGATATTGGGGTCCAATTATTAGATTGTTGGGAATATTGAGTGTTTGGGTTGAGTGTTAAGAGATAAAGTGTAAGGTTTTTTTTTTTTTTTTTTTTAAAGTAATTTTGTCATAAACTTATTGCGTTGAGAGGCATATCTACAGCCCAGTTTGACTCTGATCTCAATGTCGTCCTCATACAAAATGTTGGCTTAAGTTTCAAATTCCAATCTATCCATATCAAAATGATATGTAATAGATGTATGTGGATATGGTATAATTAGTGGCCTCCGCGTTCTAACGTAGATTAACCTTGGTTTTTGTAAAAATAAAAAATGGGTGTGTATCAGTGTAATGTTTTTATATATCGTTAAATAATATATATATATATATATATATATATATATATATAAAAGAAGAGTCTTTTTTCACAGTGAAAAAGTTCGTAACTATTCATATTTATGATCAGCTACCTGTTACATATGACTGTAGTATAAAACTACTGTTCTGTCCGAAAATTATACAATTTCAAAATCAGTCAGATTTCCATAAAAGACTGTAGGCAGTCACAGTCCCAAAACATGACATATACAGTGCAAGACATAATAGTCCACCTAGTAAGTTCGGTGCATAACTTACTAATACTACAGACCCAGAATATAAATATGAAGTAATATACATGCCGAATAAATAAAATAGGGGAGGTAGAACAAAATCTCCCTGCAAGTAGCTGAAAAACTAAACATCAAAATCAGGAGGAGTCTCCTCGATGAAAGGCCGATGATAATATCTGTAGATCTGTCCCTCTGTGTGCTCTGTGATATGCCAGGTACCCCAGGTCAGCTCCGAAGCTTCTTTGGACAGTTGATCAGCCACTTTGTTCCGAGACCTGTAAATATGTGTCACAGTGATGGAGTCAAAGAGTGCTATGAGATGGTGAACCTCATGCAGCAGTGCAGACAGTGTGTGCGAGTGGCATATAGATATGTTGTTGAACCAATTGGTCACAAGTTGTGAATCGCCAAATATCTGGATGGAGTCACAGAGAATGTCTCGAGCAAAGGTAAGAAGAAGTCTGAGGCTCTGCAGTTCGGCGTAGTTGTTGGTACCAGGTCCAAGCCCCATTCTGATGTTGTAGAAGTGCTGATCAATTAAATAAAGTATGGCTCCCCCCCCACACCCATGGGCGTTGGACGCACCATCAAAGTATGCCCACGCCCGGTTGTAATCAATAGTTTCAGGGATCTCATGTGAAGGCTTGCAGCTGCAACAGTCCTCGGGTATAAGCATATATGTGGCGAGAGAGGCTGCGGATATCTTATGACAGTCAATAGGTATATCATTGAAAATCAGATTGTTACGACCAATCCATAATTCCCAGGTAACAATAAGAGGGAGGTTGTGTAATTTTGTATTGTGAGCAGAAAGCTGCCACCAATGAGACCAGGCTTCTGATAAGGAATCACCCTGCCAATAAAATCTGCAACCCAATTCAGTAGTGATCCTGGACCAAATGTTTAGTATGATGCGGCAGTGCAAGAATAAATGGAGGGCATCCTCCCTGTCATTTAGGCAGTAACAGCATCTAGAGGCCCCGTGGAAGTCTCTTCTGTGGAGGAAATCCGTGGTAGGAATGCAATCTTTTAGCAAGCACCCGAACAGAAGCCTGTGTTTATGCGGGGCTTTTAATTTCCAAATGTTTCTCCACCACCAGTCCTTGATGGGGGGTTCCCTGTGCTTAATTAGTTCAAGGTAGCCAAGCTTTGGAGTATAGTGCCCATCCTTAGAAACAGCCCAAATCAAGTTGTCTGGTAGGTCGGTGATGCGAATGTTTGTAGCTTTTAGAGCCCATATATATTTTCCCCAGATACGTACGCCCTCCTGAGGGATCCCCAAGTCACTCGCCTGTAGCCAGGCTTGTTGTCGCCAAGAGGTATGTGCCCAGTCAACAATCTATGCCAGGAAGATGACATTTCTGTGGGCAAGGTGCTATATAATAAACTCCGGAAGTTTGTGATAAACCCCACTCCCTGACCAAGAGTCAGTACCTATTCGCACTTGAGTTCCGGAACCAATCTGCCACGAAAGACCACTCTGGAGAATGAGGGCCGCCCTTGTGATAGCCTTCCATATGATCGATGCCCCCGAATTCAGAGTGATGCAGCCGCGGATCCAATCCAGAGGACTTTGGGGCGAGATATATTTGGCGACCATGACCTCCTTCCAAAGACTCTGACCTGTAATAATGTGCCAACCCATCTTAGCAGCAAGGGCGTGAGAGAAAAGGTGGAGATCCTTTAACCCCCAGCCACCCCATTGTTTGGGCAAGTTGATGCGGTCCCATGCTATCCAGGCGAATGTGGATGTCTTACCTTGGTTGCGCCAAAGAAAATGCCTGCAAATGTTTTTTATCCGATTGGTGATGCCAATCGGAATCCAGGCCAGGGTCATCCAATAGACCGGGATGGCTTCCAGAACAGACTTGATGAGTATTAGTCTACCAGCCCTGGATAGCCATCGGTTATACCAGACGATAATTCTGCGCTCAATTTTAGCTAAGATCCAGTTCCAATCCTAAATGTGATAATCATTTGGTTTGATGTGGTACCCCAAATACTTGAGGCCGCTGTTGATGTCAATACAGACAAAATCGAAAAGATTTCGAGAGATGTCTTGTTCCTGTCGCGAGCACCCAGTCATGATGATAGATGATTTAGTGCTATTCGGTGCCATACCGGTAGCCCTGCAAAACCATTTCAGGAGCAGGTCAAAATGAACAGAATCTTGCCTAGTGCCATTTAGGAAAATAAGAACATCATCTACAAATAAGAGGTGAGTGAGGTATAAATTGTCAACAATCCGGAGCCCTTGAAGTAATCCTCTATCTTTAGCATTGTTGATAAGCACGGATAGACCCTCCATGACTAGGACAAATAGTAGAGGAGAAAGGGGGCAGCCCTGGCGGAGTCCCCTTCCCGCATGGAAGAAATTAGTAGCAGTACCATTGATCAATATGTTGAAGGTAGCGTGACAAACACATCCCATGATCCAGTTGATAAAAGTATGAGGAAAACCAACATGGATCAGCATGAGGTGTAGGTAACTCCAGTCAACTTGGTCGAATGCCTTAGTAAGATCAATCTTGAGGATGGTCGATTTCAGCCGGAGAGATTTAATAGAGTGTAGGGCCTCCTGGGCTGTACCAATAGCCTCATGAATTTGCCTGTGTTTCAGGAAAGCAAATTGTTCCTTTTCAATATGCTCTGACAGGAAAGGTTTGATTCGGTTAGCAATAATTTTGGAAGTGATCTTGTATATACAATTGCACAGCGAAATGGGCCTGAAATCATTGAAACTGTTTGGTTTGTCCGTCTTGGGAATAAGAGCAATAAAAGTGGTGTTAAATCCATCATAGATCCTGCCCCGCTGCCTGCTGTCTTCAATCACCGCCAGGAGGTCTGCTGATATGAGATCGAAGAAATGGATGAAAAACTCAACGGGCCAACCATCAGGACCCGGGCTCTTGTCTCGCTTGAACCATTTCAAAACACCCTCCAGTTCACCCATGGTGACCGGGGAGTTGAGATCTTCCTGCTGCTCCTGTTCCACGATAAGTTTAAAGTTTTGAGTAATGCGCAGGATATCAGGTAGATTTATATTTGGAGAGGCCCTGTACAGATTAGAGAAATGTCTGGTACCCAGCTCCGATAACTGTGCATGAGTTTTAGCAGTGATGCCATTTCGGTCTGACAGTTCCCAAATGGTGTTAGCCGCCTTGCGGCCATTTGCATGCTGTTGAAAGAATTTTGTGTTCTCGTCACCAGCCTGAATCCATATAGCCCGACTTTTAAGCCTCCAATCTTCCTCAGTCTGTTTCAGCAGTTTGGCTTTTTCAGCTTCGAGTGAAAAAAGTTGTGCCCTGGCCTCCTCGTTACGATAACCCAACAGTTCCTCGTTGTTGAGTGTGCTAATTTTATCCTCAATACTACGTAGGGCCTCCCTTTCTAGTTTCTTTTTGTTCCGGACCCAAAGAATGGTGAGGTGCTTTATGCGCTTAAGGTTTTCATTGAAAGCCCTGCCAGGGTCAATATTCATCGGAGGTCTGAAGTGCGTCCAGGATTGATTGACCAACTGGTTATAGTCCGGATCTCTCAACCATCTGGAATTGAACTTGAATGGGGGGCGTGCTCTATCAGGGCCACAAGCAAATTCCAGGAAAATGGGCGAGTGATCGGATTTTCCTCCAGATCCCACCCATTGCCGAGCACGAGACAGAACCGGGAGAAGATCTTGTTTAATAAGAAACCTGTCAAGGCGCCGGGCCAGTGCAGCATTACCAGTTCTTCTATTCCGCCAGGTAGGTAACAACTTGGTAGTCTGAATGTCAATCAGGTGAGAGTTACCGAGTTCTGAGTTGAAAAACTCTGCCAATGGGTCTGGGGTAGCCTGGGGACCCCAAGATTCAGAAATACCCAAAGAGAAATTAAGGTCGCCACCTAATATGAGGTGAGGAGCAGACATAAGAGAGCAGGTCAAAAGGGAGCGCCAGAAGTGTTCTCTGTCGGAACAAGGTCCATAGACATTGACCAAGGTAAATTCCATCTCAGAACAACCAAACAGTACATTCATTGCCAGAACACCCGACCGGCCCCAGCAGTTAGTCATCCGGGTAGTTTTGTTGTTAATGCCAAGAGCACAACTGCCTGATCTACCACGGGCATCAAGAGTTATGAAAGACCAATCAGGGAGAAAGGAAGATAAGGTAGCCGACACCTCAAACCCTACCCCGAGCGTTTCTTGCAGGAAGAGTATGTCGAAGGGCTTATGGGTGAGCAGATCTCTGAGGGCCAATCTCTTATCGGGGTTGGCCAGTCCCCTGCAGTTGAAGGATAGACAGATCATGATGTAACCGTCGGCAAGGGTCGTCGTGCTCTAAGGACCCGCATAAGTGAAGATTGTGTGCCAGCTTCCACCTCAATGTTAGCCCTTTTGATGGCCTTTGCTAGGGCAGATGGTCTGCCACGAGATTTAGTGGGTAAATATCCCGGATCAGGCCCAATACCGAAAACCTCACCAGATTGAGGATTGGTTGAGGATCTAAGGAAGTAGTTGTGCTTCGAAGAGTGAGTCTCCGAAGAGGAAACTGAATGGCCCGGGGAGGGTTCAGCAGATGTATGATGGATAATAGGTGAGAAGGAAGGAGAGGCCGAAGCGATTGTGCAGCATACCGAGGGGAGATTTAATGGTTTATGGGGCACCCCAGATTCTAAACGAGGTGAGGAAAAATCAGATGATAGATTAACAAGTTCATTAACAGATACAGTAAAAGGCAAAGAAGGGAGAGACGATATATCTGCAAATATAGAGGAAAAAGAGCCAGAAATAGTAGTACCCGGGATGGAAAACTCCTGCTGTGGAGGCACCGATGAGGTCTGTGACCGAGATCTGGGCTGCGTGGAGGTCCAGGTGGGCATAGTCACTGTCCTCGAACCGCCAGCAACAGAGAGCTCAGGTACCTTCGACTGCAAACCCTCACTGTCCGGCAATATACTGGAGTCCTCCACAGTTTGTGTACCTCTGGTGCAGGATTTCTTAGCATTCAACCGGCCAGCCCCCTTCCTCGGACAATCTTTATATAGGTGACCGACCTCGTGACACTTTCTGCAGCGAAAGGGCACGCCTTCATAGTCCAGTGGTTGCTGCCACTGCATCCCATCAAAGCTCATGATAAAATTCTCGTATAGGCCTTCCCGAGTGTCGAGAAAAATCAGGATCCGGGCCACTGCTCTGCTACCAGTGGACAGGTAGGATCGATCATGGTCTAGGTAGCGTCTGAAATGTCCTCCAATATTTCGAAGTGCAGTGTCATTCCAGAAATGTAGAGGCAAACCAGGTAACCTCATCCAAATGGGGCCAGCACCAGCATTTTCTTTTTTAGGATCAAATAAGGGCACCCATCTCTTGAGGTGGAAGGGGTGTAACTCCAGGTGCCAGAACTGCTTGAGGACCCAATCGGAGTGTTCAGGGCGTGCAAAGGTAAGGGAGAACCAGCCCTTGGTCATGGCCCCAACCACCGGGAGGCAATCAAGGGTCTCACCCCAGATTTCTCTTGTCCACTTCTGGAGTCTAGCTGAGGAGTATCTGCCGCGGATCTTCCCAACCAGGGTCTTTGCTGCAACTGTACTCCAATCCTCCATGCCACTCTCGCTCCCAAAGTTTGAGAGGTAGTTTAGCTTGTTCCTCGTGACCTTGTGCGGCTTATTGACCCTACAAACCCCCAATGTCGGCTCAGTTGTGTCTTCAGATGCAGGTAGGTTGCTGTCCTGCTCACGGTTGTTTAGGTCCTCAGGTAGGATGTTGAAAGCCCCCAAGGCCGCCAAAGGTGCAGAGGGCTCCTCACTGTCGTGTGCCGCGATATCTATTCCGGAAGGGTCAAGTGTGTTAAGCCCACAAGGTGGAAGGCCGTCATTAAGCTGATGCGCCAAGTAGCAAGATGGGTCTCCCTTCTCAAGAAAGGCCGCCTCCGAGAATAGTGCGGAACTTTCGATGTCGGCACTAACCTGAATGTCCGGTTCAGCCTGCGGTAACGTCCAAAGCCCGATATCCTCATTCGAGGGCGAGCCAAAAGTTAAATCCGCGAGGTCCCCCAAGGGCGAGATGCAACCTGCCACGGTGGATGCGGGCTGAGCAGGCAAATCCACCCCGGATAATGGGTCCAAATCCGACATGGTATCCACCTCATCTTCGGATTCCAAACCCCAAATGTCGACCCCCTCCAGAGGGTCCTCCGAGTAGTCGACCTCATCTTCGTAAGTACCCATAACATGAGCTGCCCTTCAAAACCCTCAAGAATACTGTTGGAGAAGACAGATGCCCACAAATAGCAACAAGGGTGCATTAATAATTGCCGATTGACTGACAGACTGGACCTTGAAGCCAGAGGTCAGTGCTGGTGCCAATAATGTTGGCCCGGAGATGGGTCCAGAAGTAACCCGCCAAGAAGAGCTGTTGTATACGACCCCACCAAGTAGGGGTGCCAGACCAAACAAGACCCACCAAATAGAGACCTCCGGTTCAGCGACCAAGAAAGGGCGAAACCCCAGACAGCCTCGTCTGCAAGCCCCGAGCAGTAGACCAAGTGGAAGCCCACAAGAGGTATAATAACCACCAGAATGGACCGTAGGGGCCCAGGTAACCCAGGACGAGCAAGTAATCAAACAGGGTTTAAACTGAAATGAAATAAATACCCGGTGAGTAGCAAAACCCGCGGAGAGTCAAAGTTCCTTCATCGCCAAGCGCAGTTAATCTTCCATGGCGAACGGGAGGCATAGCCAATATTCACAGCAACCAGGGTGAAACTAGGGTTCGGCCGCCGCCATGATCGCCCGCGGAGCT